>JAINUG010000032.1:7249799-7363462 GCA_029706075.1 Aldrovandia affinis
ACTAGGACAATAGTAGCGTGCTTCCAAAGTGTAGTCTGTTGGTTAAGGGAGAGTTGAAAAATTAGTTGCCGACTAATATATGGTCCAGGCGTTTTACTGACTTTTATTTGTTTGAAGATGTTCATTACATCCTGAACATCAAATTCAACATGAGCAGTATCAGTGACAGTGACCTGCTGGATCTTTTTTATTTCTGCACTGAAGTCATGATTATCAAACCTCAGATACAAATATTTAGTCCGTCTGCCAGCTTTATATTAGTTTTAAAAGCATCAATGCTCATGACATTTTTGGATGCATTTTCTTTGTTCTGCATCCATGGTTTTGATTCTGTTCCACGCCTAACTCCAGAGCTGAGTTCACCTTCATTCTTTTCTTTTAGCTCTAATTTGACCTTATTGCAGATCTAACGTCTAGCTTCATTGTCTTATTGAAAAGCAATGTATTTCCTACTCAATAAGCCCTTCAATGACTTTTTGAGCCAGGGCTTGCTGTTAGGATATGTCCTTATATTTTTTGTTGGAATAACTGTGTCCTCGCAAAAGAAAATATAACTGCAAACCACGTCTGTGTGTTAATTTAAGTTACTGCTGGAATCCGGAAAACATGCTTCAAAGTTTAAGCTTCATAGTTGAATTGAACGTTGATTTCAGAAAAATGATTTCTGCAGTACACAATGAATCCACTAGAGTGCAGTCTAAACATAACAAACCTTAAAACGGTTTTAAACAGTTTTAAAATAGTGTTTTCTTAGCACCAATTAAGTGGACATGCCAGCTTTGGCAGGGTAACATCAAGTGAGTTGTGCAACATCATAAATTCCAGTTGAGTGTTTATTCTTCAATTGCAAACTAGTTGACAATGACTACTAGGTGTTTGGCTGAGTATATTGGAATGAACAGGTGAGTGACAGGTGTGTGGAAAAATGGACAGTATTTTTCAGTGTTGGCCTATAATTTATTAATGAGGTTATATGGTGTGTAGACTTTTTCTTATTGAAAAGGTCTGTGAGTTGCAATCTTAATTTGAACTTAATTCATGTAGAGCTATTTATGTAATGTATTCCTTCACTACTCATTATCTTTAAAGAAGTGGTGAAGGCCACGGCAAAAGGAAGGCAAGTACACCTCAACCTGACCAGTATTGTCAGGCCAAGGTATGCATACACATGTGCATACATACACGGAAAGGCTTTGCTTTCTGAACTGAAAGCAAATTGAGTAGTCTGCAGTTCTTTAGGGAAGGGCTTGGATTCAAGATGAGGCCATACTACACAGCAGCATACCTAAAAAGGTAATCATATCAACCTGGCTACCGCTGGCCAATGGGAATACTCATCGTGGCTTGCAGGGTAAACGAGATAAGAAAGGTATGAAGTAATCCATTTCCGTGTTCATAAAAGCTGGGCTCAATCAATCATTACTTACAGTATACAATAAATGCACCCCATCATCATAATCATTCTGCCCAATCAAACACATTTTATGAGTGCAGATTAAAAAAATGACTCCCTACCTAATTGTTCTTCAGAATGTTATCCTCTCAGTTTTGGCCTGAATATTAATGTTGAAGGAGAAATGGTGACCTCTTCATTGTTTTCAGTACCCCTCTTGGCTTGGGAGCCAATCAATGTACTGCTACATATAGTGCTGACTGGTTTAGTGCTCAGTGACAAGGCAGCAATCACCTGCTGTTCCCCAGGAGTCCAATCTGGGCATGCACATTCAGTGCATTTAGATTTTTCTTGTGTGCACTTGTGTCCTGGCCCTATTACTTATGGTATCAGGTATTTTAATGAATGTTATGCCTTAACAAATCATCCAGGTATGTATTTGAGCAAATCTTTAGTACTACTGATGTCCCTTTTTAGTATTAGAATGAAGCAGGACATTTGTTTTTCTTTTGTATATATGGTGTATTTATTTAATGGTATGCTTACTAGGGTATTTAATAAGTGTGCTGTAAATCTTACATTGTATTTTATGATGTCTATGTAAACCATATGTTTTGTATTGTACTGTCTAACACTTGATAACACTTGTACTGTCTAACACAGTGATCTTCCTTCTGGGGATCAACAATGTGTGTTCTATTATATTCAACTGGTATCCTGTTGACATAAGATAAGTCCATTGAGCAGACTTCATAACTGAACAGTATGAAATGTTCAGAATGAGAGCCAGGGTAGAACTAATGTTCTTTATGTGGAAAATGTTTAGATTTAAATCTTGAAGGATTGTAGAAAATAAGTGTTCTTCTGTTTTCCAATGTCTCTGATGTGACAAGAATCAATGGTTCTGGATGTCCTGAGGTACAAGTCTAACACTCACAACTTATCGATTCAATAGAGGCCTTTCACTTTGAACACAACTCCTCTGTCTGGGCATTGTTCGCTGGCATCTCAACCTCAACAAGTCCAGTATTAATGTTACTTGATCCTCACCTCTGAACCTAATACTAGTAAATAGATTGACTCTCTAGAGACCACTGCTGATGAGTTTTCTTTCAGTCAGTACACACTGTCTTTTTCCCCCATGGGACCTGTGGGGATTGATGACAGAAAAGTGCTTGTTATTTTTGCTTGGTAGATGTTATTTGTTTCTCACAATGCCTGCATCATTACACGCATACATGTATACAACTGTACACAACAAACCAGGCCAAAAAAATATTTAAATGAGCCTGCATTATTTTCAGAAAATAATTTATTTCATAGCTTGGGTCTAAACCTGTGCCCCAGGGAGAAGATTATTTTCAAACAGCTTCTCGAATAGTCAATGCTACTGTCGTTCATTACCTTAATGCTAAATAAAACATTTGAATGAATCTGTACAATGATAGCTCCATCAATGCACTGTGACTTACAGCCTGCATTGTGTGCAATGTTGGCTTTCAATCATTTTGAAAATTGCAAGTAAGGAAAGAATGTATTATGTTTTACATCCTATTTAAAATGTTGGTGATCAACATTGTTTTGAGATCAGGTCATAACCTATTTTTCTGACTCTGGTCTGGATTCAATCAACATTTGTCCTTAACTTTAATGAACAAATAAACGTAAGGCTTATTTTTAAATTTCACAAACAGTTTGGCAAGTTAATGTTGGTGATTTTCATTTTCCATTTTCGATGACATTTCCATGACATTTCAATAACAAATGTAAGGTTTTCAATGACATTTGTTTTGCGACTGATGCAAAAATTGACTTTGCCTACATAACTTGACATGTTTTGTTGCTGGTGCAAATGCACATCTCATTGTGTGTGTGTGTGTGTGTGTGTGTGACAGCCGTGGCAGGTGGCAACAATGGTGTCAGGGTAACAGACATTTTGTGGTAACGTTATCAGAAAAGAATAAAAATATATATAATGGAATCAGACATTTCCATGACATGGATCTTTTCCCATCAATTTCCATGACTTTTCATGACAGAATAGTTTTCAATGATTTTCAAAGTTTTTTCAAGATACTGTGGTGTCCCCAAGGGTTGGGCGACACTCACGGAACCTTGCAGGGGGCGTAGGCAAGTGCAAGAACACAGAGGAGGCAGTAATATAAGCAAAAATGGTAATTTATTAGTCTAACACGAATCTTGACAACACAAAACAAAGGGGAATACAAACAAAGTCCACAAATCCTTATCTCGTTTGTCAAAGTCCGTTCCGTTGTCCAAAATTCAATTCCAAGTTCCGTAATCCAGTCCGTAGTCAAAACCAAAGCAATCCAATTTTCAAAGACAAACAAACACACTTTCCAACACTCTCTTTAAATCCTGGCTGGTCAACCGACTTCCACAGGTATTCTCTCTCCCTCTTCACACAACACAGTACAGTACTCCTTCCACCTCACGTTCCTACTCCTCTCCCAGTACAATGGTAATCAGCCCTTTAAATAGGCCTTTGAAATGGCTTTCAGCTGTTCGTTATCTCCATTGCCTGACTTGGTTCAGGTGTTACTGTGGCCTGCTGGGAAATGTAGTGTTTCCTGGCGCCCATGTGTTGTAGGCCAGGCAGCCATTTCCTAGTGCAACCCATCGGGCTGCCACAATACATACAACCCTGATGCAGGCAAGCCATGTGGCCTGGCAAAAACCTGCTGCCATAGACACTCCATAAGGGAAAACACTGGCAAGGGATCAAACAGATAGAATTTTCCTTTTTATTTTGTGTTCCCGTGATAAACACTGTGAGGCAATGACTGCTGTATATCACAGTAAAGGCTTTGTTTTATTACATAATCCCTTTTAAAGCATGCTCTTCTGGCATATGATCAAGACAGATGTGGCTTTACATACACTACCGCTCAAAAGTTTTTCGAACACATCCATTTTCCATTTTTTACTGAAATTTAAGCAGTTCAAGTCCAGTGAATAATCTGAAATGGTACAAAGGTAAGCGGTAAACTGCTAAATAATTGCTATCCTGTGTAGTAATTATTATATTAATAAATATATTTTACATGTAGAATAAGTACTGGATTCAGGGAATAGACAAGGGCATTTTTATTCAGGGAATAAACATTTTTATTCAAACCTCACTGTTCTGACATCTGACAGAAAACTGTTATTATGTACATTATTAAGCTTTGAAATTGAAACAGACATGGCTATTAGTCAGATCAACTGTGGAATCGAACATTCTTTTTAATTACGTTCTAAAAAAACTTTTTTCAGAACCTAGCCTACATTCCAAAAGGAAATTTGTGTATTTTATCATCACATTTAACATTCCAAACATTTAAGATTTCAAAACGACCTCCATTCCTGATGATTTCATATCTCAGAGGTTCTACTGTACAGTGCTTTATCAATCTAAGGTAAAACAAAATATTAATATAAATATTATTTAGGATAATTATCAAATATTTATGGTTTTCATGGAAACCAAGTGTTTATGGTATGCTCATAGCTTGAGTGAGGCTGCATATTTTGCATGTTAAACATATTTGCCACAAATTAATCAGGCAACAATATATTTCAAACGATATCATAACAATTAAAATTAATTTGGAGTAGTTGTTCTCATGTAATAACTTATTAATATCCTCCCACCCCTCAGATCTGGACTGCCTGTTGGGAATCAATGTTGTGGAGCTAATGTTTACATTGGCAGTCAGGTACCAACTTAAATCTATGAGAGACAGCATTCGATGGACTTTGGAGTCATTAGTTAGTAATTGTCACCGAATGTGACACAAAAAATAAATGATTTACGGCAGCTATTTTTATTACTTAGGGAGCTTACCGCTTCACACAGACGTTAACAGCACTGAGCTGGCATACACCTGCATCACTGACTTGGGTGGGATAACCACTTGGACCAGATAATTTGTCCGTACTACAAACAGATCTTAGAGTATTGACTGCAGTGTCCTGGAAAACATTCCTAAATTTTGTTCGGTTGGTTGAGATCACCAGCTTTCGCTTGGGTGAAAGTCCGTGACGTGATTATAACATCGTCCTGGTGATTAATCAGGGGTGCGTGAGAGTGTACACTTTGCTTTTGATAATGAGTGCTTTTCTGTGTGAGGTAATCGGCGGGTATCTCTGAATCCACCACTGAAACTAGCCAGAGGGTGCTTGAAGATAAACCTTCTTTTCCATCATTATCCCATGACTCATCTGACTTGTCTGCTCTGAGTGTGAGAGTGTGTCTTGTGTATGCACATCTCAGGCATCGGAGGTAGCCAGCGCATCCAGGCATAAACTTGTGGTCATATTTAGTAGCTAATTCAACCCTCTATTTATTTGGATATGCCCTCCCTTTGGGTCAAGCTAATATCCAGAGGTCAGCAATGATCCGCCTCCTCCGAGATGGAACTTCGCCTACCTGCTCTTTTGTAATGCCCTACTGCTCCTTGGTGATCTTGTGCTGACTTTCCCTCCCCCCACTCCCTGAGGCGGACAGCCAAATGCTGCCCCTGATCGGGGGGCTCCTGGCCAGAGTCGGACTGACACAGTTGGGTTTCAAACCACGACTGCATTAGGTAGCTCACACTCGCAAAGCACCAGTCAATGCGAGTGCATTAGACCCACTATGCTATTTGAGGCCCGAGTGTTGAAGCAATACTGACAGAGAAACTGAAAAATAGAGAGCCAGGGGCTGGCTGAGCTGGAACAATGTTACGTGTATCCACTCTGGTGTATCCCCATTGGGTGGAGAGAAGTAATGTAGTGTGGGGTGAGCTCGCTAAACATAATTTTTTTAAACATTTTTTATTTTTTATTTGTTTCTGTTTTTTCCCCTGTTTTTTTCTCCCAATTTAGTAGCCAATTACACCCACCCAATTTGTTGAGATTTTTCTACGAGGCAAGCAAATTCTCTGAGGGCAGCCTCCTTCGAGACGGAATTCGCCCTGTTCTGGAGACACCCTTACGTGCTTCACGGCTCACCCTTCCTCCTCACCCCCCCTTCGACCAGGACCGGTCTGGTAGAGATGGGTTTCAAACTGTGTCCCTGACAGGCAGCGCACGTCGTATGGGTCAGACCGATATGCCATCCACCGCCCCCAAAACTTTATTTAAATAGCTACTTTCGTTGCTTTATATCTCATTTAAAAAAATGTTAACATATTAAATCTGAACCGCGACATGCGTTCCGCCATCAAATTCACTTCCGGAATGCCGCTCCAGTGCATCCCAACTACCTAAACAGTGCAGGGTTGCAAGTGACCATTGATCCTGCAAACCAAGACTTTTGCAGTGCTTTAATGCTTCATTGTGCCCATTGCCAGGAAGGAGATAGAAAAAGGTGGAGTGTTTCTACTTCCACCAGAGATGTGGACTCGAGTCATTGTGACTTGGACTTGAGTCGACTTGAGTCACTGTTTTGATGACTTGGGACTTGCTTGAGACTTGGACCAAATGACTTGAGACTTACTTGTGACTTGGATAAGAGGGACTTGGTCCCATGGCAGAGATGTGGACTCGAGTCATTGTGACTTGATGACTTGCTTGAGTCGGACCAAATGACTTGAGACACTGTTTTGATGACTTGGGACTTGCTTGAGACTTGAACCAAATGGCTTGAGACTTACTTGTGACTTGGATAAGAGGGACTTGGTCCCATGTCTGACTTCCACCCAGCTGCAAGAGAGCACAAGAGGACATTTGACATCAATGTGAGGATGGTGCTTTTAGCCCATAAACTTGGCCTTGGCTATAGGGCTCTGAAGAAAATTAGTAAGGTGCTAGGAATCCCCTCAATGCAGCTGAACTCATATAAATGTATTTAATTGACATGTAAAACAATTAACAGCTAGTTGCAATTCAGAGGTTGCAATTATGATTGTAACAAAAGTCGGCATACACAGGGTGTCCCCAGGACCGAGGTTGAGAACCACTGGCATAATGAATTAGGGGTTTTCTGTAGTGAGATTTATGTGTGTGTGTGTGTGTGTGTGTGTGTGTGCGGAACTGGTCTGTACAGGTCATGTTTTGTGTAAATCACGTCTTGAACTCCTGAACTCTTTCTTGATTCCTTTTCAGCCAAAGAGGGATGAGTGACAGAGCGGGAGACAGAGAGAAGGGAGAAAGAAAAAGAGAGAGCTGGGAGGATTTGGCAACATCAAAGTGAGCAATGAGATTTGTGGAGAACATGAGAACTCTGCTGAAATGGCAGATTTATTGAAATTGGATTCTATTTTCTGCAAATACCAGGCCTTCTACATCACCCCCCACATACACACACACAATGTCCATTACAGTTAGGCCATCCATGACATTTAAACCACCTTCACTAGGCTTCTGGCTAGTTGTGTAACTATGGGGATTTATATTTGGAAGTGGAATTCTAAGGCGATTCATCATTTTTGCAGCAGTGATTGAGGTCTTCAGATCAGTTTAGCTATGTTTAAATATGTTCTCTTTCCTATCATCCACTACACACATTATCTATCTACTCCTCTCCCAATAGTAGACTCCTGAAGTTCATGCATGTATAACCGAGTTGGTTCTGCCCGTAGCGAGTTTCGAACCGAGGATCTCAACGCGACAAAAGAGCGATTTAGCCCGCTGAGCTAAAGACTCAAGTCTCTAACTCTGGGAACTAATCACACTCTTATCGACATCACATTCTCTAGCGGACGCTCATGTACCATAGCTCATCCGCTACACATGCGCAGCTGGTGCAGGCAGACTGCAGACACTTGAATGAGGCATTGCTAATATGCAATGATCCTGTGGAGACCCTGGTGATAGGAACCCTGCCACCCTGGGTGATGTTACAGACAATTTTGTGTCACCCAGCAAGGCTCAGGATAAGATTCTGAACCATAAGGTGTGTGATTACACCAAGGACTAGTGCTTAAGCTGGAAGGCCATGTCATACAGACTTGTCAGTTAGAGCTAAAGAATGTTTTTCTTGTGGTTCTTGTAGCTTGGGAGAACTTCATTGCTCCACTGTGCCCCATTTTAGGATGTTTTGGAAAGGCAGTGAATCAAGCTGGAAGCCTGTACCTGTTCTTTTCCAAAACCATGTCCACCTTACTGAGCATCTTTGGAAGTTATGTTTCACTCTTTGGAGTGCTTTGTTTGTGCTTTCCAGTGTCTTAACTTAATTCTGTGTATGCATGTCTTTTATGTGTGTATATATCTATGGTTGAATGTGTGTGTGTGTGTGTGTGTATGTGTGTGGTGTGGTGTGTTTGTGTGAGTGTGGTTATGTTTATGTGAGTGTGTCTGTGTGTGCCTGTGTGGTTGTGTGTATGGTGTGTGTGTGTGAGTGTGTCCCTTTGCTCCAACCCCGCTACCAGGTGAGTCAGCCTCTGAGACCTTTGAAACGTGTATTAGTCAGACAGAAATACCCACATTCAGGTTTCCTGACTGGCTCACCCTTGCTTATCTGTATCCAGACTGATTCCCAGACACACTGCGCATGCCAGAGCAGAGTTCAGAGTGGCCAATGTGCCATAAGTCACTCACCTAGAAACTACTGTGAAGGCAAGCCAAAACAATCTGCCAAATAATTGATAGCAGCCATAGATTTCCTGCTGTGGGTGCAAAGTCACACAAAAAGCCTGCGGTTGCAAAGCTGTGGCTGCAAAGTCACAAGCAAAGCCTGGTCGCTGGTCACTGCTTTTCCCAGACTGCATTTGCACGCATGGCGGCTGCACCAAACCCACACCTGAGAACATTGCAGCCAATATGTTTGCCACCTTTTGTCTTCTCTCACAAACCGAGAGAAGGCAGTTGGGTCAGACTCAAAGTGGCGGGGGCTTGGGGGGTGAGGGTGGGGGAGTGGGAAGAGGTGTGTGTGTGAAGGGGTCATTCCAGGACAGGCAAACAGAGGGGGGCACTCTTGAGCCGTCCTCGCCTTGAGAGCTCTGGTGCACTTCTTTCTCTGGATTTAACTCATTTTACTGATATCAAGCAGAGCTGTGCAACATTTTTCCCCTGTGACCTGTAAATACTTTGTTATTTTTCCTCTTGAGTGAATGTGTGGGTGTGGGAGACTGTCTGTGTGTTCAGTAGCTGTATGTCCCCTTTTTTGGTCATATTTGAGGAAATAGAGGCCATAGGGCAAGCTGGCCAAAGGGATGAACGCGAAGCTGTGTAAAGGCGACTCTACAGGGCCCTGCCTTGTTCCTTACCAGGACTTCATATTTTTAGAAAAGCAATAAAACAGCTGAAATAATATTCCCCTGTTATGTTAAAAGGAACTTAATTGTTTTCTAACCTTTCATTGCAAACGTTTCATTGTTGTTGGTTTCTCTTTCACTACTGGACCTTTGGAGTCTTTCCAACTGGCAAACAGAAACGGGATATATCTGGTTTGGTCTGGTTTATAATATCTGTCTGTGGAAATGAAAAAGCATTGGTATCCAAGTGTACTCACCAGTATGACAATGAGCTGCTTGTCCTTGTCCACTATCTTTCCACTCCGGTCCCTGCTGTACAAATTCACTGTGCAATATGGAAGCCAGACCGAAAATGCCACCTCACAATCTGGATTATCCATAAACCAGTTTTGTTCTGTAAATTATCTACTGTGCAAAACCAGCAGGACTTTCATCATTTGGCCAAGATGTTGGGTTTCTGTGTGTTGTTTTCTTACCAACGGCTTGTGTTCGCTTCATGTTTCTGCTGGTTGTCCTTTTTCCACAGTACGTGCATGAAAAACACAACTTATTTTTACTTTTATTCGGATGAGCTTTCTGTATCAGTAGAAAAGAGGACCTGTCCTCCTGTGGGGGAAGAAAATGACTTCTGACCTTGAGTTCATAATCTGTTTGATAGTCCTGCATTCTTGGTATGAAGGCATAGCCTACTCTGATGCACTACTGCATTTCTGTTTAGCAGGTGTTTTATACAGAATGAGTCACTGTACAGGATCCGCTTATGTATACGAGTACAGATATGTTGAAATACGTATAAAATAAATAAACTTTCAAACTAAATACAATCCTTTAGTCACACAGGTATTATTTCTCTATTAGTAAAAAAAAACCCAGAATGCATAACAAATAGCCATTCAGTAGTAAGGAATTTCCATGCAACGTGTGCATTTAAAATGGGTCTTATTTAAGCATGCGGGACGGTTGTATTTATCTTTGGCTTGGAGCCCAGAGGTGGGATCACACTTGGGCTTTAGGACGAGGTTGTTGACCCCCCTTCAATGACATCAAAGGCAAAGGGAGAGCAGACAAAATTACAAACATAAAATACAGTTGGAGATGGGGTGATAGTGGGATGCCGGAAATGACTGGCACTTGGGAGAAAAGGTACGTGGCAATTTGTACCAGTTGGAAAAAACGGTTTAGTAGGTTGAGAGAGAACGTCAGGGGTTGTCTAAAAATGTATCTCCCAAATCTTTGTTTAAAAACTCCAAAAAGCAAACCAAGTAGTTTCCCACATAATACAGTCCTTTTTGAATTTTTTTATTTTGTTTCTGATTTACTCCCATTTTTCTCCCAATTTGGTAGCCAATTATACCCTCTATTTTCAGGTCAATCCCTCCCTCATAGTTTGCTGCCGTAGCCCTGTGACCAGCAGTGACGAAGGCGAAGTATTGTCTCCACCGAGACGGCACTCGCCAAGCCGACGACCGTAACTCCGACACCCCAGAGCCACTCCTGTGCTCAGCGAATGTCTTGTCGGCTTCCCTCCCCACTCCCTGCGGCGGACAGCCAATTGCCGCCCCCGGTGGCACTCCCGGCCAGAGCCGACTCTGGTGCGGCCAGGGATTCAAACCCCGGTCGCCATGGCCAGCATCGGACGTTGAAACCACGAGACCACACGGGAGGCCTCCCCTAATACAATCCTGAGCTTGAAATATTGTAGGGGAGGCTAAAACCTTACCATTGAACTGCTAGCCTGAATGTGTTTTGAATTGTTTTAACAGGTGTGGTGATTTAACTATCACCCATCATCAGCCAATTCCTTTTTATTATTGTGTGTTGAGTGGTGTTGGGAAATGTACCCATAATATTGCCCACGCCTACAAACAGGTGAAGCATGAAATATTCACACCCCATTAAAAGACTTCAAAGTCAGAGTTAAAGGACTTTGAATGTCAGGTCCCATGACCAGCAGTGGGGTATGACTGTGATGACAGAGGCTGGAGAATGTTTTTTTCAGCACCATGACCGCATGCCCTGACAAAAATATGGCAACATTTCTGATGCTCCAAACTGCACATTTATGCACAAATGATTAAATTAATCAAATGAGTCAGCACACAGCAGTTGTTTCTCATGACATGAGGGGAAGATGGATTCCACTCAATGCTGCAATCTGAGGTTTGTGCATATTTATCTCATTTCATGTGCAACCCTGGCTGAATAGGGTTTAAACAAACACACAGGCAGGTATGCAAGCGCATACATACACTCTCCTGTGACCACAGTACAAAGTTGCCAAAATACAAATCCAGGCTTTTGGCACTCCTGTATACTTTCTGTGTTTATTAAATATGACATTGTAATATTGATAACTACTGTTTATTAATTATCACTCCACATTATAACAGAAATATTCCAGGTGTTCCATCAACTGCCCTGTAGGCTAAAACCAAGTTCCAAACCTTGGTTTTAGCCTACAGAACAGCTCCACCATACCTCCAATCAATCAGATGCTCTTATCCAGAGCGACTTACAAGATGTACATAAATACATGGTAGGAACAATCATAGTTCACGCAAGAGATCAGTGCAGTAATACAGCGACCATACCACTTTTACCACTTTACCACTGTAACACTTTATTTTTATTTTTTATCAAACTCACTTTTCCAAACTCTCTCCAAATCCCGGCTAGTCAATCGACTTCACAGTTCTCTACACACTTTCCTACTCCTTCAACGTGTAACAGGAACGAGCCCTTTAAACAGGCCTCCAAATGGCCTTCAGCTGTTCATTAGTCCCAATGGCTTGACTCGGTTCAGGTGTGACTGTGGCCTGCTGGGAAGTGTTCTGGCTCCCATTTGTTGAAGGCCCAGGCAGCCACAATATATATATATTGTGGCAGCCGGCAGAGGTGTATGAGAGGAGAGGTGGTGGAAAACAGATATGTGCGCTTCCCAGTGTTTACCTCTATGCCCATACATGGAGTTCCTGCGTCGCCACCGGTGAGATTGACAATCAAGTCAATGCCCATATATGGAGTTCCACAGCAATCAGGGAAATCGGAGAGAGAGAGAGAGAGAGAGAGAGAGAGAGAATATTAACACTGTGTATGATCTTGTTTGGAAGGAGGAATCTGCTGTGTGCTGTTACCCGTGACTGTCTGAGAACTCGCCCCATGATTGACCCTCGCCTGCCTGACTTACCTCCGCCTAGCCCAATCCTGGACCGCCTGAGATTCCGTCTTCGTGTGCCGAACCCTGCTTACGGATTGTGGTGTCCCCAGGGGTTGGGCGACACGCACGGACCTTGCAGAGGGCGTAGGCAAGTTCAAAGAACACAGAGGAGGCAGTAATATAAACAAAATGATAATTTATGAAACTAAACTCTTGACAACACAAAACAAAGGGTGGGGTCTTCGGGGGGAACACAAACACAAAGTCCACAAATCCTTATCTCGTTGTCAATGTCCAAAACAATCCAATACACACACAAACAAACACACTCCAATACGCTCTCCAAATCCTGGCTGATCAAACGATTTCCACAGGTTTCTCTCTCTTCAAACACACAGCACTCCTTCCACCTCACGTTCCTACTCCTCTCCCAGTACAATGGGAATCAGCCCTTTAAATAGGCCTTTGAAATGGCTTTCAGCTGGTCGTTTAGTTCCATTGCTTGACTCGGTTCAGGTGTTACTGTGGCCTGCTGGGAAATGTAGTGTTTCCTGGCGCCCATGTGTTGTAGGCCAGGCAGCCATTTCCTAGTGCAGCCCATCGGGCTGCCACAGGATATCGACGTGACGATTGGAATGTGGATTGGACTGTATTGTTACGAGTAACATTTTGCTCTTGCTCACGCCAAACAGCTAATACATTTTTTCTACAAGTTTAATCTATTTTGTTGTGGACAATAACTTTATCGTTTTCAGTCACGTGAACACTCTCCCAACCCACGAGTGTGTCACAATATATATATATATATATATTTCTCCATTCTGTAACCTTGGGGTGACTGGCTGTCCCTTCCCTGTGTGGGCACTCTTCCCAGCCACAATACCTGTCTGTTCTGCCCCAGTGGTGGAATTATCTTCCCATGGTGATCAGAATAGGAGAATCACTGGTCATCTTCCTACGCAGACTGAGAGACTCACCTCTTCAGATTGCATTTTGGCTCAGGATAAGAGTGTCTGCTAAATGAATGTTAATATGATGATATTAATATGATGTAATCCCGTCATCCCGGCATATGAATAAATACAAAACCATTCTGAATAATCACCTTCATCCTGTGGTGAAGCACTTCTATCCTATGGTCTATGGGAATGGTCTCTTCCAGGATGGCAATACCCCATCCACAGGGCACAAGTAGTCACTGAATGGTTTGATGAGCATTAAAACTATGTAAACCATATGCCAAGGCCATCTCAGCCATCTCCATTGAACACTTATGGGAGATTCTGGAGCAGTGCCTGAGAGAGTGTTTTCCACCACCATCAACAAAACACCAACTTATGGAATTTCTTGTGGAAGAATGGTGTTGCATCCCTCTAATAGAGTTCCAGACACTTTTAGAATCTATGCCAAGTCGCATTGAAGCTGTTCTGGCAGCTCGTGATGACCGAACTCCTCTTTAACATGCTTTATGTAGGTGTTTCCTTTATTTTGGACAGTTACCTGTACTATCCAGAAATATTGCAAAAGGGCCATTTCTTATCTGATTCTAAAAATAACAGGACATGCAAACGCCCATAATACACAATACAGAAACCTCAAAATGTATTCACATCCTCAGCTTCTGTTTAAATAGGTTCTATATAATCTTCCAACTTCAAAATAAGTTGATCAAGGATTACATATACAGGATTTTATTTTTAGATAGTTAAAATGAGTGAATGATTTTATTTTTGATTTTTTTATTCAACTTTTATTTAAACAAATAAAAAATATTGTGTGGCAGCCCAATGGGGAGAGAAGCGGAGAACCATGTGTCCGAGGCGGAGCAACTCCGGAACCAAGTGGAGCAGGAGAGCGAGGGAAGGCGGGGCTGGAGGCTCAGTTGGAAGAGGTGAAGTTTCATCTAAAAGAACAAGAAGTGAAGATTTTTGTTTTCAAGAACTTCACCAAACCGCCTCTACAGCCCTCCTGACTGAACAGAAAAGAAACAAAGAGCTCCCTCTACTGCGAGAGGAAGTGAAGGTCTTAACTGAGAGGCTGGACCAGAAAGAAGCCCAGCAGCTAGCCACCGAGAATTCATTTCGGAAAGTATTAAAAATACAAACCGACACTCTGCTGGATCTACAGGATCAACTGGAAGAGGTGAGTGAAGAACTCGAATGTGTAAAATGTGTTCCGGTCAGGAAAGATTTTGGCACCCAGGTGGAGATCTCACAGCCAGTGGAGCCAGCAGGAGGCGATGACCAGACGTTGGAGTGGAGTCAATGGTCCTCAGTCCCACTCAGCCTGCCAGACCTTCGAGGGGCCTGGAGGAGCAGCATGCGGAGGATGAGCTGTGGTGGGACCACAGTGTTGAAGAGGGTCTCTTGACTATGGCTGAGGAGGCCTGGTTGAAGGCCCAACCATCTCCTGATGTGGTGAGTCCTTCTGTTCCACGGAAAGTAAAAAGACAGAAGAGAAAAGGGAAACAAAACAGGCTGCCATATAAAGATAAAGAGAAACGTGTTTCGAAGAGAATGTTTTCCCCAGTTACCCCACCTGACCCCCTGGAAGCAAAAGGGTATGGAAGAAAAGGCTGAAGCATGGACACTGGATTCTGAAACGGCACAAAGTGTACCGGAGGAGCCATGGAGGGCTGGTGAAGACCAGAGCCAGAGCGGTGACCGCTCCGTCTGTGGAGCCCAGAGCCGGTACACCCATATGGCCACTTGGTGGCAGTAAAGGTGAGCAACTTGTGCCGTTCACTAACGGCGTGCAGATGTTTTTTCAGATGAATGGAGATGGAATCTGGACATTTGACCCTGGCGGAAAACTGCCTGAGTGGACCGGGAGAAGGGGACCCTCCTGGTGGCCGATGGACATAGGCCGCTCAGCCCTCCCGAGGTCAGAGCTGAGGAGGAGGGTGTGTGGCAGCCCAATGGGCTGCACTAGGAAATGGCTGCCTGGCCTACAACACATGGGAGCCAGGAAACACTACATTTCCCAGCAGGCCACAGTCACACCTGAGACAAGTGAAGGCAACGGGACTAACGGCCAGCTGAAAGCCATTTTGAGGCCTATTTAAAGGGCTGATTCCCACTACACTGGGAGAGGAGTCGGAACGTGTGTGGAAAGGAGTTGCTGAGTTGCTGAGTTGCTGAGTTGCTGAGTTGCTGAGTTGCTGAGTTGCTGAGTTGCTGAGTTGCTGAGTTGCTGAGTTGCTGAGTTGCTGAGTTGCTGAGTTGCTGAGTTGCTGAGTGCTGTGTGTTATAGAGAGAGAGAAACCTGTGAAGTCGCTGACCAGCCAGGATTAGAACGGAGTGTTGGAGTGTGTTTGTTTGTGTGTATTGGATTGCTTTGGATAACGACTACGGACTGGATTGTGGACTTGGACCTGGATTTTGGAATTGGATTGGACATTGACGACGAGAAAGGATTTGTGGACTTTGTGTTTGTATTCCCCTGAAGACCCCACCCTGTGTTTTGTGTTTGTAAGTAATAGTTTAATAAATTATCATTTTGTTTTCAAATACTGCCTCCTCCTTGTTGTTAAACTTGCCTACGCCCTCTGCAAGGTCCGTGCGTGTCGCCCAACCCCTGGGGACACCACAATTGTCAAAATATTTTCTCCTGCTCTGCATGCTGGCAGTAGTATTAAAACTTGAATATATTCGGGGCCCACAGTATGTTAGCATTTCCCTGCTCTTGTGCAGGAAACAACTGTAGGTGTGTTCCAGGTTGAGGAAAAAACAAGGAAACCCATACTGCGCTGCAAACTAAACAATAACAATGGAGGGCTAGCGATAAGAGTGTATGCAAGAATACTTTTGTGATGACAGGAAGTGTTTGAAGTGCATGGAGATGCGGACGTAGTGGAAGACCATCATGACTAATTTACCCAAGCAGGTAAAAAAAGGGGGCTCACCTTCCATACTGGTCATGGTTGTCCATGAAACCCACCTCTCTCTCACCGTGACCCTCTGACCCCAATAATCTGTGTGTGTGCCTTCATTTACTTGTGAGTGAGGTTTTCCCCATGTTGTGATAAGACAGCATCAAAGGGCATTTGCTTGGATATTATTTCTTGGAGGGAAACTGGAGCTGGGTGTTTCTTTAAAGGTCATCACAACCTGTTCTGACTTTTCTTTGTATCCAGTGAGGTAGGAGAGGTAATAGAAGTGCAGGACCTGCCATGCTTTAGAGTTGCTGTGCACGCTGGTGCTCAAACACAGATGAAGGCTCAGTAGTGACCAAACGCGTCCATGTGTTGCTGCTCTACGCAAATGATTGAATTAATAATTTATTTCATTTACTTTTCAAATTAGTTTTCTGATTTGATCCCGTTTTTCTCCCAATTTGGTAGCCAATTACACTCGCTATTTTCAGGCCAATCCCTCCCTCGTAGTTCGCTGCCGTAGTCCTGTGACCGGTAGTGACAAAGGCGAAGTATCGTCTCCTCCGAGACGGCACTCGTCATGCTGTCGACCGTAACTCCGACACCCCAGAGCCACTCCTGTATGCAGCGAACATCTGGCTTTACAGTGGCACTCCCGGCCAGAGCCGACTCTGTCATGGCCGGGGAATCGAACCCCGGTTGCCGTGGCCAGCGTCGGACGTTGAAACCACTAGACCATGTGGGAGGCCAATTTATTTCATTTTTTTATAACTATTCTTGAGTGTGGACCCTCAGTATTTTCATTTTGTAAATGCTAATACGAATTGATTAGCTGTTATTCATTCAAAATCTTATGTGACTGTTGGAAATCATGCCAAGTCGTCTTTTCTCTAATGTGTCTTCACCGTGGTTGCATATTCATATTTACTGCTGGATTCCATTGTCATACTGTTGTGTAAAGGACAGAGATAGCATTGCTGCCCTTTCCTACTTTTATCTCGTATTTTTTGGTCCGAACAACCAACAATGGGTCTTTTTTCACTAAGGTCCTTTACAAGTGATTAGATACCTCTGTCAGGGAACTGTTTATTTGGTTTTGTGAATGCTGCAGATCTGGAATAGGAACAATCAACATGTAGACAAAACACACAGTCTGTTTGGAGCACAATGCTGGTTGAACAAGAATCAGTTATGAGTTACAGGGGTAAGTCCAATTGTGATTGTTTTAGGGGCAAGTTCAACTGTGAAGGTTTCAGGAGTAAATGCTACCCAGCCTACCATCTTGGAGCCTTGTAACTGTGAGTACAAAAAAAGGAAATTGTGTCAGATTGAATTAGATTAGATTTGAATTAGGTTTCAAATGAAATTTTGAAAGCATTTTGAATATGACAACATTCAGACCATAAAGTAGCTCCATCAGGCCCTGAGCCAGCACACTTTTCTGAGGGTATGAAAAGTATCTGCATTAGTTGTATATGCATACAAATGTATGTCCTTTCATCTGTGGCAATTGTCATTTTTATGTATTTGTGTGCATGCATGCGTATATGTGCATGTGCATATACATGCGCCTGTGTGTTTATGCCTGCATGCATTTGTGTGTGTGTGTAGGTGGGTGTCTCAGGAGACCAAGGGGGGGGGGGGTTGTGGACTCTCCCCAAACCATCCTTCAACTAACCTAACCAATGTTTGTTTTCCTCTTCCCGCCACCCAAGACAGCACACGGAAACGGTAAGTAAAATGCTAGCTTTTATTAACAATTATTTAAAAGTTCATATAAATTACTGGCATCACCCTTGCTCTCCACCCCCTCCGACTTCTTCCCTGCGATGCCTGCTGTGGAGGACCGCCCTACAGGTACGCATTACCCCGTGCACCCAGACACCTCACCCTGCAAAAGAGTATACAGGCAATACGGCTAATGCAATGCACACACCACCCCACACTGGAGTACACTGAACACGTTAGGTTTCACACTGCTTTCCCATGCATGCACAGCACTCCATATACCCAGCACACAGTCAGGCTTCTCAGTGCGCCCCCATCAACCCCCTCAACACAATCACAGGAAAGCGTGAGAGCACGTTACACAGAACATATTGTATAACACGGATAAGGCTGGCTCCGGGCTAATCAGAACAGAGCAGAGGAAAAAACACTCTTCAGGGTGGGGTACCCTGCACTACCTGAACACACCACACCCACACCCACACCCACACCCACATCTCATCACCTAATTCATATTCCTTACTACTCTTGGAACTTGGTTCCCATGTTGCACAAACTCCATTCCGTGTCTTCCAGTTTACTGTTCAGCTCCTTGTTGCCCACACCAACAGATTTGTCTGTCTCTTTTATTCTCCCAGGTTTTCCCAGCTCTGCTCCTTCGGCCCCAGTCCCAGGTAAGCCTCCGCCGTCATACAGTCACACACGCGCACTCACACACAAACTCACACCAGATTAAAACAAACTTGTGCTCTCATTCATTCAAACATAGTGAACATAAACAATTGCAGGCAAGAAATAACATTCCCCACTTGGAGTGAGGCAGCTGTCCCTACTCCCAGCTCTTCCTCCCCACTCTCTCTGCGCCCTTTTTATTTCCCATTAATGGTGATTATACATCGGTGCATCTCATTGTTCTCCCTACAGCTCCTGGTGTGCCCGTTTCCCTATTTGGCGACTCCATCCCCCCAATTCTAGCTCCTTGCATTCTCATGCCCTCGACAGGTGCATCTATGTACATAAGAACATAAGAATACATAATGATGAGAACGGGCCGTTCGGCCCATCTAGGCTCATCATGTCCTAATCTAAAGAGTATCTAGTACTACATCTAGCCTGGACTTGAATAGCCCAAGTGTTTCTGCCTCTACTACCTGACCTGGCAAGCTGTTCCAGGCATTGACAACTCTCTGTGTAAAGAAAAACTAATATTCCTAATATCTGTGTGGAATTTGCCTTTAACTAATTTCCACCTGTGGCCTCTTGTTCTGCTGACCCCATTTATCTTAAAAATCTTTGGTATTTTACTTTGTTAATCCCTTTTAGGAATTTAAAAACATCAATCAAATCCCCCCTAAGTCTCTGTTTGCTAAGTTTAAATAGATTGAGTGCCTTAAGTCTATCATCATAACTTTTACCTTTCATACCAGGTATCAGTTTAGTTGCCCTTCTTTGGACTTTTTCAAGAGCTTCTGTATCTTTCTTGTAGTGTGGTGCCCAGAACTGCACACAATATTCTAAGTGCGGTCTGACAAAGGCATTATATAACATTAATATAACCTCCTTTGATTTATACTCAATACTTTTTGCTATGTATTCCAGCATCCTGTTGACTTTTTTCACTGCTGTAGCACACTGCTTTGATGCAGATAGGCTTTGATCAACTACAATTCCTAAGTCCTTTTCAAATTGAACACCTACTAACTTTTCTCCTCCCATAAAATACTCCTGTCTAATGTTTTTATTTCCCACATGCATAACTTTACATTTAGCAATATTGAACGTCATCTGCCATATATCTGCCCATTTTTGGATTTTGTTTAAAATGTATGTGCTTGGGTATAAATGAGTGTGTGCATGTGCATCCATCTGTGTTTTTTTCCTTCAATGCGTGTGTAAGAGTATCTACGTATGTGGGTGCATGTGTGTATATGTATGTGCACAGGTTTGAGTGTGTGTGTGTCCAGGTGTACCTGTGCAGCAGTGTGAATGTTTGTGGCAGTATGCATATATGTATATGTGTATGTGTGTGCGAGCATGTTTGTCTGTGTGGGCAACTGTGCATGTGTTTGTGTGTGTGCGTGTATGTATCTGTGTTTACGTAACTCAGTAGTTCCCAGCCATCTATATCAAATCTCAGCCAAATTTCACATTCTTCTTGTTTTTCATGTCTGAGTAAAAGAGCCAGCGAAGTTGAGAGGGGGGCACACACATTGCAGCACCTCTGACCTGCGAAAAAAGGAATCGACATGCCTGTAGTGCTGTCAAAATCCTTCTCCTCTCACTGTGCTGGTCTCCAGGCAGCAACGGGGGGCATCATGCCTGCTCCCAAATACCTGCAGATTTTCGACCTTAAAATGCTTAACCATAAAGACTAAAGGCCTTGGTAGTTACTCATCAAACCAGCAGTTAATCGTCATGTCGGAAAAAAGGAGCCACAATTTTTGTCCCCAGAATGTCACTGTTCCACTGTTTCCAGGTCCACCTTTAAAAGTTTTTAAAGGTGATCCATGTTTCCTCCTGGACTTGTAGATACTTAAGTGTGAGATATGCAGAAACCTGATGAAAAGGGGTTATGTAATTCTTTGGTGTTCAAGAGTCAGCAAGCAAATACCACACACTTGTGTTTGTGATCTGTGCCCATGGCAACCATGAACTGCGCCTGCACTGTTTGTCCAGCTGAAAGATCACCAAGCAGGTGAGAGAGGAATAGTAACAGAGGGGGAAAATGGGTCCGCTCATGCGCTGAGAATTAGGAAAGTTATCTGCAACAAAGTTTTAATTGTTATGTTTTGTGTGTGTGTGTGTGTGTGTGTGTGTGTGTGTGTGTGTGTGTGTGTGTGTTGGGATGCCCAAAAAGGGGGCTAAAAGGCTTGCAAAATATTGTGCTGTCTCTGCTATCATTGGCAGCCGCCATATATGACGGAGACGCTGCTACTTATACCCATAAGTGATGTGTTTTTGTATCTTGAAGATCTATGCCATGATTTTGTGAATGCAACTTTACTGCACCTTCAGTATTTGTGTCCTTGTATGCTTTTCTTTATGTGGACATAAATAAATTGTTAAAGTGTATTCTAGCATGCTGTGTAACATGCATGTGTGTTCTACACTGTTCACTGTAATTGCAACTCAGTTCTTTCGCCCTTATTAATACTGACTTATGTTCTAAAACTGCAGGGACATTTAATTCCTCTGGGTCTCTTGAAATCCAGCCCCTCCTTCCTGTAATGAGTGAATGAGCGCAAAATATCCCTGTGCAGACTTTAGCCCCTGACCTCAGTTTTTGTGTTAGCAAACAAGTGACTTTTCAATACAGTTTCGTGACCTGGAAACTGACGCCACTGACTCACAGCATTGCACAATGGACTTACAGATTTCTGTGGCAGAGGAGAGCCAGTCCTGGGACACATACGTGTATAGTAGTGTGCGTGATATGGATGGCTTTTAATGTACTTTGTGGAGATGGGATATACAAGTTTTTGGTTGATACATTGTGTGTTTCCTGTTGAAGTTGAATCTGCGATCACCAGTTGATATACACATCAGTATTTGGGGGCTCCTGAATTCAGTTATTGGAGAGTCAAAGAGAACAATAAAGAGAATGTTAAAATGTTAAGAAAAATGGTCTGTGATTTTCATGATACTCTGTTCAAATCGAGACAGTCAGGAAATTCGCCAGTCACCTCCACCGTCTGCAGATGTAGCCGAACACCATTCCGAAAAGAGATTTTAAATTTGATGGACAAAAAAAGGGTTTATTGCGAAATTGTATGAATATTTTCAGAGATGAAGGAAAAGCCGTGCTACAGCACTGTAAAACAGGCAGAGAGATGTATGTTCTTGGTAAGACAGTGCGAACCATCCTCTCAATTTTTGCAAGTAAGACAAAGCACCAGAAACATAATACAAGTTTACTCGCTGCCATGGCTACTATCCTCTGTCTGCAGTACTCAGTGCTGAGGAATGTCAGGTTTTTGGAGTGGAGGGCCTCTACACACTCTTTGATGTTGTCCGGCCTTCATGCTGCTAATGCGCTGCAGGTGGAGATAACTCAGGTTCAGGGAGCAGTAGGAGTGCCTTCATTTACTGGTACAGAGTGGGGACATCTGATTTCAGAAATGCAGTTTTATTAAGCAGACAGGTTCAATGGAAAATAAAATGTAAAAATAAAATTAAAATATTTAAATCGAATCAACTATTAAGAATGGGTGTTGATGGCCTCCCGCATGGTCTAGTGGTCCAATTGGCTGTCTGCCCCAGGGAGGGGGAAGGGAAGCCGACACTGTTCGCTGCGCACAGGAGTGGCTCGGGGTTGCTGGAGTTTTGGTCAACAGCATGACGAGTGTCGTCTCGGAGGAGACGATGCTTCGACTTTGTCACTGCCGGTCACAGGGCTACGGTAACGAACTACAAGGGAGGGGATTGACCTAAGAATAGCGGGAGTAATTAGCTACCAAATTGGGAGAAAAATAGGATAAAATCTGAAAACAAATGAAGAAGAAAAAAAGAATGGGTGTTGATTGACTGTCTTACATATTCATAAAGAAAAAGGATGCATATATTTATGGTGGCAAGCACTGCAGTTCACACCCTATTGTAATTGCTGGCATTATTATAATTGTTTCTTCCATAGATTTTCACAGTTTGGAGAAAACTGCCTGGTCGGATTTGACCAAACTTGACACTGATAGAGGGGTACACCAAATGGAGAATAACTGAATTTGGCACCGATTGGCCACATGGTAGTGCTATAACAGTCAACTGAAAATGCAATGTTTAAACGATCATAATTCATGTCCCATTATATACACCATTTAGCAGACGCTTTTATCCAAAGCGACTTACAGTAGTGAATGCATACATTTTCAGGATATGTGGCCCCAGTGAGAATTGAACCCACAACCTAAGCGTTGCCAACGCTGTGCTCTACCAACTGAGCCACAGAGATCCCTTTGACCTAGAGACTAGGTCATTAGGTCGGCCTGCCCACAAAGAACAACTTAGACCCATGAAGTCCACCATATTGGATTTTCCACCATTTAGACTTTTTCCTAAAACTTTTCAAACACTACTCTTCTAGACAGTTTGACCGATTTGCATGCAACTTGTACAGACGAAAAAAATTAAAATCTTAAAAATTAAATAAACAAAGTTGCTATGTAAAAACACTTAGTAAATATGCATGTGGGTGTGGAAAAAATGCTAATAAATCCCTGAGTTTGACATAAAGTGATGAAACATGCTATGTACATTGATAGCTACATCAAGACACCAGCCCTAAAGCATTTCCCTTATAGAAACACATGGCGGCACATATATGTATCAAGCTCCATATATTAAAAAATGAAAGATTCACCAGAAATTACTGTTCCTTTCAGCGATATATAACTTGCTGCAGTGACTAATCCCCTCACAAGGAACATTTACATGTGCCCTATTGGTCACCCCCATCTTCATTGGTTAAATTGTGGCTATGAGCCCCCAAAATCACTCGTTGCAGCTATATTTCATATAGTAATCAATACATAGAAAAAAGCATTTCATAAAAAATGTTAACAATTTATTTATTTGTTTATTTCATTATAATGATCATTTAGTTAAATATTAACAGATGCAAATATACTGATTAAGTTTACAAAAAGCAATTTGTATTCACTTTTTTATTAAATATATTTCTTTATTAAATAATGCAGGGACAGATTATATGAAACATGATTGGTTGTTTTCTTTACAGTTATCATTTGACATGTATAGTACATGTACATTTGCAGTGGAATTTCAACAACTGGAACAATTCAGTAAGTTTTTGAAATTAAACCACTGTGAAGTGTTTAGTTTGACAACACATTCCATCTAAATAGCGATTAAACAGCTAATTTGTTAATGTTAGTATGGCTTATGCAGTAGAACCTCAGAGATACGAACGCATCAGGAATGGAGGTCTTTGACAACTCTTGGAACTGGATCTTGGAAATGTTTGGAATTTGAAAGTGATGTCAAAACACACCCATGTACCCTTTTTAGTATAGGCTAGGTTCTGAAATAATAATGGTACTTGGTGGGTGAGGTTTCTTTTAGAACCAGACTAAAAAGAATGTTTGACTTGGCAGTTGATTTGACATTCTGTTAGCCTAATTTACAGTCTGTTTGATTCTTAAATGCATGTTTTTCTGTCAGATGAATTGACATAAATTAGAGAGGAGTGTGCTCAGACACCGATTGGTTCCCTGCAACAGTGTGATGTGTCGCTGATTAACACTGAACCACTGCGTTATAGCCTAAATCATGAAAAGGTCAACCTAGCTCACCCACACTGGTGCAACTAGACCCATTTAGCTGGCTAAAATGATCCATGTTAGCAAAGTCATTTGAGCAGCTCTTCAGTTAGTTTTCTTTGGAGGTTGATGTAATTGATTGGATTTAATTTATTTGGTGGACTTTTAGGCATTTGTTTTGTCTCATAAAATAACACAATAGCACTGACAAATGAGTCATTAGCAGTGCTTTTCATACTCTGAGTCCGTACTTGCCAACAGTAATAAAATAATAGATACACCAGTGTGAACTGTTAAGGTTTGCTGTTTATATAAAACACTGCTGAGTTTCTCGCATTCTTTAGCAATAGTGCTATGACGTGGCCCTTTTTTATCGAAGTGTCATTCATTTTGATTTAATACTTGCCTTTTGGCATGCGTGATAATAAGCTTGTTGATAAGGTGAGATTGTGTATGCTACTTCGGGGTTCATTCGGCATTCGGTTGTCCAGTCAGTCAGTCACTCAACTATTTTGAGTGACAGAGTACCTAGCTCAGGGGTTCCCAACTCAACAAAATAACTAAAACCAGCAGAACCCAGGTCTCTCCAGGACTAGCGTTGGTCTAGTTAAATATGACTCACTTTTTTTTTGCTTTTTTTTTTGTGCCATTGAAAGGCCTGTGCCCTGTGCGTCTGCGACTGCAGTTCTTGCCACGATGTGGCAACCAGTCAATACAAAATAGACTGGTTTTTCACCATTTTTGTTTAAGTTTTGATTTCTGTCCAACCTTTTCTCACACATTTTAGTCCCACCCATAATCGTATCATGTGTCATGGTTTACGGACAAGAAAAATGGAAACGTGATTCTTAAGCTGAGATGCACGTCCTGGACCTGAGGCACCCAAATTGGTCCATAGTGTCACATTTGCTTCTCGCCACCAGAGGGCGACATTTGACTCTTGATTGTTCCCTAATTGTTCCCTGATTGATTAATTGTGTAATTGGTTTATTGTATTATTGTCTTAGTGATTTCAGCTGTGACTTGTTTCATTCCTTATTTAAGCTCTCTGTTTTCTGTTCACAATGCTCTGTCTTGCTTGCTTCAGTGTTTGTTCAGTAATTTAGAGTTTCTTGTGCCTAGCTTTGTTGGTTGGATTTCATCAGTGTTTTGTTGTGTATTTAGTTTAGTTAATTTCTTAATTAAACTCCAGTTTGTTTTGGGATTCCTGCCTCATCTCTGCACTTGGGTCCAGATCCCCTGTCATTATTTCACATAGTGTGTCTTCCTCTGTTTTAGAGGGGCTGGCAATCAATGGCTTTGTTGCTCAAATCATTGTGGTTGAATCAAGGGGAAATTCCCCCAATCCCCAAATAAATTAAGCCTACAGGTTAAAATGCACAACCTTAGTTGCAGTCCAGAGACTCTGAACTTTGAAGCCATCTTAGTTGTGTGCACTGCCCTGAAAAGCTGATGGTATGTGACTAAATATGGTCATGGTGAGAAAGAAATGCAATACAGACAGACAATAAATAATCAAAGTACAATTTTAAATGACTCATGTCGTGAAATGCTGTGGGAATGAATTGCAGATAGAGTGACAAGGGGAACCATTTTCAGGAACCATTCTGCCAGTGGCAGAGTTCCTGAGAACAGTGAGAGAAAAGCACATACCCATTAAGAATGAACACTAAAGGTGCTTCAGGGAGTGCACTGCATGGCAGGACGCCAAGGCCTGAAAGCATGACTGGAGTTATGTGACAATGAGTTTGACAGTAATCGCTCTTTGAATATTGGAATATAAGGGTCACTTTTGAAGACTTATCTGTCTTTATTATTCATTCTCTTAAACAGTTGGTGAAGCCTGCACAAAAGGGCAAAATACCAATATGTAGCTCAATTTCCATTTGTCTTTCTGATAACCATTTTTTTACTGTGTAAATATTCTTCAGCTTGATTATAAAACATACTTAATTAAATTTCCATGAATAAGTATAATATTTATTGCATTAATCTTTGTTATGTGTTTATTTCAAATGATTTTGTTTTATTGACTGCTACCACTGCAATGCTGCTACCATTACTACTACTACTAAAATTATAATAAAGAATTATATCATCATCATCTTAAAGATCATAATATGTGAAACAGTAATGTTGTTGTTGGTTTTTTTAAGTCAAAGAGTTGAGCTTTTCAGTTTCTGTTATTTCAGACAATAAAAAGGTAAGAGCCGGTTTATTAATATCATTTTCTTTTAGCATTTTATTAATGGATGAGAACAAAGGACAGCGTGGGTGAAACAGGACATAAGGAACATGAGTGGATGAGTAGAGAGTCTTCGCGCCGGTAGAGTTTTTTAAACCTCTGTCAATACTGGAATTCACTTACTGATCACATTTAATAGTTTTAATTTGAAAGGAAATATTTTGGATAAAAAAGCTGCAAATCTGGCTGCCATATATGAATTTGGACATTACTGTGCGAATTTAA
The DNA here is from genome assembly GCA_029706075.1 of Aldrovandia affinis. NCBI lineage: Eukaryota > Metazoa > Chordata > Actinopteri > Notacanthiformes > Halosauridae > Aldrovandia > Aldrovandia affinis. The sequence continues at coordinate 7,276,880 of JAINUG010000032.1, forward strand.
TATGGGCAGTTGAGGTTGGTGGTCATTGTTCTTTGACATTGGTCACCTCAGACACCACCTTGCCATTCACCATGGTCTGTGTGACTGTTATTGTCTTCTGGGTTTGAACAGGCTTTGCTTCCATGACCTCTTCTAGTCTAGAAATGGAGGTGGAGGAGAAATGGGTTGTTTCACTGTGAAAGTGGAAACAATTTCCACACACACACACACACACAGACACACACACACACACACACACACACACACACACACACACACACACACACACACACACACACACACACACACACACACACACACACACACACACACATATATACATATACAGTACAATTTTCACACCCTTGATAAAGATGAGAAGTCTGTATAACATAAAATTAGCTATATTGTATGCTCCAAAACATTATATTAGTTTATACTAATATAATTTAAGAGTGTTTTTCCAAAACTCACTCAGTCCAATTTAACCAATTTTGAGGAAATCAACATTTTGGTTTATAAAAAAAAAAAAAAGTTTTTCGAGTTTTTTTCATAAAAAATTACGTTTTAATACTTAAATCTCGAACAATAATAGTGTAAAAGTAAAACTGCAAATATAGTTCCAAGAAGGATTGAAGCTGTTCTGAAGGCAAAGGGTGGCCCAACTCCTAATTAGTTAATAAATATGAATGTATTGTTTGGTGTTTCCATTTGTCTACCCCCTGTATTTATCAGGACAAAGATCCTTATAGATAAAAACATTTTCTATGTGTGTGCAAATACAAATGTCTCACGAGAGTGCAAAAATAAATAGTGTGCAGACTTTAGTGTGCTTCCTCTCTGTGTTTGCCAAGTCCATTTGCAAATGAAATGAGCAATGGTGGCGCTTGCACAGTGGGCCTTTGCAATAAGCTCACACACAACCACAGTCTGTAGCTACAATATGTGCCCTTACTCCTCAGATGGTCTGCTGGAACTTGAGTTTCCTCCAATTTGCTCCATCATTGTGGGGAACAGTGTGATTCAGTGCTTGGAAAACCAGCAATCTTGCTAACAATCCTTCTGCTATGAGGGTGGAGCCTCTCAAGGGACAACCAGCTATCAAAATGGTAATCTCTACTGGCCTCTTAGTCAGAAGAAACCAAAGTAATTAGTTACATTTTTGAAAAGTAGCAACTGCCCCGCACTGACCCCTCTTTTCCCCTGGAGCCCAGTCTGGTCTGGGTTGGATTGCGCTGTAGCCCCACCCATTGCCCCCTTCCCCCTTTCGGTCTCTGCCCCCACGCGCCACTCACTTGAATTCCTCGCCTTCCAGCAGCCTCCTGTAGGTGATGATCTCGGCCTCCAGCTTCATCTTGATGTTGAGCAGCATCTGGTACTCCTGCGTCTGCCGCTGGATGTTGACACGCAGCTGCGTTAGCTTTGACTCCAGCTGCAGGATGATGACATTTTGCTCCTGCATCTCCATGTTATGGTGCAGCTGCATGTCCTGCAGTGTGTCTTCCAGGGAGGCATTCTGTGAGTGGGGGACATGGGTGTAGAGGCTCAACATTCAACACATTATTAGGACCACTTAAGAACTGCAGGATGATGGGGAAGAATCAGAAGGATAAAAGAAGATCCCCTGATCTGATATGAAAGATTGTCACAAGGGATGTAGTTTAACTATGCAATTAGTTTGTACCCATACACTGGCACAACTCCCAAAGGGTTGTTTTTTCTTGTTGCACAGCCACAATATTTCAACTACATGGTATTTTCCACTTCATTACTTCAAGTAACTTTTTTTCACCTGTGAATCGATGGATCTGCACATCTATACTGTTCTGTTGTTATCAAATGAGCCTACATGTTATACTGATCTCATCAGGGCCAGTGACTAGCACTGGAAACAAATGCCCTCAAGTTCAAACTCCAAAACCTCAGAGCTAAGAGCCAAAACCATGACTCTGCAGTGGAAATATTTATGGTGGGGGAAAGGCCTTACCTGGCTCCTTTGGGACTGTATGTCAATCTCCAGAGAGCGCACAAGCCTGTGTCTCCCATTCCTCTCCGTTATGGCCACATGCAGGGCTGCTGTGTCCTCTGTCACCTCTTTATCCACTGCTGAAATCTGGGGTTGAACACGCACACTCACACACACACAGACACACAGGCACATATGAACACACACACACACACACACACACACAAAAGAACAAGCGAGAGGAGATGAAGGACATGTGGAATGCTTTAGCGGTGTAATCACATGATCAAGCATTCAGATGCATGCTGGTTAAATGAGGAGGAAGAGGACGTTTAAGAAGCACCTTGAGAATGTACCACTCTTTCAGCACTCTCTGGTTCTTCAGCGCCATCTTCTCATACTTGGCCCTGATGTCTTCCATGACCTGCACAAGGTTCTGCCCAACAGCAGCATCAACATCCACCGAAACTCCTGATTGGTCAATCTGGGCACGTAACTCCAGGACATGCTGTAATTAGTAAGGTAGTCCTATGACTGTGAGACACAGCTGCCATCTTCCAGGGAAGTTGGGTTTAAGTTGGGTTCCTCAGGTTATCATTACATCAGTTCCTCTTAGCAATGCCAGGCATTCATAGCCTACCACTTGTCATCAGTGAGAGATTTTCCTCTCCCGTGAATGGCACTAGCTCTCTCCCATAGTACTATGCAGACTATGGGGTATAAAATAGTCACTGGCTCACATGCCCATGCATAAAACTCAGATGTAGTTCTCCTGCTATGTAAGTGTAGGTGGAATTGCACTAATTGAAGAGGTACAATTAGCATCTCCAGATTGGGGTCAAATAATAAAATTAAGCATTTGGACATACTACAGGAACCTGCTTATTACCAACTTCAGCCTATAAAAGCAAACCTGAATTTGTATCATTATTCTCTCAGGCTGTGTCCTAGGAAAATAATATGCCAGGCTAATGTTCTTAAAGCATCATTTAACAAAAAGGATATTAAATTGGTTCATTGGAAGGATCTTCTCTTTTTTTCATCTTTCTGTGCTGAAGGTTCTGTTCTTGCCAACATAGCTGCATAACTAAGGGTAATAGGCACACGCTTGGCACTACAATAGCTCCACCTGCTCATGGTTCATCTTCAGCAAAACAAGCTCCTCCTTCTGGGCCTCAATGTCACTCTCTAGTTTCATTCGGATCATATTGGTGTTGTCCAGCTCGTTCCTATAGCCCACTATATTAGCCTTGAAGGTCTTCCGAAACCAAGACTCTGTCTCCAGTCTGAAAACACAGGCACACGCACTCATGCATGTGGTTTACTGCTCTTCAAGGGTTGCTTTTATTCACCTAGTTCAAACTAAGTTAAGACTTTAAGCTGAGTTTTTAAACCCACAGATGTAATGAAATCCCTTGAGATCCAGGGGTTGGAACTGTGAGAGAAGATTCTTGAAACTCACTTGATCCAGAAGTTGTCAACAGCCAAGTTCAGATTGTCAATCTTTACTGCTAGATTTGCCTTGTCCAAAATCCGTTCCACAATCTGCAGGAGAGGCAGATTGAGAAATACTTTTGATTGCCTTCATTGGAGATATTCAAATGGAGTTAAAGGTCACTAGAACATTAATAAAGCATAATCTTTAGACACACTAAGATAACACCGTTGTATTATGTTGGACAGATTTGACCCGAATTTAGGTGTTTATCATCACAGGTGACTTTGCCTAATTTGGGGTCATGAACTTCAATACAGAATATTGACATCTTGATGTTTTTGTTTATTTCTATAAGCACTTTGCACCCCATTTTGATGCTTCGGCCAGTTTTGGCCACAAAGAAGAATAGGCCTTTATGAACTAGTATAAATAAGAGGGACACTTTGTTTCTCTCACTCTCTCTCACACACACACACACACACACACACACACACACACACACACACACACACACACACACACACACACACAACACACACACACACCGCTCTCATCACAAACATAAAGACTATCCCAAATAGATGCAAATATTTTTTCTTACTTTTATTTGAACTAAAGGCATGTTTATAAATACACTACCAGTCAAAAGTTTTAGAACACCCCCATTTTCCAGTTTTTACTTAAATTTAAGCCGTTCAAGTCCAGTAAATAACCTGAAATGGTAAAGGTTAGGTAAACTAAAAAAAAAAAAAAAAAAAAAAGTTTAGGTTACCAAAAACTGAAAAAGAATGTACATTTCAGAGTTATAAAAAAAGGCCCTTTTCAGGGAACATGTAATGGGTTAACGTGGGTTAATGGTCACTCTGTGCAAGTCGCCGACTCTGCATCCAGCAAAAGAGCCCCAGACCATCACGCTGTCTCCTCCATGTTTGACAGTTGGTGTCACACACTGAGGAACCATCCTTTCGCCTACTCGACGTTGTGGGAATCCACTCTGTTGCTGTCTGAGAGGGGCAACACTGATATAAAAAAGGTCCCACTCACCATTTACTCACCCAATCACTCAGAAGCAATTGTCAGAAGAGGAACATGAGCAGAAGACTCATGTACAGCCAGTGAAGCCATTGCTGTACTCTTAGACAGTGATAATGACAGTGAAATAGAGGAGGTGTCTGAAACTGAGGACAATGTTGAACATAATTCGGATTACAATGAATAATCCTCTGATTCATTGTAGTCCGTCAATCCGTTGATGTGAGTTACAAGTCATAATGGATGTTATTGTGCCAAATCTGCCCCTCATCAAATGCAAGACAAACATTACATGTGTAAGATATTAAAAACCTTCCAGCACATTTTTTTAAAAGCACATTATGACCATCATGGCCAGTTTGATAAATAATTAGTGCATATTTTATGCTTTGTAATGAAAAACGAGTGGTATAATATCAAGGGAAACCTGTCCTGTATGGACAAAAAACTGAAATGTCTGGTCAAGTTTGTAATGATAGTCAGTGACATGATGATAATTTCAAATAATTACTTTTTGAGGAGGTTAAATATGTATATCTCATAATTTTGAGGTGACTTGTATAGCACTGGCTATTTCTGTCCGAAACACTATTAATTGGTTAAACATTGAAACATAATACAAGGGTTGTAAACCATTCTGAAATGAAGGAGTGGGAAGACCAGACTGAGAGTAGACATTAACACTTTTGGTGGATTTGTATCTATTATAACTAGGAAAAAAACACTTATATATATATGCCATTTGGAGAGGTTTCCACTAAATTAATTGAGATGTGCCTGATCATCAGGGCAGAGCACCACTTACTTACATTAGTGACTACATTACATTGCTGCTGCTCTGAGGCTCTCACCTGTTTGTGCAGGTCCCCCAGGATGTTGTCATATTGGCTGTAGTCATTCACGTCGGGGCCCCTCTTATCCAGGTACTCGCGGATCTGCAGCTCCAGCTTGTTGTTGGCCTGCTCCAGGTTGCGCACTGTTTCCAGGTAGGAGGCCAGCCGGTCGTTCAGGTGCTGCATTTTTTCCTTCTCATTGCCAATGGTGAAGGTATTGGACTTCATGAGGTAGGACTGGCTACCCCATGTCTTTAATTTGTCCATAGAACTGGATTGCACTGTGCTGGAGATCCTGGTCCCTCTCCCTCCCGCGCCCCCATAGACAGTCGGTGAGGCATGCCTAGAGCGCATTGTTTCCCAATTGCCCCTCACCCCAGAATAATTTGTACTGCTGTCAGTGACATGAGACATGTTGCTCCAGTGGGTAAAAGTTAACTCAAGTTAATTCAGGAGGAGAGCGACACTAACAAGGCAGTCACAGGTGTGGCGCAGAGACTGGCAGGGCCATGTGGATGGCTGTACTTTTAAAGGAATTTCTCTCTTCTCCTCCTCTACTGCTTCCTCAACTTTGCCTCCTTTGTTGGACTCTGTCCTCTCTCCACTCCTCCCCAAACTGACTCCACAGGATAGCGAGACAGAGGGACTTGGGGATTTGTATTTATCTGCGATATTGTCTGAACATGAACAAGGTTTATGCCAATGGGATCAATTAATGGGTTGTCATGACCTGAATAAAGACATGCATCCCACAGCATCATGTGGCCTTTGTATTCATGCAAAATTTAAGCACTGAAACTATGTATGCGGTTCTGTATTGAGAGTCCCCCTCCACTCCCCACCCCTAAAATTGAATTATGTGTATTGTTGGTAATATGAATTGTACAATGTCAAATGTGTTAGCTCGTTAACAGAAGATTGTTGAAGTGTATGAAATGTTTGATTTGTCTAGGCTTAATCTAAAAACATCTATAAATACACAAATGAAAAATAGTGAACAGATGCTCAGATCTGAACAAATGAAAAATAATCAGAATCTCGGGTCAGATGCTCACTTGCTTGATTGATTGCTCTTGCCTGATTGGTTGTTCTACACTACTGAGCCAAACATGTTTGTGTTTGTACAGAGGTTTGTTGTGCTTTCATTACTTGTGTTTATTGGGCTATTATTTTGTTGTTTTAACTCTAAGAAGGTAACCGGATTTGCTCTTAAGGTTATACATTTTGTTGCCATTAGAGGTCATGCATAACAAACCTCTTGGACTTGGAGGAAACTTTAAAGTTTTTTGACTTGAACCAGGTTCATAATATTATATATTTGGACTTTCAAAAAGCATTTCACAAGGTACCACATGAGAGGCTCAGGAATTCAGTAGGAATTATAGGAGTTATTTCAGAGTGAGTTCATAATTTGCTGCAAGGTTGAATACAAAGAGTAACAGTAGGAGGGGTCGTATCTGACCTAGGTGCTGTGGGCATCAGTATTGGGACCTCTGCTTTTCCTTATTTACAATAATGATCTTGATAGGGATGTTAGTAGCAAAATAGTTACATTTGCAGACGATACAAAACTTGGGGATTTAGCAAACAGTTTGGAATCGGCTAAGGTAATCCAAGATGACTTGAATCCAGAAACATGGCAGATGACATTCAGTATTGATAAATGTAAATTTATGAATGTTGGAAATGCAAATATAAGACAGGAGTATTTATGGAAGTAGAAACATTAGAATGTGTTCAATTTGAAAAAGACTTAAGAGTTCTAGTTGATCAAAGTATATCCGTATCTGAGCAGTGTGCCGTAGCACTGAGTATGTAATGACAACAATTCACCCTAACACTTTCTGTGTTTTGCCCCCTAATCAAAAGCAAAAAGAAAAGAAGACTCACACAGAATAATGCAGCATGTAAAATAATGTTTGCCTTTATTGCAAAAAGAGTGACATGGAGGGTCACAACCTGGAATGCGATGGGACCATGGGGATTCTGGGAAAATGATGCTCAAAGCTAATTCTTTCAAGATAAATAATCAAGCTTCTCTTCAGTGAAAATACCCCTTCATTTTACTTTCTGAGTTTTAATTTTGACAATATTTACCATGTATAGGTGCTTTGGACAATTTAGACAATATATTACACGAAATGCATTTGAATTTAATTTATGCTTTTTGTATGACTGGTCACTGGATGGTTGTGATGTTGGGCCGCCACCTTTGTGCCGCTTGTTTGGAGCTCAGGCCACACTCTCCTTGGTTTCTGTGCTGGAAGACACAATTTTTCCATCTACCAGGGTCTGTGTTACGGTCATCACCTTTGTCTTCACAGATTTCTGCTCTGCAAGAGCATCTTGGAGCCTGGACACGGTGGAGAGAGAAACAACAAAAATGTGTTTAATAACAGTCCATTACTGGGTCACCCCAATATACCCCTGCCTATGGTCCAAATTCAGTCCACCATGTCATTTTCAGTATCACTTCTGTAGCAATTTGCTTTTATTTTAATTTCATTGCATTGCAATGTTCAGCCACTGAACTCACAAAAAGTGTTGTTCCACTTGCTAAAATTGTATTAGCCAAGAATAACCATTGCTTCCTTATCTTTTTACAGTAGTTCTATCTCCCTAATTCATAAAGATTCTTCGTTTCTGTCTTTTCTGCTGTTCTGTGAAGCTCTCTTCACCATCTTCCATAATTCCTGCTCTCTCTCTCGTTAACTCACGTGAAGTCCTCGCCATCCAGGAGCCTCCTGTAAGTGGCGATCTCAGCCTCCAGCTTCATCTTGATGTTGAACAGTGCCTGGTACTCCTGTGTCTGCTGCTGGATGCCGCCCCGCAGCTGCGTTAGCTCCGACTCCAGCTGCATGATGATGGCATTATGCTTTTCCATCTCCATGTTATAGCGCATCTCCGTCTCCTGCAGCGTGCCTTCCAGTGAGCCTTTCTGTGAGGGGTGGGAGAGGAACAAGGATCATGGTGAGAGGTGAGATAAGGGTGAGAGAAGGATCATTCATGAGGATCCAAAGATCATGTCTGCCCGCCGGTGCTGCGGGTGCTTCGGCACGGGCTGCATTGCCTTACCAAGCTCTTCTGGGACTCGAGTTCGATCCCCAGCGTCTGCAGCTGCCTGCGCTGTTCATTGAGCTCTGTGGACGCGCACTGAAGGGATTCTGTGTTCTGGGACACTTGCACCTGCACCTCTGTCATCTGTCCAGAAAAAGAAGGACGGGAGGGAGAGGATGACAGAGAGAAAGAAACAAAACAGGTTATTAACACGCTCTATATACGGATATGCTTGGTTCTGATTGGAACAGGGAGTGGGTGGAGTGGGCGAGGTACCTGAGACTCATGCCAGGCTTTGAGCTCTTCCTGGTTCTTCAGTGCCATCTTCTCGTACTTGGCCCTTATCTCCTCCATGATCTGCGCCAGATCTTGGCCCTTGGGCGCGTCCACATCCACCTGGACTCCTGATTGGGAGATCTGGCTATGCAGATCCATGACTTCCTGTTTTAGAGATAGCGCCGGGGGTTACACCTGCAGTGTGGCAGCCAGCCAACTCTGTATTATCCCTATGAGGTACATCAGGCCTCAGACATAAAAACAATATGGCTAGCTGTTATATTGAAGACATTTTTATTGTATGTGTGTTAAAGTGCTTACGCCTTCATGGTTCTTCTTGAGGTAGATGAGCTCTTCTCGGAGCGCCTCGATGTCACTCTCCAGGTTCATGCGGCCCATGTTGGTGTCATCGATCACCTTCCTCAGCCCCGCGATGTCGGCCTCCACCGACTGGCGGATGGACAGCTCCGACTCGAACCTGCGAGAAAAGACACAACGGCAGTCACCTACAAACCAAAGCAAAAGTCTATGGTCTGCACAGACAGGCAATTTATTGTGATTGATTTTAGGATGCTGTAAACATCATGGGCCACACTCACTTGACTCTGAAGTCATCCGCAGCCAAGCGGGCGTTGTCGATCTGGAGCACGAGACGAGCGTTGTCCACGGTCGCATCAAACACCTTTTGCAGATGAAGAAAAGGATGGGATTTTTGAGTACAGTGGAAATTTGCTACAGAATATATAACTATATATACATGTGTATATATATAAATATATATATATATATATATATATTATAGGCTTATATTAATATAGAACTGTTCAGATAAACCCAGTAATATCTGCTCTGAGAGTGAGATGCCATTGTTTGTTTGTTTGGATTAAAAATGAGATGAAAACCCAGTTCCATGTTTAAGCATGTTTAAAAACCTTTTAGGGACATAAATGTGCAAAACAAATGTCTTCATGAAAACTAAGGCAGTGTTTAGAATCAGATATTTACAATCTAGTTAAAGAAAGAGAAAGAGAGGTAGGCAAGGTTGAAATGATGGAAATCCATAGTCTGTATACAGTAATGCTGTGGGCGATGCATATGGACTAATGTCCATTAGCAAAGGAAAGTGCTGTCAGGCTAAATTTATGGACTGCAGGTTACACCCACAACTTCAAAAACTTTGCATTTTACAGGAGATAAGGGGAGGGAGGCAGGTGACAAAGTCCGGGAGATAATGGTTAATAAACATCAGGCCATCTGGAAAAGTGGATTACACTTCGGTAGAGAAGACTGTAAATTAGCACAGGGGTGGGGAATGGGCTGGGTTTCCCGCTTCTCTTTGTGTGAGAGCGGTTGTTTTTCTAAACCATAAAATATATATCAGTCACATCCTGGCTTAAAACAAGAACAAAAAAAACTGAATCTTATTCGGGCACAGTAGTTATTGTTATGCTTGAGTTAAGTATAATTAGTTAGAGCAACACAATTTAAATGGCTTTAAATGGCACAGGTTTTCCCCCATAATCACACTGAATCTGTTTCATGTTGAGATTATAATAAAAAAATAACCTGACATGGTGGAAGTGCTTTGGAATGTTTTTGCACATGAACTATGGCTGCCGGTGTCCTGGCAACAGCTTGGTCTCCAGATGTGGTAAAGAAGGTAACTGTGCTCCTTCTCAGAACTGGGAGGGTTTTTTAACTTCAGTTTTTACACTTTTGCAGGTAAACCAGTCATTTATCTGACAAAAAACTGCTTGTCCATAGTCTCGAATAATATCCTCATATGGTTTGTCTCCTAATATATTTGAGGTAGCAGTAAAACAAAAAAATGGAACACTCAAGATTTTCAGTAAATGAGTTTCAGAAGTTGTTGTTTCTCACGTAGTCTCACGTATGGGGTCTCATGAGAGAGCACAAGGCTCATGGGAAATGCAGTTTCTCATGTATTTACCAGACATTCTTATTCAGAGGATCTCTTCTCCCCACCCCCAAATGATCTGACTGAGTTACATTAAGTTCTTGGTAATTTGTGAAAGACGTTTGTGTCAGAATTTGCTGCTGTTAACTTAAATTGTGACTGAGGTGTGACTCAATGAACGGTAATTGCAATGTAAGTGTGTACATATTGTTAATGTATGTGTATTTGAATGGGGCCCTGTCTGACTCATTTGATTTAATATTACTCTATAAAATGTATTACAAAATGAGTGCCGTGTTCTCATTCAGGCTTATCTCGCTCTACATTCAGTATGTTGGACCTGCCCCACCCTGAAGTAAGATTAGTACGATACAAGTAATGGTTAGGTGTGAATTTCTATCCCGTTATCAATGCAGTATTGAGTCTCCTTGTTTGCTAATGTAACAGACATTATGATTTTTTTAAAAGTATCCATATTGAAGCAATGACATTCATTCCCATTTCCAAATTGCACAAATGTAGATCATATTAAGGAAAGTTTAGAAGAAGTATTCAACCAGAGCACTTCAATTCTTAGAAACAATAAATAGGCATCACAAAGAGTCACTAAAAAGGAAGTTAGTTTATCCTTCCTGTATAACATACAGGACACCTGTGACTATTATATTGTTTAAAAAAAAGGTCCATATCAGCCACAGAGCATCTTATAACTTTTGCAACAGACACATGCCAGAACAAAGCCTTGCCCGCAACCAAGGAACCAACTTCCTCTTTCAACCTTGGCCTGTCAATTCTGGCGATCAGCCATCTATCAGCGACCGACCCTGGAGCTTAAAAACACACATGTGGCTCATTTGCCTAATTCAACAGGTGAGTTTCGACCAACAATGCAGGGCCTCTTCGTTCCCACCCTGCCCTTGCTCCGCACGCAGCGCCCCTCTCTGAACCCCCCTCCTCTATCTGTGCCCTTCCTTCCCTTCCTCTCTCTCTCCGTCCCCATGCCTCACCGCCTTGCGCAGGTCCTCCAGGACGTCATGGTAGCGGCTGTAGTCATTCACGTCGGGGCCCCTCTTATCCAGGTACTCGCGGATCTGCAGCTCCAGCTTGTTGTTGGCCTGCTCCAGGTTGCGCACCGTTTCCAGGTAGGAGGCCAGCCGGTCGTTCAGGTGCTGCATGGCCATCTTCTCATTCCCAAAAATCGCCCCACCGGCCCCTCCCCCGCCACTAACCTGGATAGAGGAAGAGTAGGAGGCCCCTGAGGGCACACCGCTGCGCATCCCTGAATAGGACGCAGAGGAGATGCGGGACCCTTGGCCCCCAGCCCCACCGTAAATGCTGAAGGCCCGGCTCTGGGGCATGGAGGGCATGGAGCGCTGGACGGAGGATTGCAGGGATGGCCCGGTGGAGCTGGAGCGCATAGAGTAAGATGTGTAACTCATGTTGCTGGAGCGGAGGCTGAAAGTTTGGAGAAAAGTTGTGTAACGTGGTTCAGTACACCGTTGCAGTTACTCAAGCACACAGACACTCAGGGCAGGGAGTCAGGCTGCTTATATAGTGCTGCCTGCTCTGCAGGCTTCATGGTCCCTCCCCTTTCCCCCTCCACCCCCCAGTCCTAATCCCGCCTTCTCCTCGGGCTGTATTCTCTTCACTTTAACATTTATGGTAACGCTTACGTCTTTGTGTGTAATTTACCTAATGGTTATACTGCTTATTACATCATACATTGCATTTAAGGTAGACTTGCAGTGTTTTAGGGGCTGACAACATTTTCTTGTTACTCTGCTTCTTGGCAAGTAAATGACAAAATAAAAAAATAAAAAGAAAGACAAAAAGAAAGAATATATATATATATTGTTTTTTTCTTCCTTTCATACCAATAAATATATATATTAATATTTAATACATTTATTTCTACACTATATATTCTTTCTTTTTTCTTTCATCCCTATATATATATGTGTGTGTGTGTGTGTGTGTGTGTGTGTGTGTGTGTGTGTAAACATATATACAGCATATTGTATATATATATATACATACAGTATATTGGGTTGGAACAAATAAGTAACTAAATCACAATTGTTTTTACTTTAAAATACATTTTTAAATCAACACTTTAATATGTGGGTTTTCAAAGCATTTGAAATGATAACATTTTTTTAGATTTTGAAAAATGTCAAATAGTTGGTGCCCAAATTGCAGGTGCATCTGCAACAGAAACAGCTAAATTATGTCATGTGTCAAGGGAACAGTGTCAGAAATCATGAATGCATACACCAAACAAGAAAAAACTGCATCAGGAAAGATAAAATAAATCGCAAGTCAAAGCTCACCGACAGGGATAAACAGGATAGTTGCCAAAAAACTCAAAACAACAACCTCAAAAATTGACCACAAAACTGAATCTACACCTCCTTGACCCAGTCTCAACAAAAGCTGTACATCGTGAGCTTCACAAAGCTGCTATTTATGGTAGAGCTGCAAGAAACCGCTTGCAACCAAGGCCAATAACCAAAAGCATAACCTTGTGTATTGAGCCCAAAACCTGGACTTCACAGCAGTGGAAAATAGTAATATGGTCTGATGAGTCATTCTTTACTCTTTTGCCCACATCTGGATGGGTTTATGTTTGGAGAAAGCTAAAGGAAGCCTTCAACCCACATTGCCTCTTCCCAAGCATGGTGGTGGATCCGTTATAGTATTACTCTGCATGACAATACACATACGGCCAAGGAATATGAAAAGACAAAGATGCTTTCTTACTCTTGCACTAGATTATTTTAAATAGATTCAATGTACAATTAGTCTTGGTTCTTGAGTTTGTAAAACGATTCAGCATTTACAGGAGGCAGTTCCATTTTCAATGGACCACACCCCAGTGAAATAAGAACACAATTTTATTATTTATTTTAAAAAATAAAAAAATAACCGACACTGATGATGAGAAGGTGGGTTGGCATATTCGGCATCTCAAGTCTACCTGCATGTACATGACAGTAGATAGCTGTGACCCAAACTTTAGGATTCATCTGTGACATTTGTACATGATTTGGGGAATTCTCAAACACATGGTCTGTTACATTCCTATACAGTTCACACCTTAATTGTCTCAGCAAACCAGGAAAGAATTGACCCGTTATTTAATATTCTAACAGATACACTTTTCCGTTGCATCGCAAATCACAACATTTTCTCTGAAACCACATGCACTCTTCCTTGTGCTGCAGTGAACCAAAATAACCAGCACAGTGACTGCACAGTTGGCACACCTACAGGAATCTTTTCTGTGTTGAAGCTATGTTATTGCTTCAACAAATAAAACAAAGAAACTTGTGATTTAGGAGACCAGCAAGAAGACAGAGAACATGTTTCTGTGATTTTATGCACCTGCTACAGAAAGACCCAGCCATGGAGCATTGGAACGCAACCAGCAGCAATGAGTTAAACTGCTACCAGCTTTAAACCACTCCCCACTCTCTTCCTGTTCAGATTGTTTTTCCCTTGGTTGTAAGTTGACACTGTCTTCAGCATTCCCAGGAGATAAGGGATGTTGGGGGTGGGGTGCATGACGTTTTTGTACATGCACACAAACACATTTTCATAAAAGTGGTTAGATTCCTGATTCTTTGATCCAAAAGATTAAAACTAAAGAACTGACAGCAGAGAGAGATGATTAATATTTAACTAAAGGTATTTGCCCTCCCAGGTCTGTATGCAAGGTAAGCATTTGTTTGCCCTGGTAACCGGGAAGAGACAGAATGCTGTGCTGGAATTTCAGATATAAAGGAATTCCTAACATAGATCTCTGTGGTGGGAGGGTATGACTTAAATTATTCTTTGTTCAACCTGTATCCCCCCCTTCTTTGCATTTAAATGCACTTAAACAAAACAAATTACCTTCCAAAAACCAGTTTTTGTAAAATGAGCAGGGCGTCCATAATTGCATTCTGTTAACCCTATTCACCCCTGTAGATAAGTACCAGGTTGGACCACATGGCTGCTAACATACTGGCTAGTTCACTATCCTCTACAGGTGTGAGGAATTTCATTGATCCCCTAATCAGAAGGCATCAAAATGGTTTGAGATGCATGGCACAAAAGATGGGTTCTCAGACTTAATCAGTTCACTGCAAATATCGATCTAGGGCGTGAGCAGGCAGTTTAATCAAGAACAGTCCATCGAGAACATCACAGAGAGAGATACTATAGTTGGGCTGCAGGCCTTCACCCTGTTCTCAACAGGCGGACGAGTGCATGAAACCTACTTGGACGAGTGCATGAAACCTACTTGCTTGTTTCCCATGGTGAAGGGTTCTGGCGGCTCTGTTATGGTGTTTTCCTGGCAGGGTTTAGGTCCACCCAACCCCTTAGAGGGCAAAGTAAATGTAAACAAATACAAAGCCATTCTGAATGATCACCTTAATCATATGATGAAGCATTTCTATTCTGATGGGAGTGGTCTCTGCCAGGATGACAATGCCCCCATCCACAGGGTAGGAGTGGTCAGTGAATAGTTTGATGAGCATGAAAATTGTGTACGCCATATGCCATGCCCGTCTTAGTCACCAGATCTCAACACAATTGAACACTTGAGATAGCGTTTTCCACCCCCATCAACAAAACACCAAATTATGGAATTTCCCATGGAAGAATGGTGTTGCATCCCTCCAATAGATTTCCAGGCAGCATTCCAACATTCACTTGTGGTGGCCCAACGTCCTATTAAGATACTTTATGTTGGCATTTCCTTTATTTAGGCAGTTACCTGTATATTCACCAATCTCAGAACAAATTCTACTTTCATACACTTTTGTAAGTAACATATTTCCATGAAAATTCTCAGGGATACGCAGGAGTATTTTTGAATTTTCTTGGAGTCCAAAGTGTTACATGAATCAGAAATATTAATGTTGGTCCAATATTATGTCTGGTGAATGAGGTTAACCCCTGGCCACAGCCCCAGAATGTTCATTCAGTCTTCAATCTACAATATATTAAAATCAGCATTCAGGTTGTAAGTTTGACAAGCTCACATTGTCCTAGGCCCGATGGAATTTGAGAGCTATCAGCAGATAGTATAATTTTGAGATATCAAGTCCCATATAATATTATTGTTTTGTATTATATATATGTAATGTTTTTGGCATGTTTAAAACTAAAATGTTTATTTGAGGGGTTTATCGGTTTACAGCTAAAAGACACACTAAAAAACATTCCCATATTAGTAACACATTTTTGACAAATAGAACCATATAATTCGAGGGTCCTAGTCTTATATATATTTTATATTTATATATTTTTGCCAACACTATTCTGTCACACACACACACACACACACACACACACACACACACACACACACACACACACACACACACACACACACACACACACACACACACACACACACATGCACACTGGTCGTGTGGTTTCATGCATAGTGGTGAAATGGTGGTGTAGTTATTCAATTATCCTCAGAATTTTGTCCCATGGTGAAATCAATTTTAGGGGTGGTGTAATTTTTCTTGGATCAACCTTTTTCAAATCAGACACAATCTTCACTGTGAAGCGTGAAGGCCCACCTGCTCAGTCACCAGGGAGTGTCACCTGTTGGCGGAAGCCCCGCCTGTCCAGGTGGTGCTGGTAAGGGGATATGCTGAGAAAACATATATTGACTGTCAGGTTTGTGCAGGTCTGTGGGTCTGACTGTACCAGCATTGCGGGAAGTACAGATCTGATGGCATGTCTAAGCACACAGACTGGAAAATAAACAGCCCCTTACTAAAAGTCTACTGCATAAGTCATCAGAACTGCTCTGGGAGTGTTAGCTCTGCGAACATATCCCTTATATTGTACGCCAGTTATTTTTATTGTTATTTACAGACACAATGCCAATGTATATTAAACACTGCACATTTTAGATAATGATTGCATGGCATTTACATTCAAAATCCTTGTTTCCTCCTGGTACCGTTCCAGCAACAATGTAGCTGATTTTTACTTTGTCAAAGGACAAATACTATTCAAACTAATCCTCACAATTTCATACAAATCTGTTTGCTAGTTTTTATTAAAAATACAAGTGAAAATCATTAACATTTCATAGGAATTATTATTTTAATCTTTTTACAGCGTTACACAGTTCCTCACCAAATTATAACACATCAGATTTGAAACGAACCAGTGCACTGACGAAAAAATAGTTTCATGTGCCACGATTTTAATTAAAATTGAGATTTAAATAGGCTCCATTCAAAATGGTGGAAAAATACCATGTTGCTTAGCTATTTTCATTTTCATATGATTTAATAACACGTTGGAAACTGCAACCATTGCAACACACAAAGCCATTGATAAGAGCCATTATTTAGAACCAAAAAGGCCATGACCAGCAGCCAACTAAAGTGCTAAGGCAACCTTTATGCTTTATTTATTTATTTATTAGTTCATTTGTTTGGGACAGTATGATTGAACATTGAATATTAATTGGGTTACACAACTAAATGATACTGCCCTTGTATAATAATAATAATAATAATAATAATAATAATAATAATAATAATAATAATAATAACAATAAGATGATGATAATGATTATTAGAGAGGGGTAAAATGGAAAAAAGCTAACAGGAAGACAATAAATCAATACATAAACAAGTGCAAGTACAACTGTGTGTGTGTGTGTGGGGGGGGTGTTGGTAACAATCCAATTCTGATTATGGCATCTCACTTTGGGGGGTAGTGTGAGTGGATATACACAATGTATTTATGCATTTATGTTTTCTAATTTGACAGTGTTGACCTCTTTTAGTTTCTTTTAGAGCATGAATTACTATAATGTAACAAGACACATCATTTAAAAAAAAAAAAAACCTCTTTAAGTACTGTGTAACTGGGCTGGCAGTGTAGTGTAATGGTTAGGAAACTGGGCTTGTAACTCAGAGGTTGCAGGTTCAATTCCCAGATGGGGCACTGCTGTTGTACCCTTGAGCAAGGTACTTAACCTGAATTGCTTCAGTAAAATATCCAGCTGTATAAATGGATTGTATGTAAAGAAATGCAAACTGTGTAAGTCGCTCTGGATAAGAGCGTCTGCTAAATGGCTAAAATGTAAATGTAAAATGTTAAATGTAACTCAGAAAATTACAAATTTGGTTGTAGATTGAAAGAGAAAGTTTGATTGAATCCTCAGCAGCCTGCCCAGTGGTGAGTACATTGTTTGAAGTGGACCAACATAGTTACAATACCATAGCAGGTATCAAAGCATAGTGTGTTAGAGGCCTTGTCAGTGCATAGGTCAAGATAATGGTCAAGGGTTCATATGAATTTCATGTATTTTTCAGCTTTTGCCAACCATTATCTCTCACTTAAAACATTTTTGGGTTTAATCAGTCTTATACTACAGCACAATTCTCTTATTGGCTGTGCTGTCAATTTCATGTGAATCATGTTAAGTTCCAGCTGTCTCCTTTGTTAGCCAGACAAGTAAAGTGTTGCCCAGGGTGATCCCACAGTAACAAATTAATTAAGCTCACAATGTCACCACATGTCAAGATCGGTCCTTTTCCAAAGAGCAACGCCTCTCCTGACCTGGATATGAGGACATTTATAGTAAAAGGATGATCAACAATCATCACATCAAAAGTCCATCTGTAAACCTTCACCTGTAAACCAGTGTTTGTGAGATGACGAACAGCAAGCCTATACTGGCTTACTGTGACAGCCTTATTTGCATTGAGATAAGGAGGACTTAATCACAAGGCTGATAAGATGTGTATGTCTGTGTTGCTTTATCACACATCCGGGATTCAGGTTATCATTTCAGGTTGTTCATAATTGATGAGATTGAACACAAATGTGTTTGCAGGGGTCTGGGTTTCACAGAAAGGCTTGTTGTTAGCACTGCTCATCTACGGCTCTGGCCCTGGCAGACCTTCAAAGACACCCTTGTTTTGGCCAGTATTCCCAGAAAAGGATTGTGGGAAAAGCATGACCCCCTGGGCCTGTCCATCTTCATCACATGACCCCGTGCCAGGACACCGACCTGTCTGGCTTCAAACGGCAGCCGAGAGAAGGGGCATGGGAGGGTTGTCGATTTGCGGACCAGGTTGCTCTAGCCTCTTCCTCCACTGACATTTTCTGCTCTCGCCTGATTCAACTCCAAGCACAGCTGAACACAACACCCTGCTGTCCTGGCACCATGGACACATTCCTCACACGCCTTGATACACAGAATCTAGCGAAAGTAGCGACTGACCAGCATAAGTAGTCACACAGCCCCTGCTAACAATGGGATTCTTCACACTAGTCCAGGCAGATATCTGGGTGCGCATGCAACACACATTCGCAAGGGCACCACACCACACCTCTGGAATGTCACCTAGGAACAAAGTATGCAAATTGGACAAGGAATCTTAACGGGGAGGCTCCCGCCCTGGCCCTGTCACTGCACTAGACAGTTGTTTTAGGTGAGGGTGTATGGGTAGGGGTTCCAGGCTCTTTTGTAGGAACTCTGTCATGCGTCACATGACAGCCTGCCGGTAAGGTGGGTGACTCCTGCATTCCAACACAAACTGCCCAGGCCTCACAAGAAGGGGAGACGGTGGGAGGGAGGGGCGGCTGACACATGAGGATTTGCAGGAGCCTGAGAATTTTAACCCGGCTTTCACAAGTCTCCAGAACTTTCGTTTAAGGAAAGAGAAAGAGAAAGAGTAGGTTTGGCCTAGAGCTATTTTCCCACACAACTCCATGGAAACTTTCCACTTGTTCTCACTAACCTCATCTTGGCAAGCAGAGGTGAAATGTACACATCGACCGTATGTGAAAATGTGAGGAGCGACCGCTCTTGGTTGGAATCACCTTGTCCTCACTTTCATTAGCAGTGCTGCATTGGGGATGGGAGATTATTCAGACACATATATAACAGTCTGGGGTGCCACAGTGAAAAATGTACACTGTCCAACTCGGGACAGCTGTTTTGACTTTGCTCCTGGCTAATGACCTGTAGGGGGCATCCCTTCTATCAAAACACTTAGCGGGGAAGGGGTGGCACACTGTGTTTGGAGGAATGTGGAACCCCCACCCGAGCCATGCAGGACACACAGTTCTGGTTCCATTCTCCAGCAGCCCCCCCCCCCCCACACCACAGTCGTGTCCTGACAGACATGCAGTCTCCACACACGGCTGCTGCTCTTGTGTCTCGATGCCGCAAAAAATGCAACCTGGCCACTTTCCCTTTCAAATTTCACTCCTCACAACAGCAGGACAGAGCCCAGGCTCATTCACTTTTGCTGTGGCAGCATATTGCTCAGGTTTATTCACGTGGAATTACTTCATTCATCCTCCCCCAACCCATTACCCAATCACACACACACTCACCTAGTCAGTGAAATGCCTCATGTGTATGCTGAGACCAGCAGAAGGGTGATACTAGATGAGAACTGCCCAGTGTTGGATGTGAAACTTGTTTTCCTGGCCTGATTGATGTAACAGCAGAACTCAACACCAGAGACATTTGTGATTCACAGATGTTGTGTGATGCAGAAATATTAATTTGGTGTGCTCCATGACTAAGTGTAAGATATTACTGTTACCATGGTCAGTCTATGATCACAATAGAGGTGATCATAGATCAAGGTGATTACTTTTTAGGTGTGAGTATGTGTGTGTGTGTGTATGTGTGTGTGTGTGTGTGTGTGTGTGTACATGCATGTATAGCATGCAAGTGTACTTGTGAATATAGTGTATGCATGTATATGAGCATGTGTGTGTGTTTGTGTACATGCATGTATAGCATGCAAGTGTACTTGTGAATATAGTGTATGCATGTATATGAGCATGTGTGTGTGTGTGTGTGTGTTTGCCTGTATGCAAACGTATGTGAATACCTGTGAGCAATTCTGTGAATGTGTATGTGTGATCAGCTGAGAAAAGCAAAAGAGCAGCTAGGGGCACAGTTAATTGGTACAGTTTGGGGTATGACCTTTGCCCTGGGAGAGGTCACCATGGAACCTGTACAAGTTAAAGCAAAAACAGCTTCCCCTCTACCAGATGGATGTGTTTGTCATAATGGAGAACTTCGATCATCCACAGTGCCCATCTCCAGCAGAATAAATACAGGCAGGAATGTGGCGTGTGTACACAATGAGGAGAGGTATAAAGAGAAAGGAGAAGTGTTAGGCCTAGATTTAAACTTTGACTGACAATTAAATTCACAATTTGTCTTCACAAAGTGTGGCAAGTTTAGCAATCACCAAAATTAGTTTGCCAAACTGTGTTGGTGAAGAAAAACACTTCTAAGTTAACAACAAATTTTGAATGGTCCAGGCCTTAATGAATTCTAATTAAGAAATGTAAAAAAGCACACAAAGCATGCACTCACCTATGGTATTTGAGCATTGCCTCATGTCCGGGAGAGACTGACGTCTCAGATGACCGAAGGCTCTTTGCATAGATTATTTGTTTATGGGTGCACTCCCACTCCAAGCTCAATACTTCCTGACACAATGAGCTACATGAATTGGAGGTCATTGAAACAGTACAACATTGTAAAGTCAAACTTTGTTTATTTGCCAGAGAAATATGTTTATGTTGTATTTAAATTATTTCAGAGTATTTTCCTGTGCACTTAAATATTTGAAAAGCAAACTTGAGTAAAAACAAGCTGGATGCCCCCCCACCCCCACCAATCTTGAAAGATAAAAACAATCATTCAAACTAGTGTGTGTATCACTCTTTATGCTGGTTTTAGTTACAGCTTGGTTCAAGTTAAGTTTGATTGAGCTTTTAACTGACTCTGGATTTGTCATCACATAACAATTACCCTGTAAACATGACAGTTGGATATTGGTAGATATGGTGTGCAGCAGTTACCATCGCTGGATGTTTTTTCTAGGCCCACTGCTGGTGGACAATGCTGGAGCATTCTTGTTAGCTCTTCGAGTTGCCAATGAACAAACCTTTAGCTCACTGATAAAAACCAACATAGTGCCAACATTCACCTGGGTCATGTTTACTGGGAATATACTCAGTAACATTGGAAAGAAATGTAGACTCACAGGTATGTTTGTAGCACAAAAATGATCAAACTGCATATTCTACTGTCAACTCCAAAATTATTCACTCTCACGATAAAGATGAGTAAAAAAGGCTGTGCAAAACAAACAATACAAATAATGAGCCACAGGCAACTGCCAAAATAAAGGAAACACCAGCATAGTGTCTTAATAGGGCGTTGGGCCACCATGAGTCACCAGAACAGCTTCAATGTGCCATGGCATCGATTATTTAAGTGTCTGGAACTATTGGAGGTATGCAACACCATTTTGTTGATGGTGGTGCAAAACACTGTCTCAGAAGCTGCTCCAGAATCTCCCATAAGTGTTCAACTGGGTTGAGATCTGGTGACTGAGACAGCCTTGGCATATAGTTTACATAGTATTCATGCTCATCAAACCATTCAGTGACCGCTTATACCTGTGTATGGGGGAATTGTTATCCTGGAAGAGACCACTCTCATCAGGATAGAAATGCTTCACCATAGAATGAAGGTTATCAGACTTGGGCCAAATGGCTTTGAGTTTATTGGCATTTACCTTGCCCTCTAAAGGGTTGAGCGGACCTACTTAAACAATGGACCTATTTTGGCATTTACTTGTATATTAAAAAATTATATTCTTTTATACTAATACAAATGCTCAGAAAAAAATATTTTCTTTTTCAAGTGATATTTTCCGCCCAAAAGATAATATGTGTAACAATGAATAACTTTTGTAAAAAATAATGGTGACGTCCTGTTCATATTAAGTTGCAACCAATTCAATAGTGAGAGCCATTACAACAAATGTCACAGTTTAAATTGTTCTGGTGAGATAATTAACTTTAGGGTCATCTTTGTAGTCCGTATACTCAAATCAGAAAAAAGAAGAAGAAAAAAGCCCTAAATTTTTTTGGAACATTGCCTTTGCAATCACACTTTTCTAATTCTACACACCACCGTGCTCACCAACACACTGTCATTACACTTGAGATAAGTTCATCACCAATTCCATGCGCAAGGATCTGCTTACACAAACATAATTATTCGGTCCATAATTTGGGCGTTCCTTAAAGCAGGGACAACTTTAATTAACTGTGTTAAATCCAAACTCATAATTACTTACACATATCAGTCTCCAGGATTTATTCACAATAGTTATTATTTACAAAAACTACTAAGAATTACTCATTAATGTTTTAGGTCGGTGGTATTCAACCTGGGGGCAGGAGGCCTACTGTGTAAAAGTATCAGTTTAGTCTCATCTTGATGGGAAAAGATTAAATTGTAAACTGTACACTTGCTGTAATCACACTGAGTAAAGCACATTTGCCATTTTTGCACAAATACTTGGATGAGTTTATATATTTACATCATGTATATGCTCAGGAATTGAGAGAAAAAAAATAGCTGTAAAAACCCCCCACAAAAATTGTACTTATAGATCTATGTAATGTCTAATTGACCTCAGTTTTCTTATATGTTATAGCATTATGCCATAAACACTAAATGTATGAGTCTGAAATTAAGCCTAAAACTGTAAAGCTATGCACGTATTTTCCATCACGCAGCTCACCATCAAAAGCTTTTGTGTGGACCAATAAGCACAAACGATTTGAAAGAAATGCATCCTCGTCACTGTGATTTACATCCACATATTAGTTCAACAGATATTGCCCACCATTAGCATCCTCTAGTTCGTCCCTCACTCGCACTTGCAATACCACCTGCAGCAGGACCTAGGCTTACAGAGCATGTCTGTCAGTTAGCTGCATCAGCTACACACTTAGCTGCATCAGTCTTAGGTAGGGTTGACACATCTGTCTTGCAAAGAAATGGGGCACCCGACCATTCCGTTTTTTCTTGTTGTCATGAAGCCATAAACGGAGTGATACATGACACAAAAATTGGGCAAGTAAATTGCAACACATAAATTTGACCTTATTTAATGACCTTACTGTGTATAATTATAGTTTATGCAGCGGAGAGTGAGCCAGGGCCATTCCATCGGACCAATCAACAACAGAAACATTATCATTCAATTCATGTCAGTAGATGCACAATTCACACTCAAATAATACAGCCATTTGTTAAAAGAATGCACACGTATGAATAATTCATGAAGGCACTTACATTAACCAAAATCATCAACATGTAGAGTATGAAATAAATAGCAGCACCTGCCTTGCGGGGCCCCGACGACCACAGAACAGCGTAAGTAACTAATGGGTTAACACAGGATCTACAAAAATACACAATATAGCATATTGGGAGGTAGTGACAGGTCAGGGCATATGTGAAGAGGAGTTTTTAGATATGGTCAATGACTGCTTGTTGGTACAGTCTGTTACTCAGCCTACGAGAGGGAAATCAATACTGGATCTGGTTTTGTGTAACAATCCTGATAGAATTTACAGCACAGAGGTAGGAGAACCACTAGGGGCAAGTGACCACAGTGCAGTTAGTTTTGATATTTTTTGGCAAGTTAAGACAGCCTCCTCTAACTCTAGAATTTTAAATTTTAGACGAGCTGACTTTAATAAAATGAGAGAGAATTTACATAATATAGATTGGGTAAAACTTTGTTGAGAACTTTACTAGAGAAGATTTTATAAATATGGCTAAATGTATAGACAAGGTACAGAATGTTTTGGAGGACTTTGAGATAAAGGTCGTAGAAGTACTACAAAAACTACAAAAACTTGTAATAAGCAAATATAGGCCTGTCAGCTTAACTTGCATCACATGTAAAATTCTGGAATGTATTATTAGGGATATATTGGAATCATTCTTGAAAAATAATAGTATTTTAAGGGAGAGCCAACAAGGTTTTCTCAAAGGGAGGTCGTGCCTAACAAACCTCCTGGACTTTTTTGAAGAGGCTACAAAGTGTGTTGACCTGAACCAGGCTTATGATATTATATATTTGAACTTTCAGAAAGCATTTGACAAGGTACCACAAGAGAGGCTCATTGCTAAAATGAATTCAGTAGGAATTGCAGGAGTAGTTTCAGAGTGGGTTCGTAATTGGCTGCAAGGGCGAATACAAAGAATAACCGTATCTGACCTCGGTGCTGTGGGCAGTGGTGTCCCGCAGGGATCAGTGCTGGGACCTCTGCTCTTCCTTATTTACATAAATGATCTTGATATGGACGTTAGTAGCAAAATATTTACATTTGCAGATGATACTAAACTTGGGGGTTTGGCAAACAGTTTGGAATCGACTAAAGTAATTCAAGATGATTTAAACAAAATCCAAAAATGGGCAGATACATGGCAGATGACATACAATATTGCTAAATGTAAAGTTATGCATGTGGGAAATAAAAACATTAGACAGGAGTATTTTACGGGAGGAGAAAAGTTAATAGGTGTTCAATTTGAAAAAGACTTAGGAATTGTAGTTGATCAAAGCCTATCTGCATCAAAGCAGTGTGCTACAGCAGTGACAAAAGCCAACAGTATGCTGGGATACATAGCAAAAAGTATTGAGTATAAATCAAAGGAGGTTATATTAATGTTATATAATGCCTTTGTCAGACCTCACTTAGAATTCTGGGCACCGCACTACAAGAAAGATATAGAAGCTCTTGAAAAAGTCCAAAGAACGGCAACCAAACTGATACCTGGTATGAAAGGTAAAAGTTATGATGATAGACTTAAGGCACTCAATCTATTTAACCTTAGCAAACGGAGACTTAGGGGGGATGTGATTGAGGTTTTTAAATTCCTAAAAGGGATTAACAAAGTGAAATACCAAAGATTTTTTAAGATAAGTGGGGGAAGAAACAAGAGGCCACAGGTGGAAATTAGTTAAAGGCTAATTCCGCACAGATATTAGGAAGTTTTTCTTTACACAGAGAGTTGACAATGCCTGGAACAGCTTGCCAGGTCAGGTAGTAGAGGCAGAAACACTTGGGCTATTCAAGTCCAGGCTAGATGCAATACTAGATACTCTTTAGATTAGGACATGACGAGCCTAGATGGGCCGAACTGCCCATTCTCGTCATTATGTATTCTTATGTTCTTATATATATATATTGTAGGATAGATTACAAAGTCAATAGTGACCCACCGGACAACACACATATGAGTAAAATATGAGAGAAGTGAGTAATAACCTATTTGACTTAAAAACATGAGAAGCAGTTCCTCGTTCAAGGTGAGGCAAGGGGTTGGACCGTATATAGATAAAAAAATTATTTCACTTCGCATTGAATCACCTTTTTCTCATAATGTTGCCTCCCTGACAAGATAATCACACTTTCTGTATTGCAAATCATTTAAGAGCAGAGACTGCGTGTTTAGAGTCTTTAAAATGTTGCACAATATGAGAATGGCTATCCTCTCTTTTAATATAACTTTGATGTTCATTAATACAGACACACAATTATCTCTTTGCTTTGCCTAACTTGCATATTGTCATTTACAGGAGCATGTAACGTTATTAGACTACCACAGCTTTGAATGCTAAAGATTTGAATGCAGCATATCGAAAAGTTATTTTGAACAAAATTAATAAATTACAAATTGTGATCACACAGAAAAAGTGCTCAGGATAAGAATTGATCAAAAACTGGGAGATTTTGCCCCCGTTTTGCACAAATACATTTTTCAGTAGACCCATCACAGCATTATTCATGGGCCACGGCCTACAGCACTGGGCTCTTCTTCTGTTTGTTTCTTTTGTTTTTTTAATACAAGTCAGACCGGCCCACTGGGAAATGTCCTGGTGGCCAGTACAACTGTATGCTCAACATCTTTGTATGATTCTCACAAAGTTCCTCATTCAATTGTATGGGCAAGTAAAGTTCATTCTTCAGGGAACAACCTCAAGTTGCTTTTTCACACATATAGTATGTATTTGGAACTTGAAA
The DNA here is from genome assembly GCA_029706075.1 of Aldrovandia affinis. Lineage (NCBI taxonomy): Eukaryota > Metazoa > Chordata > Actinopteri > Notacanthiformes > Halosauridae > Aldrovandia > Aldrovandia affinis. The sequence continues at coordinate 7,303,288 of JAINUG010000032.1, forward strand.
TTAATTTCAGGTGTTCAAATGGTCAGTAAGTATTTGAAAATGAACCCCAGGGAAAATATTTGGTTTGGACATGCCACACCAAGTGATTGGCCATGTGCAACATTCTGCATATTATAATAACTGCATATTACTTACAGTAGTATGTTCTATTTACTATGTGAGCATGCAGTATGCTGTAAATGATGGAAATTCAATTTACTCATCTCGTGGAAGTGATGTCACTGGTCAATCTGACTTGCTAGTGCTAAGTTAAAAGGTGTAGCTAGCTAGCTAGACATAAACGTAATTAATGTAAATACTTGTGTTGGAAGCCGATTATACAGTTAGCCAATGTTAGCTAGCTAAGATAATAACTTGTGCATCTACATGGAAACAGCCAAGCTCAAGGAATTGTGGAATATACATTTCTATTTGGTTTCAGAATAGTGTACAGTGAATGCTTACTGCAAATTTAGGCAAAGTTAGTATGCCATCCGGAAGCTTCAAACATACTATTTTTTGCATACTACAAAAAAGACTAAAAGTCTTGCATAATCAAAAATGCATTCTAAGTAGTACATAGTATGGGTCTTTAGACTCATTAGGCTGACTCATAAATGGTTGGTTTGTCCATCCAAACACTTTTCTAGGGTTGTATCTTCTCATGGAACCACACTATGTGCTTTTTAAAAAGTGGATATTCCGGGCTTCGGAAAGGCTTTACTATTATTGGAAGTCTTTATCTGGAACTGTGAAACCCAGCAGTGTGTAAACAGTTAATGTTACACTGACAATCCCAGTTTATCAAGGGGTCACAGGGGCTTCTCCAGTACTACACCTAATAATAATACATAATATGTATATATAACTTTTCTTGAACAATGAGGCCATTTACAGGCAAGTATGCACTAAAAAGTAATACCATGTAAGAGACAGTAGACACAAAACAGACAGGGTTCAAATAACAATCCAATATCAAAAGTGCCACACAAGTAAACAACACAAACGTGTTATACTATGATTACAAACCTTTAGATATAAACAAGATAAACAGGATTCTGAACATGCTAGATGGTTGGTCTCCAAGATTTACAGTAAACTGCTTTCCTGTGTCTATTTGCGAGGCCTCTAGTGACCTTCCTTCTAGGGGGAGTGACATGGCCTTGCTGATAACAAAGGGCCGTGACCCCTCTGACAGAGGACAGAGGCCCATGTCTTCCACTCTGGGTCTGTTCCAGACGAGACAGAGCTCTTCCGAGAAGTGAACTCGAGTTCATGGAACTTATATTACCATTCTTATGATTTTATTATGGGTATATATTTAAGCAATTAAGCTTGTGAGGCTGTGCTTTATTGTGAATAAAATCATGGCTAAAGGGTATTGTTAAGCCCAACATGAAGCTGAGGGCTGGCAACCCCTTAGACATGACTTTATTCACAATATTCTCTATATTATTTATATTACATAAATATGTATTCATGCTTTTAAAATTGTGTAACGGCTACTACATAATTAGAATAATGACAAGAACTCTGAACTTAAAACTCTGAACTTTGAAAAATGAATTCGATTTAATTCTTCTGCCAGAGTATATAATACCTCAGCAAGGCAAACAAAAGTAAGTGCCATACTGACAGGTGAGTGTGGTGCTGGCTAGCTAACATCAGACAGTGCTTGGCTAGTAGTAGGCTGACTATCTAGCTAGCTTGCTACACTACTTCCTACAACACTGTAACACTTTTAGAGTAGCAGCTAGCTAATACCTAGGTAATGGTTATTTATTTGGACATTTCCAAAATAGCTAACTGTCCTATGGTGCTGGTTTCCAAGGTACTATGAGAGACAGTTAATATATTTTATATTTAAATAGGGCCTGCTATGTTAATATATCCATACATCTAATGTGGCTAGATTAAAAGTTGTTTGGCTATCTATATGAATTGCTAAAAGGCTAGCAGCTAGTAATCTAACTAGCTAATGTCAGATAGCTTCACTCTTGTACATATTAATCTGTGTTAAATGTTAAACTAAAATTAAATTACCATTAACTGAATATTTCTTGTGTTTCTGTATTGTTAGGGGACGTACCCAGCAAGGAAGCCCCATTTAGACCACCGCCGTTGTGTTTTGCAAGTCGGCACTAATTGATCCGCTAGCAATAAGGACCTTTCACCAACTATCTTACCTTCTCTAACACCTCATCATGTCTGCCTCGCCAAACTCTACGCTAGCGGACCGCTGTAGTACTCCCCAGCTGGATAGCTAGCTAGCTAGCTAGCTGCGTAAAGTTAAATGCGTTTTGTGTTTAAAAGTAACATTAAAACTGTAGTTTTTTATCATATTGCCTGTATTGGGTTGCTATTGTAATAACATTGTAGTGGAGTGATATTATAAAAAAGTCAGGTGAACAGGTAAAACATGTCAACGTGTGCCTATATTGTGGGGTTTTAGCACAGCTTAATATGCTCTTCAGCCAATCATAATGCTCAGTTGTCAAAATACCCATTTTATAAGAAGTGATAAAGTGGACCATAGGTGGTGTATTGGATAAAAGTGAATATCTGAATAATTGGACATGAATGACTGTCGTGCATGCTGCTTTCGGTTCAAGTCATTAAGTAAACATTAAGTAAGTTCAGGTGAAATTACAGCCTAGTCATTGCCTCAATGGTCATGGAATCAATAGGTCGATGATAAGCAGGCTCCCTCTAAGGAATCCAACGTCTCTGGATTGTGTCATAAATGGAGGGATGCTCAACCATGTTCTTGGTCTTTGGCAATGGAGCGTGCTGGCACTTCAACTTAGCGAATTCTGAACTCTTCGTGCCAGATCCCCTCTGAGTGAGTTTAAAAAAATATATATATATATATTTGTTTCAGATTTTTTCCTGTTTTTCTCCAATTACACCCTCTATTTATTTTGATTTAACGCTCCCCACACGGGTCCATCGCTCGTCTCTACGAGGCAAGCTAATTCTCCGTGGGCAGTGACCTCCGCTTCCTTCGAGACAGAATTTTCCCACCCACCTTCTGGAGACTCCTTTTCCGTGCTTCACGGCGGACCCGAACCGGCTCACCCTCCCCTCTACCCCTGGGGCGGACAGCCAAATGCTGCCCCCGATCGGGCTGACGACCAGGCCAGACCAGGTCTGGTAAAGACGCGGGTCCCTGACAGGCAGCGCACACCACACCGGACCGGACCAGCTAAAGTGTGGTGCGTTAGACCGCTACGCTACGCCGCCCCTAAAAATTTTTTTAACCCTGAACCTTAGTGTATGTTATATACTGTGCAGTGGCCATATGATGCAATTACCATATCATATGATTGTCCCCTGGTGGCATGGGCATTGGGGCAGTTTCCATTTGGGGCAGCAGAGGGCGTAAACTGGTTGGTAAATGCGTTCGTATTTGAACAGCGCTGTAAGAACTAACATGTCAGGCGTGGCTTGCAGGTAATGCCTGAAAGGGCTCACCTCCCCCCTCCTTCTTCCCTCCTCCCTCCACCTTTGGGCACACTCAAAGTGGTAGCATGTAGTTTCCCATGTCAGTGATGTTATGCCTGTGTTTCTGCATGTATGTTCATTATCCTGCTGTGGGTGTTCCTACACCAGTGTCTCCTCTCTGAGCCCCAACAGGAGCCAGCAATAGCAGCTGTAATAACTATAGTTTCTAAACAACAAGCTGTGGAGAGGAAAACAGTGGCGCATTCCTATGCATTCCTATCCAGCTGCTATCTTAGCTGGGCATACGTTCAGCACAGGAAATTACACCCACCCAATCCTCATTCCCTCCTCTCTCTCTGTTTCTCTGTCTCTCTCGACCTCCATCCCTCACTCCCTGGGCTATCTCAAAATCTCAGATCTGCAATTATGCTAACTTGATCCTTTTTAGTTAACCCCTTCCTCAGTCAAACAGCCTGGGCACATTGGCTGTTGCTGTGACTTTCCTGGAACAGGGTATCGGAACATTTCAGCTAACTGAACCAGCCCCCAACGGTGTCCTGGCAGTGCAGAAACTGCATCGAGGCTAACCAGGCACCAATGACCGTGAAACATTTCGAAAATGTATTTTTTTATTCGTATTAATCCTTAATTCACATTTTTGTTTGCTTCTGGTTTACATTGAAACAGACCAAAAAAACAAAGCTGTTATTGTGGTTTTAGAAAATAAGGGGGCGTCGCCACCACTCCTGTGCTGTGTACCAATGCAGCCTGTTTGTTGCTCCACTGAGTGACTTATCTCCATTGACACTGAAATTGGGTGGGGTTTTGTTTAGTATTGCGTGTGGTAGTCTAGTTGTAAAGAGCTATATCAATAATTCAGTAAGATAACACCAGAGCCTTTAAATGCAGGGAAGTCACATTGCTATTTACTTGGTTGAAGAACAGTAATTTTCTAAGTTCATTTAAAGAGGGGCATTTATCCATATGAATCACTAAATTAGCTTTAATGGGTGGAAGATTACTCTTATTATTACAAGGCCCTCTTATTTGACCCCTTATCATAATGATCTGTACTTTAAGAAAGTGGGTTTGAGCTTTCTTTCCCCTGCCAAAAGGTAGTGCTGTCTGGAAGGGGTGTAACAAACCGTGGGAGTTCAAAACATGCAATGGAAAATAAATACAATTCCCAGATCACATCAGCAAAATCAAGGCTCAAATCAGAGTCAGTACAGAAGCCCGGAAAAGCCATGTTTTTTTTCCAAGTTGTGGGTCTAAACACCCTTATCGCCCGTCGCCCAGGCAACAGCCCGTGAGATGTTTCTGCTTGAAGACACTGTGCGGCCACCCATGACACAATCCTCACTTAAGGGAGCCTGTGTTGCACTGTGTTGCACTGAGTATCATATCTGATGCTCTTAGGAACATTTCCAAAGTTTTGCTAAACATATCTTTCTTTGATCAAGTTTTTGGTGTTACTCAACCTGGAGCCAATAATTTGGAAATGGTCCCCTTCAGGCTGAAATGGCACAAAACATTTCTGCAAAATCAATGGTTTAAATTTCCATAATTAATTTGATATTATGCTGTTGCTCAGTTTGCAATAGTAATTCATGAATGGATAATGAACACAGAAAGAAAATGTCTGCCACAGCATTGAATGCAGGCGAGGGAATCCACGTACACCTGAGAGCCTGAGGTGGAATTTAAAGTATTAAATGACTCATGAATCATTCCGCTGGCACATGCGCTCACGTTTCGGGCGCTGAAGAGTCAACCACTCGCCACTCAGGGCCATCTTCTGCCGCACAGGAGGGAGAGTATGATACAGTGCATTCAGAACGCATTCAAAACTGTGAGACATTATATAGACAGGTGTGTGCCTTTCTAAAGCATGTACAATAGATAGAATTTGCCACAATTACAATCAACTACAATCAAGTTCTAGAGACATCTCAAGGATGATCAAAGGGAACAGGATGCATCTGAGCTCAATTTTGAGCGTCATAGCAAAGAGTCTGAATACTTATGTAAATGCGATGAGAGTTTTTTATTTTTAATAAATTTGCCAAAGTTTCTAAAAACCTGTTTTTGCTTTGTTATTATGGGGTATTGTGTGTAGATTGATGAGGAAAAATTTATTTAATTCATTTTAGAATAAGGCTATAACATAACAAAATGTGGAAAAAGTGAAGGGGTCTGAATACTTTCCAAATGCACTGTAGGTATTTCCTTTTTTGGACAAAAGAGGTGAGAAATTGGGACACCCTGCATATGTTTTAATCTCATGAATACTTTTTGGGGCTGGGTCTGCTGTTATTCCTGTACCAACCCCCTGCCTGCCAAACTCCTGCCCCGCCCGTTTGCCTATCTCAGTACATTCCGATCACAAGCACTCATACCTGCCAGCTTTTAATACAAACCCAGCTGCCTGGTTCCCGTTCCTCTAAATGCCCATGGACAAAGAGTTTGGTGTTAGAAAATGTCTGCACCATGCTGACATCTGAGAGGAGTAAAAAGAAAAGAAAAAAGGGGGTGGGGGTGGTGGTAACTATAGCAACAATGGGAAAAGACCACCCAAATAATCATTTTCTCATTCTGTGGTTTTCTCACTTTTCAAGTTTCTTTGTTTTTCATAATATTAGTCATTAGAGCTTAGATTTGTTCTCTGCTGGCCCAACCCAGTTACTGAACGCATGCAAGCCCATTGCACAGTGCTGCTATCACGCCCCTTCACACCTTTTACCTAAAATCACACGGGCTCTTGAATAGAGGTGGATTGGAGAAACGCTGATTGCGGGAAGCTGTAGAGCTGTCATTTCACTTGAATGCCTATAGACAGAGATGAGTAGGGAGCTCCAGAGCACCTTTTATCATCAATTACAATTTATTAAGACACACATGATAGTATCTTGTGCTCCAGCAAGCTTATCCCACTCATCCGTGACCTCCAAATGAAACACGATTATCTTTTATTAGCTTGTCATTCACCTCTTATCTTTATTTGTAAACTCTTTACAAGCTCTTTAACTTCCTGAAATGTGACCACATCCATGAATGTCCTACCTGGTTTTCATCAAATTCTGTCCATAGATTTATTTGGCTGTATTTTTGAGTTGTGGTTGGGATGAAGGAATGGGTCACCGTTCACCTCAAGCAATGGCACCTATCTCCTCTCTATATATGGATATGAAGTTGATACTCTTGAAATCACTGCATTACAGTGGAATTTTGAAAAGGAGGGTGTGGATCATCTCTAGTGTTTTGAGTTCAGAATGTTCAAGGCCTTGCTTGCCAGTAAATCCCATGTGTACTCTGTGCGGTTGGTAAGAGATCAAAGCAACATATTGCCTCCCGCAAGACATTCCTCAGTACGGAGAAAATAAGACAGTATCTTTAGTTTAGCACAGTGATTCAAATCCAGTTAAGTGGTGAAGAACTGTAACCAGAGCCACTGATATGCCAATTTTTCCTGTCATCATTTTTAAGATGAAAGATTTCTTTCAGGAAAGGCTGGCTAAAATGTGTGTGAGCAGACACAAACACACACTTTCACCAATGCATCCACGGGGGCACACATAGACACACACGCACATGCACAAATGCATGCACACATGCACATGTACTTGCACACACACACCCACACGCGTGCATGCACATATGTATGAATAATCCCCACTTTATGAAAAGGTATTTTCTCAGGTGTATGCAGGTGTACATGCACACGCCCACACTTTCACCACTGCATGCCTACATGCACCCCCCCCCAACACACACAAACTTTCCCACTGCATGCACACACACACACACACACACACACAACACACACAAACTTTCCCACTGCATGCACACACACACACACACACACACACACACTTCCACCACCAATGCATACACAGGCGCACACATACAGGCCTGTATGGTTTTCACTCCCTTCACTCAAACATATGCATGCACACACCCACACTCCTACACCCACCTTCTGTCAGAAAGCCTGCGATGACATATTGCTCAGGTAGTTAGTCTAGGTGTACAAAATCGCATTGTCTGAGAATGTGTGCCGTCTACATACCACAACTATTCACATCAAATGTATCAGAATAACCCGAAGCTATAGAAGTTTGTTCCTGCTTGTCAGTTCCTTCACATGATAATTATACCTCCTTTCATACAGACACAGTGTAAAAGTGGGGATGATTTGAGAAGGCATTACTTGTTTTGATGATTTGCCTGGGAACAATGGACACACCAGAAATGAAAATGGTAATGTTAATCTTCATAATAGCCCATATTTCATTGTAGGAGATAACAACCAGGACCGGAGAGGGTGGGAAATGCCACCCCTTATTTAAATAACCACAGTAACCACAGATTTGGCTACGAGCATTAGGCTGCGTGCAAAGTTAAGGCAGAGAGCACAGATGGGGGAGGACACCAAACGAGAGCCTTGTTAAGATTAGACTGGGGGTTAGACACACAGAAAAACTCTCATTGTAGCTACAGTACTGTCATAGAAAGGTGGCTCGAATCTGATCCTGTTTCACCTTATTCTGTTCAGTCTGTTCCAGATTCTGTTCCCCTCCAGCTGCCTCACAGCATAATTTTTTTTCTCTTATCCTGAGAAATGTAGAGGACCATCGCAGCAGGATGCATAGAGTGCATGTCATAACAGCTGCCAGAACAATGGCACCGGTACACAATAGCTGCTAATGCATGCGGCAAAGCATCAAGGGAAACAATAGTCACGTTCTCCTCTACTGTTTTTTGTCTAAATTATCTTCAGTAACTGCCTGGCCCCGTCCACACTCGACTGACCTCTTCCTCCCACAGTGATGTAAAGTAAGCTGGAAGAGTGAGCTTCATTTGTGGGTGACAAAACACGACTTGGCGATAAGCACGATGAGTCATGACCCCTGAAGTTGTACTGTACTGGCAAGGGTGACTACACCACAGGCAGGGACTTGACAGCAGGTAGCGAACTGTGTTTCATGAATGAATAAGATGCAGGGTGGCTGGGAAAGCACTAGGAATGAGTCAGTGTGTTTAGCCTGACTGTGAAAGCAGGGCCAGGTGCCTGGCAGTATCTGATTGGTGCTTCGGTGATCTGTTCTGAAGATGATGATGTCATGTGAATGCAGACATACTGTACACGCACACGGGAACACAGACGAGACGACTGTGTGCAAAAACACCCATGTATACACCCAGGCGCACGCAACTGCATGTCCTTTCCTCTGTCTCCCATTAGAAACACAAATAGAACGTAGAAATATTTAACCCTCACAACCAGAAATCCTCGTGGGCCTTACATTTCACTGTTAAACTCAATTAAAGCAGCATATTCCGACTGCAGGAAGACTACTGAAATTAAAATTGGGGGTAGCAGTTTTCAACAGAATGTATTTTTTTATTTTTCCATTCATTTTTTCCTGCATCACACATTCCCTCCATCATTAGTCAACTTCCTGTCAACAGACTCCACCCTCTGTTCACCCTATCCAAGAGCCCTGCATATGACCAGTGTAGCCTGGCAGGTCGGGAATTGGACACCAGGGAAATGCTGGCTGCACACACAACAGATTGACAGAGATGAAGGCAAGGTTTATCAGCAACTGCATATGACACATTAAGCTTATCCATGACTTATGATTACATCAACGCCAATTTCCCACAAAATGATGACAGTATGTTACCAAATTACATTGCATGTGTCTCTTGTTGATAACACCATAAACTGTGCAGATTTTAATTTCTAAATCGTATCAAGAGGGAAATCATACATTTTAATACTTGTCATATTTTTCATCATTGTGTCTGCATGGGCAGGTTCAAATAGGTGGCATGTAAAGGCCAAATATCGAAAGAATGTGTCTTTTCTCACAGTGGGGCACATACGCTTTTTGAAATCAAAGCTAACATGAACATAATTGGGGTTATAAAAGTAAGGTTACCATAGATACATTTTTTTCTTATTTCTTTTTTGATCCTAATATCTGTCCATTCAGATTTTTTTAAACCAGATTTAGCCTTTTTTTTGTTGCTATCCTGCTGAGCAATAACCTTGCATAATATGCAATGACATGATACAACGGTTATTTTTTAAGTTGACATGCAGGAAGTATTGACACCTGGATCCATATCTTGCCTAGCCACTGGCATCAAGCATGTATGCCGGGGAGGGTGTGTGGTGGCTCATGTGTGCCCATTTGGAAGAGACCGCTTGAAAGATGGGTACCTGTGTGTACCTGACCAACAATGGTGGTAGCTCATATGTTTATCTTTTAAGGACCTGCACTGTATTCAGCATTATTCGTTTTTTGTTTTCCTTTCTTTAACACACCGGGACACAACTGCCACCTCTCACAGCAAGAAGTGAGCCGCGATAAGTACCTGTCATTACCTGTCACTCAGTAGCCAGCACATAATTGCAGTCTGGTTCCCTTGTTGCTGTAACAAAACCTGGGTGTTGACTGAGATGTGGAGTGCACGAAACGGAACGGCCATAGAGTAAAGAGTTAGTGCAGCAAGAAGCCGTTTCTTGCACTAAATCTATTGACGAGCTTGCATGGCATGTGTCAGTCCGCCACAAGCTTTGACATTTAATCTTTATCTTTTTCTGCGTCGTCCTCATGCGACCCCCAATACTGTAGCATGGCGGAGCCATCTCTCTGCTCTGCCTTTGTCCGTCTTCCAGATCCTGCTATTCAGGTAAAACAGGTGGGCGTGACAGCCTCCCTTCAGCTGCAGGGCGAAGTGAAAGCATTTGCATAATTACAACTCCTGTCCTTTGGGTCACTTGACACCTGTCACACTTACAGCTGTCAGTGTTAACGTGCTGTCCAATTCACCTCACTTTTTAATCTTAGGAGCAGTTTGGACAGGTGAGACGGCAAAAAGAGAAGGTGCAATCTGAGACAGCCACTCACATTTCACCGGATGAAAAAAGACAGCAGGGTGAGAAATATAAAACACAATGGCCCTAATATCTATAATAAACACTGGCAGCACCTCATGTGCCAACCTAATACCTGCTTATACCAGGCTTTCACTGAAAACATCTCATTGACCTCAGTTTAAAGTCCCCAATTTCCAGTTGAAAAGGATCATGGCAGAGTTTTAAAGCTGGTATTCAATTGGATTTTTTTTTTTCTTCTGTATACCACAGGGAAGTGAAATGCATCCCAAATCAGACATGTTGTGAAACGGAACAGTGATGCCTCATCCGCAAGCAGGTCTTCCACTGTTCAGTGCTGGCTGCAATATCATATGAGCTACTTGGCCACTATGAAAAGCATTGCCCTCCAGTTCAAATGACAGCCATAAATAAGTGTCTATAGGTAATATGATTAATGCATTGATTTGTCCCCCATTTCCCTCGGCTACTAATGCCAAAGTGCAATGACGTCACACAACATTAGTGCAACTGGAATGCTGTTCATCCAAGAAGACATATAGGGCCACAGGACAAGGTCTACAAAGCTTAGAGACAGTGGCTTAACTTTAACCTGTAGTCAAGATAAGGGCTCTGCTCATAATTACACTGTAAAACAAAGCGTGGCTTCCCCATTATCTGCTGCCAAATTACCTTTAGTCTGAGCATTCAGCCAAAGCTGATGAAGCAATCAGTGGAAGCATGTGGGAGGGACATGCATTCTTTTGGAGGGAGGGGTGTCCGATTGTGCATACTTCACAACCTGCAGGTAACCAAAGAATGGCAGCAAGGCCGGAAGATGATTTCAGACAATAGAATACAGAGGCCTAGCAATGCTAATTATGAACAGTACGCTATTCAACAGCTTACAGTTGGCTGAAGTGTGAATAAGGCTACTACCCAAGCAATAATAACTCAATAGTAGTAGTACTAATAATAATAAGCATGTCAAAGTTTCCCATGCACTAAACCAGGAATGCCCCATCCTAAATAATTACTGAAATTAGGCTGAATAGAGGTAAAATACTGTAATAATCAGAAAAAGGAAAATATGCACTGCTTTGCTGGCATTACAGTTCATACACTCCCCAAAAAGGCAACTTCTCATTCTACAAAATGTCATGTGTTCAGCATTATTTCAGGACATCAATGCGTTATTACTGCCATACAATGGGTATCTTGTTCATATAAAGAAATAGGTTTCATGTTATAATGTGTTCCAATATTTTGGCTGATTTATCAAAATTAAGACTTTGATATACAAGCTCACTGGCTTAATCTCATCTCAATGCACAGGATAGATGTATCAATACACACTAATTTCACTGTAACTTGTGTTGCAAGCTAAATATCTGTCACAAAGTCCAGCAATACTATCCTTTGAGAGCATAGCAAAATATTTGTTTTTTATTACTAGATGGAAGTCAAAGCAGACACTTTATTGCCCAAGACAATTTCCATCACAAACAAACTGGCTGGGAGATTTGGCTCTCGGAGGAGGGAAGCTAGGGCCAGGAACCAGTGACTCACTCCCAGAATGGTGGAGAAAGGTGAGGGGCAGCAGGATGAGGGGTGGGCTGGGTGAGGGGCAGCAGGGTGAGGGGTGGGTTGGGTGAGGGGCAGCAGGGTGAGGGGTGGGCTGGGTGAGGGATGGGTTGGGTGAGGGGCAGCAGGATGAGGGGTGGGTTGGGTGAGGGGCAGCAGGATGAGGGGTGGGTTGGGTGAGGGGCAGCAGGATGAGGGGTGGGCTGGGTGACTGGCGGGGGGGTTGGATGATGGTGGAAAGCAATCAGATCAGTGTGCCAGGCTATGTTCGTGACCATGTTTCAGAACCGTTTCCGGTTTCAGAAAGTTGTGTATTTACCAGCAAAAACAGTAGGCACTAAAACCCCTGACATTCAGGGCTCCTTTGTTAAGATTTCAGCAACGGTAATGCAAACAATCCCACATCGCATTTCACCCAATGTGCCCCTCTCAAGTCCTACCAATGCAAGGCAAGGTCAAGCCCCACAGGGGGTTCAGCTGGTGCAGAAGCCACCCCTCCCGCTCTGCTCCAACCTTCAGCAATGAAAAACCAATGGAATTTAACTTCACACATCAAATTCAAATCACTGGTGCTTGCTTTTCAAGCGGCTAGAGGAACTGCTCCTCCTTACCTCCAGACACTCATCGCACCCTATACCCCAGCCAGACCCCTCCACTCTGCCTCCTCTGGCATCCCTCCAGGCGCCCACCAGTCGCTCCTCGCAGTCTCGCCTTTTCTCTCTCCTAACCCCTCGGTGGTGGAATGACCTTCTGCAATCGGTCAGGACCTTGTGATCTTCCGCAAGAGACTCAAAACCCACCTTTTAAGACTCCACTACCACTGGATTCTGTACATCTAGCCAATTGTCATCACCACTGCCTACTGGCTCAATACTTATTTTATATGTATCCCTGCTTACTCCTCATTTAAAATAAAAAATATACATATATATATATTTAAAAATAAAAATAACCTTTTACAGCTGCCTACAACAATGTCTATCGCTGTATTACTGCACTGATCTCTTGCGCGAACTATGATTGTTCCTACCATGTATTAATGCACGTCTTGTAAGTCGCTCTGGATAAGAGCGTCTGCTGAATTCTTAAAATGTAAATGTAAATGTAACTTATGTTGTGTGCTGGGTACTCAACATGCAGTTTCCTTCAATAGTCAGTGGGTTGTGTGCATTTACAATAGCTTTCTACTCTCCATCTATCATCCATTTAAAAACTATCTGAAGTCATAAAGGAATCTGAGAAAGAAGATGGCTTCGATTCACTGCAGAGTAATGGCAGAAATTCTGCAGCCATAGGAAAAAATAAACAGCCACCTGCGTCTCCAGAGGGAGGTTTGGAGAAAACGAGAACCGTGATGTGTCAGGATTTGCAGTTTTTTGGAAATGGAGAGAAGTAGAATGAAGCCTTTTCACCTTCATGGTGGTAATTTGAATCCAGAAATAGATAGAACAGCAACATCCCTTCCACCACTGTTACCACTGTTCCAAAACATGTTGGGGTCATTTGCATTGCATGTAAGAGATTGTGTGGAATTGGCAGGTGACTATGATAGGACCTGGTTAAGCCACTTCTACCAGTATTGGCAGTAAACCTTTCAAGTTACCCAAGGGGCATACATTCCATTAGGGTAATTTGAGCTTGGGGGGAACAAGAAAAACAAGCCCCCAAAGAAGCAAAAACAAAGAATATTAATTTTTGGGCAGTAAAATACAACAATGAGGTAACGCTTCAGACAAGTATTTGTTAAGTGCTGCTGTGCCTCTGTACTGTTCCCTCCCAGAGTCTCCTCCCCGTGCTCAGAATGCTGGTCAATCATGTGGCTCCTCCCCTTTCAGGATATAAGAGAGGCAGGCCCTGGAAGTTTGTTCATCTGCTCTAGACTCTCCAGCACAGCAGACAAGCACGCTCGCCTATCTCTCTACACTCCTCATTTTCACCCGTGCACTTCAGCCAGCCAACATGTCGATGAGAAAGAAGAGCAGCAACTACTCGGTGGTGTCCTCCGGCATGACTCCCCGGAACTTCAGCAGCCTGTCCTACTCAGGCCCCAGCCAGAGCAACACCAGGCAGAGCTACAGCATGCGCAGCTCCTACGGGGGCCAAAACCGTAGCATGGGGAGCAACTTCGGGACTGGTGGCGGCGGCTACCTGACCAGCTCGTCAGCGTACGGGGGGGGAATGGGCCTGGGTATGGGCATGGGCATGGGGGGCTCAGTGGCCCCCATCACCGCGGTTATGGTCAACAAGAGCCTGCTGGCCCCCCTGAACCTAGCGATCGACCCCAGCATCCAGATGGTTCGCACCCAGGAGAAGGAGCAGATCAAGGTTCTGAACAACCGCTTTGCCTCCTTCATTGATAAGGTCAGTGTGTGGTCATCCTTTCTCTCCCACTGTTCCTCTCTCTCTCAGTTCCAGTTCAATTCCATTCAATGTGCTTTATTGGCATACAATGCAGGAAGTAAATATTGCCAAAATGTAACATAAACTCGTACGTGTCTCTCTCGATGAAGGAATGTGTCTATTGAAAAAGGCTCTTTTGAACATTATTGTGAAGCTGTGAGCAAGTTTTAGAACGCTGAGCTCGGTATTTTAAATACACATAAAATAAAAAAGCCAGTTGCATAACTTTAAGTCATACACAGAATGTGAGGATGTAATTAATATCGGGGCAGCTGTGTCCTGTGCAGGACTATCATTTCAGAGTATAAATAAGACAGAAAATACACCTAAGAAAGCCTATCACCAACTGGCCTGGCTTGATGCTGTGAACTGAGAGAGTAGAAATAACTATTATAAAACAATAATTATAAATTATTATTGTGAAATAACTTTCATACAAACAGACAGTAAAGAGCTTGAGCCTCTCCCGATTAGCTTTAGATGCTCTCCTGTGTTTTTGTTGCTTAGCTTTTCATAGTTTGGGAATAGGAGACCTGCAAGAGGTGGGGGAGTGGTTGGGGCAAGACTTATGAAGCAGTGCGTCTGGTTTACCTTTGACCAGGCTTGCCTGGGAGGGGGGGGGGGACTAATTCACTCCCCCACTGCATCTGTGCACACCAAAAAAGGACACACACCTGGAGAACAGGCCTACCACATAACACGCAGGATTCTTTTGTTCATTGCGTCAATTCATTTATATTATTCCAGACAGATCTTATACAAGGAAATGTCAGAAATGCATTTTCCATCCATTTTGTCAATTTGGTCAGACATATGTTTTTTTCCTGTGTTCTGGATGTCGGTCACATTCGTGTAAAGAAACCACACCCATGGTTTAATATTTAAAAAGGTTGCTGGTGTCATGTTGTAGTCAACGCCAGCTGGTTACTACAAGTACTTTCTACAAGTCGAGAAAAATATATTTATTTTATTGACATCATCCTAATGGGCCAGTACAATAGCTAACTATTGCTCACTCTTCCCAACCTCAGCTTTCGGACACTACATCGATTGTATAATTTTGTATGAGTTTTACTGTTGTGTTTAGCTTGTTGCTGCTCAAGCTACCGGCATTAACACCTGAGGCCAAAGAGTAGTGTACACAGCTAGCCATAAATGTACTTCCTGATGTGTCTGATTCGGTGTCCTTCACCTCCACACCCATACGGTGGTTAAATATTTACCAGAGCAACCATCTGGAACCTGCCCGGCTTGCCCTCATTCTGTTTAGGGCTGCGCCTCACCCTTTTAAAACAGGAAAACAAGATTGAGTCCAGCTTCCCTGCCCCCGCCCCCGCCCTGTTAGACTGCATCCCTCACTGGAAAAAAGAGTTCCTGAGCTCCCAGCCACAAATTCCAGCTCCCCAACAGAGAAGGGGATTCACGAGATCGCAAAGATGGAATTGGCTGCTGCCCTTCTAATTGTAAAAGACAGGATGGGCATGGGCCAATAATCCAAATGTCTAAAGATCTAACATCCCTCCCTCCCCCTTCCAGGTACGCTTCCTGGAACAGCAGAACAAGATGCTGGAGACCAAGTGGAATCTGCTCCAGGGCAAGACCACCACCCACTCCAATATCAATGGCATGTATGAGGCCTACATCACCAACCTGCGCAGACAGCTTGACAGCCTGGGCAATGACAAAATGAGACTGGAAGCCGACTTGCACAACATGCAGGGATTAGTGGAGGATTTCAAAAACAAGTGAGTCAACTGGTTCTGTTTCTCCCACAGCCATAATTCCAGAGAAAGTATGATAGTCACATTATCTTTGGAAAGATGTCACATGGCACTGTGTCAAACTAGGTATATTAACTATAGTGCAGTACATTGAAGTGGCAAACTCCCTGCACTACAGGCAGCAAGGAACAACTTGACAAGCTCATTTACCATAAAGGCCTTGAGGTTAGAGATAAATGAAATGGAGACATTATTAAATGTTTCATTATTAAAATGACAGATTCTTTGTCAGTGAAAATGATCTACAACCAGGAAGCTGCTTCACAGCTTTGGCAGTGCCTTGTCTCCCTCTAGTGGCAAGCTGGAACACTATCACTTAGCAAAGCCAAACTGTATAGCCAAAATGGATTCACCTTAGTATTTAAACTGATCGTTTCTGTAGTGACCTTTATAAAAAACCCTTTCAGTCTCTCATCCTGCTATCTCAGAGTGGTTCAAAGATAACCATCCTCCAGGACCAGAGTTGGGAATCCCTGTTTTGCTCACAAATCCAAATATGAAAAACAGATCCTATTGTTCCTTGGTCTTGTCTTCCTTTTGTGCTTCTCCTGCTAATGCAGCTCTCCGTTTCCCACTTCCAGGTACGAAGATGAGATCAACAAGCGCACCGAATGTGAAAATGACTTTGTGCTCATCAAGAAGGTCAGTGTTTTCAGATTCTTCATAGGGTCCTGGCTGCATTTATAAAGTTGGACTTCAGTGTGTAAATCTCTCTGTGTGTTCCTTCAGGATGTAGATGAGGCCTACATGACGAAAGTGGAGCTGGAGTCCAAACTGGAGAGCCTCACCGATGAAATCAACTTCCTGAGACAGATACATGATGAGGTACATCACTGGAGCCATTCACACAAACATTCATGCACACACTCATAAATACACACAAACACACACACACATACCGGCTCCCATTTTTTTTAATACAGTTTTTAACCTTTAGGGTAAATTAAATCTAACCAAAAAGCCACAGGCAAAAATATACTCAGCGATTTTTGTTTCCTTTCAGTTATAATGATAAGCAAATAATAATAGGGCCTTAAATGAGCTACTGGTTTAAAATTTGTATATGATATTTGGTATTTGCAGTGTGAGTGGCTTTAGTTTCTGAGTGGAGCGGTACAGGCTGCAGTAGACTCCATTATACCTGTTAGCACATTGACCTGTGATCGAGTACATCGAGAAACCAGAGAAAACCTTTGACATTGTTTGAATTTTGCAGAAGATACAGCCTCTAAACCTTGACAGTTTTCTCTCTGTCATCTTATTTTGTTAGGAGATACGTGAGCTGCAGGGCCAGATCAAGGACACTTCCGTGGTGGTGGAAATGGACAACAGCCGCAGCCTGGACATGGACTCCATTGTGGCTGAAGTGCACGCCCAGTACGAGGACGTGGCCAATCGCAGCCGTGCCGAGGCTGAGACGTGGTACAAGTCCAAGGTACAAGCCCCGCCCTCAATCCATCTTCCTGTCTTCATGGTTTCAGATCTGTGTACCCAACACTTTATCATTTATTTTGTGCTTCCTTTTAAATATTTTTAAAAGAAGTGGATAGAGCCCTTATTTAAGACTTTATGATAAAAACAGAACTGTGTTGATCAGAATAATTCAGTAACTACATTCATAAAATATCATGTCACGTTTATCATTAAATATGAGGCTAAAGATTTGAATGTTTCTACATACTGCCTACAACAGTGGAATGGTGTTGTGTGCTAACACGTTACTGCTGGCTTTCATTCGTATATGATCCAGTCAATTAATTTGGATTCTTCTGGCAAACCTCTCTGCTAGGTGCTTTTTTTTTCAAATGAAATGAATGTGCCATGTGGTCAATTCACAGTTTGAAGAGATGCAGACATCCGCCAGCAAATACGGAGATGACCTGAGATCAACAAAGACTGAGATCAGTGACCTCACCCGCATGATCCAGAGGCTGCAGTCCGAGATTGATTCCGTCAAGGGACAGGTATCGCATCACATCCTTAGCTGTCGGTGTCTGTTCACTGCCTACCTTCTATAGCAACATAACAGCCACTGACATACAGATACTGGCCTCTTGATATGAATTCGATCTCTTCTCTGTCCACGATTAGCGCGCTAACCTGGAGAACCAGATTGCGGAGGCAGAGGAGCGCGGCGAGATGGCGGTGAGGGATGCCAAGCTCCGCATCAAGGACCTGGGAGATGCCTTGCAGAAGGCCAAACAGGACATGGCTCGCCAGATCAGAGAGTACCAGGACCTGATGAGTGTCAAGCTGGCCTTGGACATTGAGATCGCCACCTACAGGAAGCTGCTGGAAGGAGAAGAGGACAGGTGAGCCCCTGAACTTCTCCAGTCAATAAGAAGTTGAACTGTTCTGTCCCCACATTTGAGCTAAATTCACTTTCTCTCCTACCACAGACTGGCTGGTGGGATCAAGTCCGTCAACATCTCCAGCGTGAAACAGAGCTATGGCTGTGAGTCCCTGCTTTCTTAATGTGCAACTATGGCTGCACGTCCCTGCTTAATCTGCAGTCATATATTTAAAAAATACATTC
The DNA here is from genome assembly GCA_029706075.1 of Aldrovandia affinis. Lineage (NCBI taxonomy): Eukaryota > Metazoa > Chordata > Actinopteri > Notacanthiformes > Halosauridae > Aldrovandia > Aldrovandia affinis. The sequence goes on from JAINUG010000032.1 coordinate 7,321,901, forward strand.
AGTCAGTGGAGAACATTACTCTGACTCTATAAGCAAAGCTCCCAGTGTTACTGATCTTAGTTAGGCTACAAATATAGGCTATATCAATCTAAACCTGGGGGTTAACTAAGGTGAGTATCACTGAATCCCAGTCTGTAGATTTCAGACTAGAGATTTGCCAGAATAAATATAGGGAAATGCAAGGAAATCAAGGGAAATCAAGTGTTACTGTAAGCACTAAATCCCAATGCCAGCCAAAACCTTTCCTCCACAGATTTCCTCATTTATATCACACCATTATCAAATACTTAATAATATATTGTTCACTACAACTCACTAGTATCTTTACTTGACATTTTGATACTTGTATCTATATGTACCATATTTATGGAGCTTGTTTGGGTTAGGGTTGCATTGGTTTGAGTGTTTTATGGAAATAAATTCCCCCTATGGTTGTTCTTTTGTTGTAAGCCCTTAAAAAATTAAGCATTTACAACAAGTGTTGTAATAAATTATTTAAAACATTTTCAAAAAAGGGGGAGTGTTCAGTTTGATTTACTGAACATACACCCACCCCATGGCCTCTCTAAAGCCAATTAATAAAGGTTTGGTACTTTCGGCAAAAGGCATGGTGCCTTGTAGTGTTCCCTGACCCCCAACCCCCCATATCCTAATTCCCTACCTCTCTCTGCTCCTCGCAGCAAACTACAGCTCCCTCCCCATAGAGAGCGCTGGGGGCTCCTTTAGCACCTACAGCAGCGGATATGGCGGGGGCTACGGCAGCAACTACAGCAGTGGCGGGGGCTACGGCAGCAACTACAGCAGTGGCGGGGGCTACGGCAGCTCCCAGGCCAAGAAGAGCGTCGTTATCAAGATGATCGAGACCAAGAATGGCACAGTGTTGTCTGAGTCCACAGAGGTGTTGCAGGATTGATGGGGGCGACCGCCGCCTCTCCTCCTCTCCCTTTCTACTATAGCTCTACATTTTCCTCCATCCCCCCCCCTTCCCCCCTAACCATTGCATAACCTCTCCCCCCATTCCCAGGACAAGCCAAGTCCCCAAGCAGTCTCTAACAGGCTTTAACCAGTCTTAACAAGCCATTCACTCCCACCACATTTCTTTAAAGATAGGGACCAAAGATTGTTCCAGTCCGTATATGCCTCATGCCTTTACTTTTCAGTTCTGCACTACAATCAAAGTTCTATGTCTAGCGCACAAGCGAAACACAGAGCTAATCATGCTGTTTACTGTCTGGCCTACGCAAGAGCTGTTGCTCTCTGATTGTCAGGAGAGCTTCTTGCAGTGTTCCAATGACTTAAAATAGGCCCCATGTTCTGAGTTCAGTGACTGTAAGCTGAAGGGGTACATATTTTTGTCAGCCAGAATCGCAGTGCTGCTCCGTGGTCCATGCATTCAACCCGGCCAGCAGCCGTTGCCCTGCCCTGTTCTCTGAGGTGCTGCATTTTGCTACGAAATAATAAAATGTGTTTTCTGTTATACCAAACAATTCTGGTCCTCATGTGGTCCCTCGTTTGTCCTGTCAAATGTGTGTGTGTATACACTGGTGCTCAGTATCCTTTATGTACCTGGACACCAGATAGCAAACCATGTAATAATGCCCATGTTTCCTCTTAGTTAATCACACAAGGCTAAAAAAACAAATAAAATAAAATAATTAATTTATAGCATTGAAGGGCCCCTGTTCAACTACAAAAATCCATTCTCAGAGGTATGGGAAAACCCTACCAAGTAAATAGAGAACAAATTAATCTATTTTATGAGTTTCACATGTGATTATGTAATAGTGGTTTTCCATAGGGTTTGTGTAGAAGTCAATTTCCTGTCCAAGTATTGCAAGTGGTTAGAACCAAAACAGAGGCATCAGATTCACCCACATGGGGTGCTGAAATATCAGTCTGTAAAGTAACAGTAGCTGACCACAATACATCAATTAAATGTTTGATATGGTTTATAAAGAGACTACAGTAACCATTTGGCTCTTTTAAGCTTGAAGCTAATTAAAATAAATAGCAATAGAAATAAAAAACAGGGGAACCTCAGATATGAACGCATAGGGAATGGAGGCTGTTTGGAACTATTAAACTGACATCATTATACACAGATGTTAACAATTTTAATAATTTATTGATTTGAATTTTTCCTTACAGTACTGTAGCCTTTATTCTTTTAAATGGTCAACTCTCATTTTGTAGCTATATGCTGTAGTTCACATTAACCAATAATCAAACCAATGGCAATTGGGATCTCATTAGAATATTAATCTTTTTTATATTTCAGCTTTCTATTTCACAATTCCTTTTCAGTGACCTGCTATCTTTGGCTTCTTTTGAGAACTGTTTGATTTTGTTCTGCCCCTTCTTTATATCAAACACTGTTGATTTTCCCTGTGCTAAGACATGGACCTTTGTTGTTGGATACCTAGTTTTTAGAATAAAAGAGGGACAGTATGTGGATATTAGGTTATTGGCTCAGGGTACTACAATATTTAATTGTAATTCAGTGATCCGTGCTCTCTAGGCTAAATCTCTGGTGTCTGTTCTCTCTCCCCTCCCCTTGGACGCAAATTGACCTGAACAAACATACATGCATAAACAAACGTGGGCTGTTCTGGTGTCATCACTGACAGGGTTTATTACACCAGAGCACTTTGAATCTGTGATGCTCAATTGACAATATCAACTGAACGTCTTCATCCCAAGTATGTAATAGTTGTTGAGGCTTCCCAGGTTTGAATTGACATTATCCGGGCTGTACCATATAAAACAGGGTTCCCACACAAATCACATTTCCGTTTTCCATGACATTTCAATGACAAATTTAAGGTTTTCAGTGACCTTTTTTTTGCGACTGACGCAAAAATTGAAACTTGGAAATGATGGAAAAATACTTTGATAACTCAACGCGATTTGTTGCCAGTGCAAATACACGTCATTGTGTGTGTGTGTGTGTGTGTGTGTGAGGTGGCAACTGTGGCAGGTGGCAACATCATTGGCAGGGTAACGGTAGCGTTATCGGAAAATAATGAAAAAATATATAACGTTACTGTTACGACCCCAGTTGGTCTAGGGGTATTTGGGGAGGGGTGTAACAATGTTTATGATTATATATACGGGAAAGGTGGAATTAATGATAAGATGTAGGGTGGAGAAATGGAACTGAGGCAGAGGGTACGGTGCAATCAGATATATTTTGTGTCTATTTACATATTTACAATATATACAACTACACAAACACATAACAGGACACAAGACCAGGGAAAAGAGTGTTGCCAAATCGAAGATAAATAAACAAAACCAAATAAGGCTAACTAAAGAGGAAGATGGCTGTCTTACTTAAACATAAAGTAAAGAGAAAACAAAAGCCTCTCTACCTGCTCTAACTAACCAAACCAAAGTACAAAGGTGGCAACCACTCGCTTTTCTAATGTGTCTAACAAACAGTGATCCCTATGTGCAAATGTACAGAGGCCTCTATCTTACCTTTCCCTTACGTCTCAGGGAACACGGGGTAAACAAAACAGAGGATTCACAAAACCACATGGAACACAAATCTGTACTTGCAACTTGTTTCATTAACAAATCTCTTAACCCGGAAGTCATGCACCAAACAGGAAGCAGCTGGGGTTTATATGACGGAGGGGAGCGTGTTGATTGGTGGAGGCGGGACCTTCGGATATTGCGGTAATGATGATGGACACAGGGGAATGGCCAATGGCGTAGCTCCTCTTAGCAGAATGTTGGGGGGGGAGAACAAGACAGAGACGAAAACACGTAGCACGTAACACTCCCACAAACAAGAACGAACTTCCTGAACAAAAATACAAAGAAGTTGGTTCATAATAAAAATAATACATATAAAAATAATTCACAAAGTACGAGAGAGCTACTAAATAATTCTAGTATACGCGAGATAAAGCATCCGCTAGGACGTTATCGGTGCCCTTTTTATGTGTAATTGTCAAATTGTAATTTTGTATGATCAGCGACCAGCGCATTAACCGCTGGTTGTGGTTATACATGCGGGCCAGGAAAACCAATGGGTTATGGTCAGTGAATACCTCAATAGGATTTGAACTGGATCCAACATAAACTTCGAAATGCTGCAGGGCTAACAACAATGCTAAGGCCTCCTTCTCGATGGTCGAGTAGTTCAACTGGGGCTTAGTAAACTTACGGGAAAAGAAACAAACAGGATGATCAATTCCGTCGGCGCTTTCCTGCAAGAGTACCGCTCCCGCACCCAAAGCACTTGCATCTACCTCTAACTTAAACGGCCGAGCAAAGTCTGGGGCGGCCAGTACCGGGGCACTACATAGTAATGCCTTAATACCCTCGAAGGCATGTTGACAGTCTAACGACCAAATAAACTGCTTGGTCGAGCTGAGTAAATCAGTTAAGGGAGCACATACCGCAGAAAAGTTTCGACAGAAACTACGGTAGTACCCAGCCATTCCTAAAAATCTACGCAGCTCCCGTTTAGTGGTAGGGGCAGGAAACTTGGTGATTGCGATCACTTTTGTCTCCACTGGACATACGTGCCCGTGACCAACCTGCTTTCCTAAGTAGGTGACCGTTGCCTTACCGAATTCGCACTTGGCCAAATTCACGGTCAACGAAGCGTGTTTTAATCGCTCGAACACAGAACGAAGAGTGCTAACATGTTCTGACCAGGTGCTGGTATATATAACCAGATCATCAAGATAGGCATTACTATGTAGTGCCCCGGTAATGGAATCAGAAATCTTCATTACATAGAGCTTTTTCATCAATTTCAATTACATTTCCATGACTCTTCAGGACAGAATACTTTTCAAGGTTTTTCCAAGATGCGTGGGAACCGTGATAAAAGCAAAGGGCCGCATGTCATGATTAGCCTTGTCACATGGTAGCAATATTCTTTTCCTGAAAACTACCAAATTCTACTGGTAGTTGTATTTGACAATTATTATTTACAAATATCACCTCTATTTTTGAAAACAGGAGTACATTTCCCATATTTGTTAGAGGTATTTAATAACTAAGGGAAATTACCTCATATTCTATTCATGTTTGATCACTTAAGCCTTAATGGTTAAGTATTCACAGCTGTCAGTCATGACCTTGATTGGCTTTGTGCATTCCTGATGTGTCTTTTACATTTCCTGATTGGGGCTTGGGGGAAATGCCTGTGTGCTGGTCGAGTCGTGACAATAACCTAGAAAAAGTACCATTAAGACCATTAGATAAGCCAGTCCTTGCCATAAATGAACATGACCCCTTCAGTGCTCTATCTTCAACCAATCAGGGTTAGCATCTTTCATGCTGAGCTGAGGCTTGAGTGCAGTTTAGTTTGAATTCTGTTTGAGTTAGAAGCAGAGAAGAGTTTTCATCTTTTGTTTTGTGGTGGTTCCTTGGTTGTGCTTTTCCATCTTTTATTTTCCCTCCTTTCTTGTGTTCCTTTGTGCTGAAGCTTGAATTTGGTTATTCTTTGGCAAGGTCTGGTTTTATCTGCTCATTGACTATCATTGGTTGGATTCAGAGTTGCCACACCCTAACTTTGAAATATGGCGAAGTAGGAAATTCCTACTTTCCAGACTGTCTAATTTTGATAGTATTTTTTTACATTGGAAAGTGTGAATCATTTCAGTCTAATTCTCACTTTTTTTGCTTCAGTTATAATACAGAGCTTGATATTGATAAGGCACAATTGCAAATGTTACTTCTGGTTTCATACCATTTGTAACTCTGAGGCTTCTATCTCTGAGTTTTTTCTGCACATTTCTAAAATCTTAAACAAATAAAAGACAAGGTAATGAAGAAACAGGAATTAAGATCCAAAGATCGGTGGGTGTTATGAGTATGACTAGGGCCATGAATTTACCTCCATTTTGTTTCTCAAGATGTATTCTACTGAGTGACCACCAAACCTTTCTATAGCCACCTCATTTGAATTGACAGGCACTCATACATCTGTCCACCATGGGTCTAATTAGTTAGAGAACTATGAACAAAATGGGTCATTATTCTGTTTATTCACTTCCTGCCCCTTCACAGAGGGTGGTTAAAACAAGAATAGAAACACTGATTCAGGCATTTTGCTGCTTACTGAACGGTAATGGTTAAAGGAGCACTAATTCACAATTTCATGATGTACTACTTACTATATGTATTGTCGTTCCATCCATATGGCATTGTTGATACCTTTGTGCTTATATCTGTTTCCCTCTGAGCTGTGAGCGTCCAAATGGCAAATATAATGAGAGTCAATGGTAAATAATTCATAAAGACAAGCTACACACCAGAATCACCCAGACAAACTTCTAATATGTTTTCTGGTCATTCCCATTGACATTATAAGAAATTGATAAAAATGAATATTGACTTGGTAGGTCTTTCTTTTTTCAATGCAATGCTAGTGAAGCAGCAGTGTTATTGGCACCAAGCAAGAAGAAAAAAAAAAATGTTGATAGCGAGAGAAAATGATCTAAATGGCATATTTTTTTACTACAGTTCAGCACCAAACCTACTAACTACTATTATATCTAGCAAGCTAGTGAACTACCTTCGGGTATCAATGTTGTCATGGCCAGATCCCACTTGCTGCAGCACAAACATTCGTCCTTAGTGGGCTCCGACAGAAATAACTACAATGGCCAGCCTCTCATTATGGGATGCACAGAATTCACATACAACTTCACACGACCACACAATAAAGCCCCAAACTTGGGTTATATTGCATTTCTTCCTTATGTTCTGCTACATACACTTCTACCTCTTCTTAATTTTCCTGCCAATTAATCCATCAGAAATGTTCCATGTCTCAAATAATTAATTCTCCCCATTGGTCAATATCTATTTCAACTAATATCATAATCTGTTCAGATATAGTTCAACCAATAGCATCATCTGTTCATAGTTGCCAATTTTAGGCCACACAACAGGCAACACCATTATTTTATACATACAAGGATGTGCATGTGATGCCATTTCAGCCAGTAGAACATGTTAAAAAAATTGGACAGATGCCATATTGCTTTTCTATGGGAAGTAGCTTGCTTTCTATATAATACTATCTAAAAGACTAATACTATAACTTTTATAAATGCATAAATTCTCGAAATCATATTGTTTGTGGACAAGATAGCTTGTGTGACTGCAATGTAGGCCGTAAAACCCTGCATTTACATTAATATTCTTTGACCTATAACATCTAAATTTAGGCTGCTAGAAAGCCGTGTATGCCCTGCTTCATGCAGGCAGCCAGGTATCTAACTACACAGCTACATAACATTTCATTAAATCAAGCTGCTACTTACTCACTTCCAGCAGTTTATTTTCTATTGAAGAGTAGTTAGCTAGCCAGTGATACATGCCACCAATAATCTTAGCAGGGTGGTTTCCTAACAGCCTGGTTTACTACTTAGCTACTACTACTTAGTAACATTACCACAATCAATTTATAAAAAATAGACTGAGAATCTGTTCTGTGTTATGACAGTACTGCTAATGTATACACCTGTCAGATGTAGCTTTTCAGACTAACAGCAGCAGCCAGCGCACAACTGAAATAAGCTGTGCCCTCGCTCCAAAAGGCCACAGTGAACATAGAGTTTCATGTTACTGTACCAAATCCATGTACAGTATTATACACATTTGGTAATTTGCCACAGATGTTGCCAATATCTGCTAAAACAATCAGTTAGATACCAACCTAGCTAGCTTCAGCTGCATTAAAAAATGGACACTATATGAAATACATACAGTATATAAAACATACCAAAGTGGATAGAATCGCCAGCTTTTGTAATGTTAAATCGATACGTTAAAGTTAGACAATCTACATTACTATGTATCAAGACATGTTCAAACTGGAACATAACAAAACCGAACACTGTATCCCCACTTCAGACGGACATACACGGCAGGCACACATTATTATTATATACCAATTCCATATACATTATTATATATATTTGGTACTTTCACATTTGTTAATGTCGCCCTTACCTGCTGTCAATTCTGCTGTCTACTTAACAGTTACCTTTTAGGTCACAATTTGCTATTTGTATCAAACACAATCCCCTGTGTGATCAAGAAACACAGCCAAGTTACTTGAAGGAATGTAGGAAAATAAGGGTAGAATTACTTTGGAATGGTGCTTGTTTGGTTTGTGTGAAGTATATTGGTGAACATTTAGTTGTAACTTGGCATCATTTTTATATCAGTCATTTGGTATGCAGACCAATTTTAGCAATTGTGTTTTGCAAATGTATAGAGTATGTGCTTTGTGTATATGAGTAACTTCTTTAACATTGAAAAAGTTTTTGTTGAGATTGTTTTTTACAGTAGATAAATGAAGGTTGAAAATAAAAAAACAAAAGAATAACTTAAATCAAAAATATTTAGTTCAGTCAATACAACAAATGACTGTTTCAACCCAGCAGTTAAGAACAGCGAGCCTTTAAAACCTTTCGAACAGTTAAGCATGCTAAGATCCTGTGAGATCCCAAAGTTCAGGGGGATTTCTGGTGGGCACTTGAATATCAGAAGTGTCTCTTCTAAAAGTGAACACTTGAAAATACTTCTCCTGGACTCTAATCTAGATGTTCTTTGTTTATCTGAGACTTGGTTAAACAAGAAAACTCATTTGGGTCTGATACAAAGTGTTTAAACATTGTAGCACTCATGGGAGGGGGGTGAGGTGGGATGCTTATGTATGCAAAGGATGGGATTAAGTGTGAAACAATTGAATTCAAGAGTGGAATTCCTCTAGAGTGTATTGGCATAACTGTGACCCAATCTCCACAAATTGTCATGGTTTTACCTCGTTTGGCCTCTGGAGGGCGCGTGATCATGTGATGGTCTGTTTTCTCTTGTTTTGCCTGAGGAATCATTGTCATTTCCGTCGTCCTTATACGGTCTTTTGTCGGTGAGTTTTCCGATCACTTTCAGCTGAGGGTTATCAGTGTTAATTCCACCTCTTATTTAAGGTCACTGTTTCCCTCATACAAACGCTTCTGTGTAAACTATTGTTACGCTCTAGCCGGTATCTGAACTAAGGTTTAGTTTCACCACTCTGTTGTTCTCTCAGTTAAAGAGAGAAGGTACTTCTTGTTATCTCTGTTTAAAGGTTTAGCGTCACCACTCTGTGGTAACCTTTTAGGAAGTATTATCTTATCCTACCTAAAGGTTTTAAGCTAATCACTTTGGTGGGTTTTCTTTTCAAGATCTATTCTTTGTTTATTGGGATAAAGTTCCCCAGAGCAAAAGTCTCTAAAGCCATTTCATTTTCTTACCTCTTCGTTGAAGAGTTCTCGCCCTTATTGGATTGTTTTCTGTTGATTTATTTTCCATGGACTTTTTGTGCCCGGAGTTTTCTTTTCTTTGTCCTTCCATTTTCCCCCGCTCCCTAATCTGTTCGCAGACTTAGTGGCTGTTCGCTCTTGTTCAGCTTTTAGATATTCGTGAATTCTGCGTGTGGCTCTTCCACCTTCGATCCACACTACACAAATGTCATTTCACATTGTTGGATTGTATAGGCGTCTATCTAATGACGTTTAACTGAAATCTTTTAAAAAGATGAAAGTTTATCACAGACAAATATGATCAATTAGTCAGTGGTCCAACAAGGATAACAAAATCCCCAAAGACATTATTACACTTGATATTTTCAAATAAGCATATAACATATAATTTAATAACTAGGATCCCAGACCATAAGTTAATGCTATTTCCAAGAAAACTAAAGATTCAACATTAATATTCCAGGAAACCAAAAATTATTTTACTGTATACCTAAAAAGCTGTAATTCATTTTCAAAATGAATTAAACCCATTCAAATTAAATGGGATAAACTTCTGTCCTCAAATGACATATAAAATGACTGTAATATCGCACAATGCTGTCCTACGCATTTACCACTCTCGGTGTAAAAAAATACTTCCTCAATGCCGAATTTACCTTTAATTAATTCATAACTGTGCTGTATTGTTCTGCTAACTGAACAAACTAAAAAAATCTTTGGTTCAGTTTGTTAATCCCCTTTATGAATTTAAAAACTTTAATCAAATCCGCCCTTAGTCTCCTTTTGCTAAAGGAGACCAGACTGTGGACTAGGTTTAATAAGGAAGTGGTCACAGCGCAATGACAGTTGCTATGCGGCTGCTATTTTGTGGTCGCAGATACCAACACATTAACAACCAATTTATTAAGACAGGCTCTAGTTATGCAATCAAAGAAATGATAATTTACAATTTTGTGGTAGGAGACGGCACACTTACATGTCCAGATCTGGACAATTTTAGACAAACCTAATATTTCATTATAAATGTGATTATTAAATACTGATTCAGCCTAACTGTAATGTGTGGCTCTCTATTTTTCTGTTTCTCTGTCTATTAGTATTGCTTCAATACTCAACAGGTAGGCTGGCAGAGTAAAAATGAATTTCCCGCAATAGCAATCATTTACCATTAAGATACAAATGTTTTACCTGTGTAACATTATGTTCAAACATTTAGCCTAACCATAACATTTCTGCTGACAGTTATCTGTAATTTCCTCCTCAGATTCAGTCAGTGTGTTCTTATTAAAATGCTAGCTAGCTAACAGCTAATGGCCATTGCGAAACAACTAGCTAGCTAGCTAGCTAACGTTATCTATAAATACTAGCTAGCTAACTACTTAGCTTCTCTTTAGCTAACGCTATAAAGAGGGGGATCTCATAAGTATTCCTGAACAGCATCATCTGTTGTCATGATTTGCTTGCCAATCATTGAATTAGTATCAGTCATGATAACAATGTCATCACAAATTTAAATTACAAGTCAATACCTTTGGTAACATTAGCAAACAAGCTAGCTAGTTAGCTATCCGTGTTAGCTAATGTTAATGTCAGTTTTTTGAGGGCTAAAACAACGCCATCATGAATTTATGTGCATTATAATTTGTTTTGTTTGGTAGCTAATATTGTTAATGTTATTGTTAATGTCAATGCTGTTCAGTACCTAGAGATCAAATTTGTCATCATAAACTGATCTCTGACGAGTACTAGCTAACGTTACTGCCACTACTGTCCTTATGCATCACAGTATCATGCCTCAGTACAGTAGCTAGCTGAAATCTATCATCATAAAATACTTGGCTTGCATTGATATAATGATAATATCAATGTAGTAATAATGTAATGGTCAATACATTGACAAATAAATATTTTAGCATCTTTGATGCTACTGTACGCTATGCATGCAACGTTTTCCCCCATCAAATACATTTAAGCTTTGATTATTCTTTGATACATAATAATTTTTCAACAACTACATGGGAAACCAGGTTTTTGCATCTTTGCTTTGCTTCTTTGTTTTGTATACTTTAAGGTGAGACAAGGCAGGCAAAAATGCAGTTTTTGCTTTCACTCATCAATTTTCAGATTTTTGTTTATTTTGCTTCTATAACATGTCTTCTTTAACACAGATATCATAAAAATGGCCAAACTGCACATAAATATGTTTATTTTACTATATTTGTTCTACTTACGTCCCCTAACTTTAGCAAATGTTAGCATATTTGCACATGGTATGGCTTTGCGATGTTTGAAAAAACCATACAGTGTAATACATTTTTGTAAAGCTTGTTCTCTGTAGCGTAATGTTAACAGATCAATATATGGTCATCTTCCTTGTAGTCATGCCAGTTGAACGAACAAATGCTACTTTTTTGTGTAAAATGGAATAAAAATATTAGTTTTTCTCAATCGATTTGGCACATTTCTCCAAACTAAGGTCCATGCTCTTAAAACAGTTAACAAGGCTGTCTAAACACTTGATAATTTTGCAAAACTAATAGTACGTTTTCATTGTTTTCACACAAATTACAAAACTACATACACCATTTTGCCAAACATTACAAACAAAACTCTATTTAAAGTTCAAATTTCATTTTAATTTGCCATGATGTCACAATAACATGGTGTGCTCAATTTCCACCATATTGATGCCAGGTGGGTTAGTAAAGCACACAACACAGAAAGTGGTAATTGCTAAATTGTTCACTGAATAGTCATCACTTCATTATGTATAAAAGAAGTAACATTTGTTTGTGAAAGCTACGGAGCCTGACCAAAGCATGGAGTGGGATGATGAGAGAGTTGCAAGAAGAGGAGTAAGAATGAGAGAAGGTGGAGGGGGGAGATGGGGGAGGAAGGGGAGATAGGGGAGGAAGGGGACATGGTGGAGGAAGAGGGGATGGGGAGGAAGGGCAGATTGAGGAGGAAGAGGGAGATTGAGAAAAGGAGTTAGAGGGCAAGTGAGAAGAAGGGTCTCAAATGACTTGAGAGAAACTCTAATTGACTTTGTCATCAATCGTGTTCTTTAACATAATATAATATATGCCATTTAGCAGACGCTTTTATCCAAAGCGACTTACAGTAGTGAATGCATTACATTTTCAATATGAGCCACACAGAACCGTGAGAGATTGATTTAATGTGTAAATCATCAATACCACTACCTTCTTAATGTATCATTAAACGTGCAAATATGTCGCATTACAAAATGTTCATAAAAAAGGGGGATGCTGAACTGAGCCACATTTTACCATTAACTCCTGTGAGGATGGCAGAGCTGGTGATTTAATGTCGCCTCAAGCAAGAATACCACTACCTTTCTTAATGTTCTCGTAAATAGATAAACAGTCCAAAACATGTCAGATATTGACATTAAATTGCAAAATTGACAGTTCATAAAAAAGGGGGATGCTGAACTTTCTGAAAAACACATTTTACCATTAGTACTCCTGTGTGGATATAGCTGAATATATTATCTAATAGATGACACGTGTGTATAGTTTTGATGACGATATTCGTTTTTCATAAAGATATTATCTGAAATGAAAGCAATACTTCATTTTGCAGTGGGATTGGAATGTTTTGCTAAATGCAAGTCTGTTTAGATGGCTGTGTTAAGAGCATTGACCTTAGTTTGGAGGAACGTGCCAAATCGATTGAGAAAAACTAAGTCTGGCTTTATCCAATATCGATGTTTGGTTTTTAAAGATGTTGCCTAATTTGCATATTTAAATACAAATCTGAAAAACCTGTAATACAAAAATGTAATTATGTAAGTAATCAACTAGAAAAGTTCTATGGTGATATCTTTTTGTTCATTCTTTCACCCCTGGTGGGTTCCCCAAGTGAATTCTGACCACTGACAGCACTGACTACAACCTCATTTTAATTTGCACACGCACACGCACACACACACACACACACACACACACACACACACACACACACACACACACACACACACACACACACACACACACACACAGAGGGGAACACCATTGTTCCCATCCTATCTCTGTCCTACCATTACATCATATGTTGGTTTTCCTTTTATTTATCCCCTTTTCACCACTGTAAATTTTAGTCTGTCTTGTTGTTTAATAAATTATATTTTGTTAAACCTGGTCATCAGTCTGATTATTTGTTACCTACCACTTTAAAGAAATTACACCTGTTGCTAAGTTACTGATTATTGTAACTTTAATATTTTATATAAATGTTCATAATTGTAATTTTAGAATTAATGAATCATTAATGAATCAAAAATGATGAGACTGATTAATTAAGATTGCTATTACTGTTTTGTTGTATGGTATAGCTGACCCAAGCCACATACATTTCTATTATATTATTCATTATTGTAATTTTGATATTATATCCATTGAAATTCATGGTCAGTATAATTAATAGTAAAATAGATGATCGGGGCCTGGGCATTTAGACTCTCTTTACAGGGACTCCAGCAAAACCCATTGTCACTACATTATTTGATTATCACATGAGGACATGTATGTATATTCCCTACAATCATCATGATCATCATCATGTAATCATAGCAGCAGGGGCAGTGAGCAACCATATCACCAGAGCAGCAGAGGAGGTCAGATCCCCAACCCAGTTTGTCAATATGTTATTGAATAAATATGCTAGGATTGTCTTAAATTATATGATGCCAGGATAATCTCTATTTTGTAGCAGGCAGGCAGGCAGCATCAGGGGCAGTGAGCACATCGTCATCATCATCACCATCATTATCATAACATCATCAGAGCAGCAGGGACAGTCAGCATTATCACCAGAGCGTCGGAGAAGGCCAAGGTCAGATCAGCAGACCTGATCTGAGACCACCGACATCAAGTGTTTGGGGATAGGGTAGATCCCCTGCTGTTTCCTGATGACTGCCTTTATGAGCAGTACAGGTTAAGTAGGCCTAGTATCATATACATATGCAATTGCCACTTGCCGCAGCCAATCTTGACCATTGCTCAAGCGGTCTGTACCAGTTTTCACAGAGCCTCAGCAAGGCAACTGTATGTTGTGAAGTTCAGAGGGTATGCCTCACATTTAAGCACTTCCTCAACATTTTTATTACATTTCCTGGTCACCTTGGGATTCGTGCAATCAGAGGCTTTTTTTGGAGATGCTGGTATGTGAATCTCTGAAAATCTTTTAGTTCAAACCAACCAGTGACTGTGAACTTAATAACTTAAACTTACAACACAAACTTGGATTGCCCCCCCGATATTGTTAGTGTCACATCACTTCTTATGGTAAAAACCCCATCGAGGGAGATTCATTTTCTTTTCATAACTTCAACATTAACGTACTTCACCGACCAGTAAGCTAGCTAGCTAATTACATTTTCTCCTAGAACTATAGCTACTGCATAATTCATATTAATGTTAATAACATAATACGAACTCAGGCACACACACGCTGTGACTGGCTGTGACACATTGCCCGAAAGCATACGTTTTTGTGGACAAATCTAAGTTACATAACACATCAGTAGGAGCATAATAATGCTACAATAACATCTAGAGCAGGGGTGTCCAAACTTGACCTTTTATTGTTTGTTTTTATTTGTAATTAACAAAAAACTTTAGAGTTGTTTCTTTATTTGATATTATAGAGTATTTTATGTTGGTCAGTGGCAAGAAATCCCATCGACAGAAAATAATTTTTATACCGAGGGCGATTAATTTATTTAGAATTATTTTCGCGTTAGCAGTATAAATTAAAATAAATAAATATTATAGAACCCTGTGAATTTCACTTTCAAATCTAGTTAAATGACGATTGCTGAAATCGAAAGATTTACAAGTTGCCTTGATTGGTGGAGGATGGCCCTGGGTATGGGTGCACATCTCAGAGAAGAAATAGAATCAACGTAGATTTCACTGGCAAAAACACAACACCAAAGTGAATTTCTTTCATGGTGAAGATACAAAATACCTGAATAATTACAGAACAAAAGTGAAGTTAGTACTTTGAAAGTAGCATTTTGCCAAGTGTACTAAAACTGCTCCTCCTCAGTATAAATGCTTCATTTAAACTATATTCAACAACTGGTTGGAAAGATACTTATACAGTGCCTTGAAAACTTTTGCCCCCCAACACTTTTTTCACATTTTCTTGTCTCAGATGCTGAATTTGAAATAAATTAAAATGGGATCTACAAACCCTTTGGCATCAAGTCAACCTAAAAGAAAAAAATCCAGAATTTTCAGCAATTTACAAAAAATGAATAACAGACATTATCACATAAATAAAGTATTCATACCCTTTTATAATAGCTAGCCTAAATTTGCTCAGGTGAAATAAATTCTTGCCAACAATCACCTGCTTTAAATTAATCTGTGAGGATAAATGTCCCTCTCTCTGCAAGGTCCCACCATGTTGTCTGGAGGCCGCAAGAAAAGATTCAAAATGAAGACCAAAGAGCATTCTAAGCAAAGAATTTGCAAAACGTCACTTAGGAGATGAGACTAAAGTTGAACTTTTTGGCTTAAATGCTGAGCCGTATGTGTGGTGCAAAGCCAACACTGCACACCAGCCAGGTAATACTATCCCCACCATTAAGTATGTCGGTGGCAGCATCGTGTTGTGGGGATGCTTTTCTTCAGTAGGGACTGGCAATCTTGTCAGGATTGATGGAAAAATGAATAGTGTACAATATAGAGAAATGCTGGACAAAAACCTGCATCCCTCTGTCAAAAAGCTCAAACTGGGTAGGAAGCTGGTGTTTCAACAGGACAATGATCCGAAGCATACTGCCAAAGCAACAGTGGGATGGCTTCAAATGAAGAAGGTAGATGTTCTAGATTGGCCCAGTCAGAGTCCTGATCTCAACCCGATAGAAAATCTGTGGCAAGAACTAAAAATTGCTGTACATCAAAATGCAAAGCGTTATGTATGGCGCAAATCTAACACTGCCTATGCCCCATGTAACACCATGCCTACAGTGAAGCATGGTGGTGGCAGTATCATGCTATGGGAATGCTTCTCTTCAGTAGGGACTGGGTAACATGCCAGAATAAAAGCAATAATGGGCAGAGCAAAGTACAGGAAGATACTGCAAGAAACCCTACTTCAATCTCCCCAAAAAATGAAGCTGGGGCAAAACTTCATCTTTCAGCAGGACAACAATCTAAAGCACAGGGCCAAAGCTACATTGGAGTGGAAACAAATGTCCAAGGGCCTAATTACTTTTGCATGGCACTGTATATATAAATGAAGGTAAATTAAGGTTATATACAGTAGAAAGTAAGCGCTTCCACACAGATGTTGTTCCTGAGTCAATTAAGCAATTAACATCCCAGGATGTTCAGAGTTGTGTACAAAAATGCTGAGCAGGTATGGTTGCCTAAAATTGTGGCTAGCATGGCTAGAAGATGAGGCCTCAGTGACTTTGAAAGAGTGGTGATTGTTGGGGCACACTATGCAGGAGCTATGGGTGACAGCATGGTGGATTGGTTGAAGAACTTGTAAAAAGTAGCTCATGGGTTCAAATCCATGTCAACATGGGTTGGGCAGTGCAATGGGAGGCAAAGAAAATGCAAAGTAATCATCAGAAAATAAACTTGCACAGCACCAAATGTTTTTATTGTCACTCCCCCTATTGCGCCACCCAACACATGGCACAATCACCTTTATTGCAGACCACTAAACTACCAGACTGGATGGTGGCAATATGTATTCTGTTTGAGACCGATGAAATGAGCAATTCCACAATTGCCAAATTGTGTTATTGCTGTTCTCACCCAAAATACACAAGAAATGCAAACACTACCCTTTTACAACACTAGAGGGGGGTATTACCAAAGGACAATCCCGATGTGCTTCAGCTTTTGGGGTGATCTCGACTGGCCAAAGGTGAATCCTATACATGGTCAGATTTTTGGAGATGAACAAAAAATAAGGAATCGGCATGCTCGGTTTTTGAATTTTTTTAAAGTTCTTAAGTCTATAAAGTAAGTTGCTTTTTGGATACACGGCTCGTGTCAAAAAACTAAAATTGGAAAGCCACGTATAGCACATGCAAAAAAAGCCCAGGCAGGGGTGCTAGTGAGCGATGAGCGGGTAAGATGATGTAATCAGAGCTCCCTCAAAAATATTTAATTAATCCTATTCAACTGGCATTGTTATCATCCATTTTTATTTAATTTACAACGTTTCCGCCTATTTAGACATACCCAAATATAACAGTTCATAGCTCAAGGACTGTGATGGCTACATGACTAAGTTTGGTATCTTTTTTTTTACTGAAGCAATTCAGGTTATGTACCTTGCTCAAGGGTACAACGGCAGTGCTCCACCTGGGAATTGAACCAGCAACCTCTGAGTTACAAGTCCAGTTCCCTAAGCATTACACTACACTGCCGTCCACGTAGAAAGTGTAGAAAGTTCTGTTTGAAAAGCAATTTTATTGATACACATTTTATTGATAGACCTATGGAATTGTGTGCATGCCTTGTACAACACAATCAAATAAGTCTGTGTAAAACAAATACACTTCTAGACCAAGGGCGTATGAACTACAGAACACTTCTGTGACACTGGAAAACTACTGGAATACTAGAACGTGATGACTATAAACCTGTTTCTGTCACCCAAACCATGATGGATTATTATTTTGTTTACAGAACAATACAAAACCATGTGATAGCTCAGTGTCTCCAAGTGGCCCAATTCAGTTCAATGACACTGAGAATCACACCACAACATGCCGTTGCCTATTAGACACACACAAACACACCAAAGTCAAACCAAATAATTGGATAGCAAGAAGTTTTTGTCCAATTGAAAACATTTTTTTAAAGTATGCAACAGGCATTTACCATTAACAACTTTAAAAAACAATAACAAAAAACAGCAGCAGCACTCATATTAGCTAAATAAATGTGTGTAATATATGTATGGAATATATCTAAATATTGTACCAAGATAAACACAATATAAGTATTATAATAATATATAAATAATATAACAAATGTTTTTTTAGCCAAGCAAACTTGCACTTCTGGCAATTCCCTGTCCTGATTGGACATCCCAGTTGACGTGAATTGGTATGCACTGCTGAAAAGACGAGATTCCACCCAAACTGTGCTATAATACATGTTCACATTTTTGGTACATTTAACCGTGATATTTAACGAACAACGTGCTATATGATGTAGACAGCCCGTCAGTGGGCCAGTGACAGTTATGGGGTTAAATATTGGTGTCTGTTTTGATGTTGCATAGACACAGGGATATAGAAACAAAATAGTCCAACTCCTAAATCCTTCACTCCTAATGCAATGTGAATGGTTGTTACTTTGACTGTAAATTCATAACTCATTGATGATTAATTCTATGAGACTGATTAAACACCTTTGTGGGTACTAAATGAGGCAAACTAGTTTACTACATGCTAAACATATGTACCTACACAGTGACAGCCATACCCCATACCCTGAATAGTTAAATCAATAAATATATTAAAACAATAATGCCATGGCTCAATTCTCTTTATACTCAATATTAATACCCCTAATCTACGCTACAATTCAAAAAGAGATATCTCAACTAAAACATTTTCAACATAAAAAAACAAGGTACTCTCCTATTACAAAGCATATACTCTCTATACTTTCCATATCATTTGAATAAAGCATGCCTTCAGAATCAAGATGAAAATCAAGTATAAACATAATGTTGTATATGTACAAATGAAATACATTTTCATACCTGGCTTCATAATAAGCTAAAATTCCAAGAGTAATTTACCAAGGTTCCCCATTAGGGGGCAGTGTTCTCTTTGTAGACACAACATGGACATGAGGGTGAGGTCCTTCATGTTGTTGGAAACTTTGAAGACCAACTATTGTCATGACTAGGTATTAAGTAGCATCTGAAGCATGGCACTTTGTGGAACTATGCATCAGTGCCAGGTTGTGGATCCGCCCAACCCTCTAGCGAGGGACTGTATTCAATTATTTTGCTTCAAATTACTTTTCCTGATCATGACTGTGATATTTATGTCAATAAATAATTATTTGGGAGGTTGTAGTTTTAGAGGGGGGTGGTGCAACTTATAGACAGGAGGAGAGCCTAGACACATACAAAAAAAACAACCCTCTTTTGACCCTTTTCTGCCCGAGTGGAATGTTCCATTTCTTATTGTAACGTGACCAGTCTATGCATTAACAATCATGGTTTTCTGGTATCAAACCATATATTTTAACAAGATACACCTTCAGATGATAAATAGCTCTTTCAAATTGTATGACAATATGAATGAATTAATAGCACAATATTAATTAACCCTTAATAAGGCAAGGAAAAACACCCCCCAAAATGTTTATCTTCTAAGAAAATCTAGTTTTTTTCCCAAACAAGATTTTTAGATAAAAAAGTAGATTTATTCAAAAAAATCGTAATAAAAAACAAGTATTATCCCCCACCCATTTTGTACAGATCCTGTAGATTAGATCTGGGAAAGAGGGGGTCTTCATGCCAGATCTGGGGTCCTGGGTATTGTGTGGAAACTAACTTGTGGAAATATTCTAACTTGTAGGTGGGTGGATACAAGGCTAATCAAGGGAGCAATGCAGCTCCCCAAAGCATCTCTTCCAATATGCAAGAGCCGACAACTGCATATCAAGAAAAAGAAGAAGGGAAACGTTTCTGTGCAATTACCCCCCAGCTTTGAATAAAAGGGGTAGAACTTCATTACTGGATAAATGTGTTGTGTAAATAAAAAAAACAAATGTCAAGTGTCACAAATCATTGTAAAAATGTCAGATGGAATCACAAAAATGACACATGGCAAGAATTCTCCAAGTCACAGAGTTGACACCTTGAATCAAAGGGAAACAATATTCATGTTTCAGATGGCGAATTCTATATGCAAATAAGAAGCTATATTCTATATTCTAAGCTACCCAAAGCAGTTCAGCTGTGGAACATCATTCAGTCAGCCCTTGAGACATGTCATGGCTTTCTGTCTTGGCACACAATTTTGATGCTTTGGAAACTCTTCATAAGAGATGGCTTTGTTTAATTTCTCTTGAATTCTGTTTTGCTTCCCTTAGTAAGATGCAAACTAACCACTTTGCATTTTATACTATGCCCTTGTTCTCACCACCATGTCTTCAGTTATGGGGGTAGATATGGACTTACTTCAAGAACTAGCATGTAATAATTCAACTGATTTTCAAGGGAATTTCAAACCCGAGGTTGGGACACTGCCATTTTGTCCTTGAGGAAGGTATGTAACCTGACTCCAGCCAATAAATGAATAACATGGTCAAGCGTTCCCTGGATAAGTGCATCTATTATACACACATATACAACGAGAAGGCCCAGTTACATAACAGAAGAATTAAAGAGATGAATAATTCAGTTTTGAGGTGTATTGGATTATGGTATCTTCAATAGATTTAGCAAAAGCATTTCCTTGCACATGAGAATGGACAGCATCCCTGGAGGGACATGCTCTCACAAGCTCTCTCAACAGTGCCAGGATCCTCAGCCCCACACACTATGAACACAAAGCGTTTCTGGGAAACATCTTTAGGAATATGTCCTGTTTTTCCTCTCTCAGTTTTAAGGGAACATAAGCGTTTAGATGAAAAAGAGGGGATTATTTTCATTGTAATTGCTATGTTTGACTGGGACCAAAGCATTGGCAGAGCAGCGTACCTTGTATTATGTGGGAACATTATCATGTGGGGATATAGTGCTGTCCATATATAGGAATACAAACTTGAACAGAGGGATGCAAGATGGCAATGATAACAACCCACAGTGTTAAAGATGAAGGCATTTGTACCGTAGAACAAGTGGAGCACAAAGAATGGCTTCATTTTTAACTTAATCTTTTCCATAATGTGCTCTAGCTGCAGGACATGATCGCTAGGCTGATAGGTTAAGAACAAGTTTAGCCTAGGGGTTTGACTCCTAAAACTCCCCCAATCCTGTATCTGGCACTCTGCCTCATTCTCAGTTAAATAAAAGAATGCATTGCTATAAAAAATATTTATTGGTTGAAATATTCCTGACATGTACAGTTTTGTCTTTTGCAGGTTTCATGAGGTAAACACAATTGGATTGTAATTTTATATTCCACCTGTTCCTGTTCCAAAACTACATAAAACGTGAAACACACCAATGAAGGATTATTGTAAAAACTTGAAATAGGAAGGCTAAAACTTACCTTGTAATTAACTTGTAATTGTGCTGGAAATGTAATGTGTGCCACTTTAAATATATTTACATTTTTACATTTTTAAGCATTTAGCAGATGCTCTTATCCAGAGCGACTTACACAGCTTACATTTCTTTACATACAATCCATTTATACAGCAAGTACCTTGCTCAAGGGTACAACAGCAGTGCAGAGTTACAAGTCCAGCTCCCTAACCGTTATACCACACTGCCAGCCCGTATATAGCAATTATACAAATATATATACTGTATATCTCATTTTGATTCCCTTTTTACTTGAATATTTTCGATTTTTGAATGACCTTTTTTACTTGCATATTCTACACTGTACGTACAATTTGCAAATAATAGCATATGGCAATATAATTTCAGAGCACTGCCCATTCATTTCTGTTTTTCAGTTTCCCTGTGACCATACCACATGACAGAGAAAGGTTAAGAAGCTTGAGACAGCTTCTCAAACTACCCTAACCATTCTTACAACCACTTCTTACCGACAAGACTGCAAAGGATATTTGGTGATCCATTCTATCAAGGAGTACGCAGTATATGATAGAATGAAATCCTATAAAAAATTATAATTATAATTGTTTTGGTATACATGATTGTACCCCAGTTCATCATTATTTACAGTGTGTGCAGAGTGTGTGTGTGCGTGTCTGTCAGTAACGTGCAGTGAGGTATGCGGTTGGAAAGGCACTAGCTATTTTCACACACCTGTCGGGCAAGTAGGATTTTCATCAATTTTAGGGTGTGACAGCTCTGAACCCAGCTAACGTCTACTATTAACTATCCCCTAATAACAAGTTGCCCCTCTGAAAGATAACCCAAGGGAAGAAGGAACAGAAGACTCCTAAATGCCATACAGGTATAATAACATTCAACACATTTAAATTATTCATTATTAAAGATAAGAGAGTAATGTATAATAACTGCAAGGATTTGGATCAGTGACATAACTTCCTCCGTGCTTTACAATCTAAAAGCAAACACAAAGGGAGAGAGTCATACGTATACAATTTGCTTTAAAACTGTGGGAGATTAATATTACTGTTAGCAATGACATCTGACTGAGCTATGGTCTGGGTCGATGCTTGTGTGCTGAAGACAACATTCAACAGAGGGTTGAGGGGAATCAGCCAAACTCACCATGCTTTAATCTAATATGGGATTACTTAATAGAGGTAGTGTGTTTGTTAAAGGCGGATCTGATCCAAAAGTGTGCAAGGGAACTTAAGGGAACAGAATATGCAAATGAACAGAATGGTTTCAGAAGACTTGTTTTCATCTCTCATCTCTCTCTCATCTCACAGAAAATGCACAAACAAAACAAAATTGATATCTATATTTAATAGTAGCTGCCCCATATTCACATATGCCATTTAGTAGACATTTTTATCCAAAGGGACTTACAGTAATGAGTGCATACATTTCTCCAGTATGTGGTCCCAATGGGAATGGAACCCACAACCTAAGCATTGTCAGTGCCATGCTCTACCTACTGAGCCACACAGAACCATATTTTGAACTTGAATATACGCTGAATATAAAAGAGGCATTAACTCATTGACTGAGTGTCTTGTATTGAGGGAATTGTAATATCAGAAACGTGTCCCTCTACACACAGAGCTAGCGCGTGCACAATAGGAGAAAGAACATTATTACATAAGGAGATTGACAGGGTAATTAAGACTGCAGTACATTACATGTTTATACTGGTTCTGGCAGTGGATAAATGCTCTAGCTGTCAAGTCAATCAATGAAACACACTACATGGCATGGGCAATTATCAATGTGTAGAAAATCTGATATGATCGCACATATCAGGCTGGGACAAGATCTGTGTTCCACCCTGGGGCTTCTCGATTTGGGGGTGGGGGAAGATGTTTGCACGATCCCACTGCTGACACTTGTCCCAATCTGCCTCGACAGAGCTACTATCAATACCAGATTGGGACAGACAGTCATGATGCACCACCCCTTACCCCTATCCTCCTCATTTACCAGCCTGTGTGATGTCACAGTAAATTGGGAACGTGTCGTCTAACTCCATTTCCCAGTTTTCCTTTCTTTGAAAAAAAAGAGGATTATCCCAATTTGGTAGCCAATTGCACCCTCTATATTTATTTAGATTAACCCTCCGGACACAGGTCCGTCGCTCGACTACTCGAGGCAAGCCAATTCTCTGTGGGCAGCAACCTCTGTTTTTCCTCCGAAACGGAACTCGCACCCCCACCCACCCACGTTCTGGAGACTCCTTTTCCGTGCTTCTCAGCAGACCCAAGCTGGCTCTCCCTTTCCCCTCCCCCTGGGGCGGACAGCCAAATGCCGCCTCCGCTCGGGCTGACGACCAGGGCTGGTCTGGTAGAGAACCACGTCCCTGACAGGCAGCGCACACCACACCGGACCAGAGAAAGTGTGGCGTGTTAGACCGCTACGCTATACACCGCCTCAGTTTTCCCTTTTCTACTCGCAGGGCGGTGCTTAATCTCTCACCTAGGGCACAACCATACATCGCTTTGGTGGCCATGGAGGAGGGATGGGGATGAGGGGGTGGAGTGCAGGCTGTCGGAACAGAGAGAGGCAAGGCCAAGGGGTACCTGTCTTTAGGGGGAGTAGGGGAGATAGGTTATACAACGCATTCTGAAAAGATGGTCTCATACCATACCAAGGACACATTTGGAGGTATTTTCCACTAGTCCTTCATGCAGAATCTTTCAAGATCCTTGATATCCTTAGCATTTATGGACTGCCCTCTTCAATTCAGACCACATGCTTTCAATAGGGTTTAAGTAAACATTAATTTTGTTTTCACTGAACCATTTCTGTGTTGATTTTAAGGTATGTTTGGGGTCATTGTCTTGTTGAAAGGCCCACCTATCAGATTTTTGGCTAAAATCTCCCGGTACTTGATGGAATTCATTATATGCCTCCCTCACCATCTTCCTTACTGACCGTGGGAACAACATGCTCTTCCTGGCAAATTTGCAACTGTTCCAGATAATCAAACTGTTTGATTATTGCCGTAACAGTGGTTAGTGGTATGTTTATCCAATTATGTTTTTTTTGCATACATTACCTGACTTGTGCAGGTCAACAACCATCTGTTTCTTTTGATTTGACAATTCTTTGGCTTTCCCCATGGTGATGGATGACAAAGGGGTTCCACATTTCTGCAAACATAAATACAATACATAAAATACAATACACAATACACAAAAGTAAAATATTGAGACTATGTGACTCAAGAACACATTGACAGACAAGAAACCACGAAAGGCCGGAATGGTCACACCTGTCCCAAAATAAGTCCTAGGGCCTATAAACCTGTACCCCTCTTTCCTACACCAGGCTTGTAGCCATGTGTTAAATCTCCATACAACATTTTTCTTCACTTTACTAGAATGCGGTGCTGCCAGAATTTTCAAGAAGACCACCGTGGAGGTTCTGCTCATGATCTTTATCGCTAATTCTATAAATTTGTCCCGCAGAACCTCAAATCTATCCTTACCTATGTCATTGACTCCAACATGGACCATAACCACTGCATCCATCCCCGCTCTGGCCAGTAGCTTATCCGCATGTTCCAGGAGGTCTCCAACCTTGGCACCAGGCAGGCAACATGCTATCCGAGACTCCTTTTCATGTGAACAGACTGTACTGTCTACACCCTTAATAATAGTAATAATAGAGTCCTCCACTATGAATAACTCCTTTTTCTTGGAGGGTGGGGCTGCCAGGGTGCCCTGGGACTCAAAAGTCCTGCCACTCTCAGAGCACTGGGCCAGATTCCTTCCTCTTCCTGCAAATGGCTGGAATTGGTTAGACACAACAAACTCTGGATCTTCCGCCCCTGCATGTGCGTGCCCTTTCGGTGCTTACGCCCTACCGTCACCCAACTCTCTCTCCCTGCCTGCTCTGGAGACTCCCCTCCACCGCTGCCAAGTCCAGCGTGTTGAGCTTTTAGATTTTTACTCTTGAGATGCTCTACAAGCCGACAGTGGTCACAGATGAATGCACCCTGGAAGTCTTCATCTAGACACACAATCATTCCGCAACACACGACAAGAAACATCTCTATATAACTAGCTTTGCTAGCTACCGGATGTTTATAGTAAGGGTGCTTGCAACACCTAATGGAATCAAGTTATTATACTGTACAATAACCGTCACCTTCGGACAGTAAAAGGGAAGGTAGCTAATTGATATATTTCCTGCTCTTAGATTTGTTCCTGAGAGGGCAAGAAAACATGTCAGCTCAATGTAATGCCAAATTTGCTAACTGTTCAGCTGTTTAACTAATTACCTGCTGCTAGACAAAGCTAAAATACCAAAAGAATATCCTCAATAATCACAACAAACAGCAAAGAGCACAACATAGACAAATGTCTATACAAACAAGAAAAAGTCACTAACAGAGCGCAGAGCAATTGATCAGGCAAGAGCAATCAGTAAGCAGGCAAGAGCAATCAACAACAAATGAAATGTTCACCAAACTGTATGTTGCAAACTCCACTCCACTGTCTGCATCTGTGAGATAATTGGGGAGGTTAATATACATTTAGGCTCAAGCCAAAAGGTTCTGCACAGTGCTGCTTTGATGAGCAATCTCACACACTCTCTTTAGAGTAAAATGATCAATTATGGTATCAGATTTTAATTCTACCCAGGCACCATTTGACACTGGCACTGACTGAGAGAACGCAAAGATAGACATGTAACACGTTACATTACATAACTACTTATGTAATGTAATGGATGACCCAGACTGTTGTGGCTTATTACCAGAGCAAATTCCTGATTAGTTGCCCATAATGGGCACCTTGACACACTGATGTCACTCTGTCGACCTCTACATTGCTTTTTATTTTTACTCAAAATTGCTTTGTGTATGGTGCGTTCAGGGAGGCGTAGCCTCTAGAGTAATGCAAATTAGATCATCGTGTAGAAATTGTGGAACCATTAACTGAACTGATAGGCAGTGAAAATAGCATTGTACTGGGCCCCTGCAGGAGATTTCTAATTGTATATTCCCATTAGATCATGGCAACACCTAAGCAGGTGCAACATGGAGACAATATTAAATGTCAGTGTAAAACCCTTTTTTCTGAAGGGTTCCATTATGCAACAGAACAGATCTGCAAGATCAGCCCTGTATTTGCAAATCAGTCTATTTTCTTACCTTTGATAGTTTTAATGGCTTTCTTTGCATCAATCAAATCAGTATGCAGCCCTAGTGCAATGTATGAGAGCAATGAAAATGATGCATTTTCCCAAGACCTTAGTTTGCTCTTTTCGCATTCCCTAAGACTGTGGGAATCTGTGAAAGGTAGTTAATCATGCATGCACTACTGGTTGCACTAGCCCCTTTGTTTTAAAACTGTGACAACCAGTTATATCAGGGGTGTCCAACCTTGGTCCTGGTGAGCTACAGCGTCTGCTGGATTTTGTTGTTAGTCAATACTTAACTGATTAATTAAGGGAGTTGTTTACACAATTAGCTCACCTAACTTGGTTTCTTGTGCTATAAACCATCTGTGAAAGGCGTCGGTCTAGGCAGGGGAAACGGGGTGATTAACGGCCACACCCACTGGCAGGGCAGCCAGGGCTCACAGCTGTGCAGCATTCTCTAATTGTACCTGTGTGCTTAAAACTTCTCTGCTCTCAGAGAGAGAACTGTGACCCAAAGAAATTGCAAACTGAAAAGTGTGTGAGAAAATGTCTGGTGTTTTACTGAAAAGCTCTTTTGGTTTGTTATTTAGATGTATTGTTTTTAGCTGGAACCCATGAGGGGGATGGCCAATTTTTTTGTTGTTAATTTGCATAGTTTTGGTTCCTTCTGTCCCAGAGGGAGAGCTAATAAATTCCAGTTAGCAGACAAATAATGCCATTCCCTGTGTCCTGCGCCAATCCTGGTTGTGTTACACGGTATGTGACCTCAAACTAAAACATTTCCCAAACTTTTTTTTTTTTTTTTTTTTTTTTTTTTCAGAACAAACCTGGGTGCATTTTAAAGCAGCACAAACCTGCATGACAGACAGGCTTCAAACCCTCCATATGCTCTCACACTCAAGACTACTGGTTTTATAGAAGGGCATAGAGTTTAACAGCCTCTTCTCATCCTCATCATTTTATACCCATAATTGTTTATAAAGATTCAAAATTAGGCCTATTAAGTTCACATATTTGATTGACAAGTGATCTAACTAACTTTCAATATGTAAAAACAACAATAGTAATGATGCTAAGGTCACAGCGTCTAGATAGCACTAGATAGCACTAGCAATGGCTAAAAAGTTGCAAGTTGTAATTCCACATGGAGCGAGAATAAAGTTCTCAGAGAGAACCTGCAAAATAAATGGCTATATTGGATAGGAAATTGCTTTACGGAACATTGTGAAGCAATTTGTCACTGTATGGAACCCTCTGTATCAAATACCCAAATATCTTAGGTCCAAATCCCACCAATAAAAGCTTTGAAGGAAGGTCAGTATTTTTTCAAAGAGTCAGGGTAAACTATCTGCAATCATGACCCATCATTTTTATGGCAGGCCCTTCACAACACCGAGTGTACGGACCACTATGAATCTAGGTTAAATAAAGTTGTGGCTGAAATGTCTTAACTTGAAAACGGTTGTTGAAATAAACCACAGGTACTGAACAGTTAGATTGAATTTTGCCAGAGATGAACACTTGGCTGTCTGGAATTAAATGCACTTCAAATCATCAAGACAACAACTGGATATGAATGGCACCTGGGAATTCTGTAAGAACCTGCAGGGTTATTCTCACTGTTCTGTTGGAGGGTGAGAACCACTGTTCAAATACCTACAAGTTAAAATGTATGAATATTTTGCAAAGCAGCAGTTGTAGAAATTTGCCTGCGTTTAAGGCAAACGATTTTGACGGCACATCAGATGAAAATAAAACTCTGTAGGAGAACACAGAAAGTAATTAAGGCTGCATGGCAGTCACAACCAATCTCTGATCTTACAATATGTCTTTTAATGTGGAAAAGTTGAGCATTCCATTCTAATCTATTATTAAATTATATACAGTACATTACTAGCTTCAGGCCACAAAGCAGAACATTTTTACTAAAGACATTAATTGCTGTAAGTAAGCTCTCTGCCCCTTAGCAATAATAATATATCAAGCTTAATAAATGTAAATGTGCACATGAAATGTAATGTGCCCAGTGAACATTCCTGGAAACCATAGATGACTTGATACAAATTTTCAATAGAAGACAAAGTCAACTTGTGCATTCCTTTGTGTAGGGCTTACTACCTCTGTGGAAAGGGACTCATTTAATGTCGATGATCTGATCAAAGAAGCTTCTGTACTCAATTTCAATTCTTAATTAGCAAGTGCACTTAAATCAGCACTTTTTTATTTCATGTCCAACTACAAGCTAGTATGGGTGTCTTTCTGAAGTTATGATTTTCAAGGACCATGTTTGAATAGGATATTACAGTCTTGTGTTTTGTGAAGCCTGTAGGGAGTCTATAAGTCTGTTTGAAGTCTATAACTACTCACTGAGCATCACACCATACCAGTCACACCACACAAAAACACTGTCCAGCAGCGCTCGGGCCTCTAGGACCTTGAGTTCCCTGCATGTGGTGCTGTGGCCCCTTCTTTCTCCCAGGGTACACTTCTGGGTCCCAGCTGTGTTGGGGTGCTGCAAATGGACATACGGCCAAACTACTGGTCCCTGGGTAGGCTGCTGCAGCCAGGCACAGAAGTGCAGCAACACAGTCCCTGGGGTAGGCTTCCATTTTAATAATGTTACTCAAGAAGAGACAAGCCAGGTGGTAAAAATTCAATTCTGCTTTCTATTGAATTATCAGATTGCAAATGGCTGTGTCCAAATTTTCAGTCCACCATGTTTTTAATAATGTTACTCAAGAAAACAAGTTAAAAAGCCAGAATTATCAGAGAAGGCACCATCACAGCTGTGTCCATGTCCACCAGACAAGAAACCTTATTTGTCGACACTAACTGAGCAATTTGTATGCATAGGGAGAAATGTCCTGTTGGCTGAATGCAGCCACACCTGGTCTGCACAGATATGGCAGAGCATGCCAAGACGTTTGCCTATCTCTGCCTCAGTGCCTCTTTCTCACGGAGAAATTGAGGGTTCTTTTCAAATTGCAAACTCTAAATGGAGGATGCAGTGGCTGTGCGATAACCACTTCCCAGTGGGGCCCCAGCACTACACAAAGTGTGCCCTAAAGCCACCTGCACCCTGAAATATTTGATGGGCTTTTGGCTTCTCGCCAGTTTCACGTCTGTTCATGTTTGCACCAAATGGCTGCCAGGGGTGAGTGGGTGTGGTTTAACAGCAGTGTGACTTTATCTCAGCTTGCACTGGCAGAACTGGATCTGAATTGGCCCCATCACTTTTTATGATTTGCATTTTAGTTGTAGCTGTAGGGCCTCTTTGGCAGCGTTTCCTTACTGAGGTACCCTGACATCTGCCAAGCTTCAAAAGCTTTCAGTTACATCAAAGAGTGGTCATTCAACCTTAGACACTCAGGAGAGACTCTTAATGTACAACTAACAAGCTACTCTACTAAGTTTCCAAGTTACACATTTTCATTCAATGCAACATAAAATATAAATATTAAGAGTATCTGAAAAAGTATATGAACATGTACCTTGATGCACACCTCCCTCACACACACAAATACATGTGTATGCACACTCACTTGCTCGCACAAGCATGCTTGTGTGACCTTAAAAAGGCAAGATAAGAAACATTTGCATAGAGCCCTCCACAAGATTGGATCATGTCTTTTCTTGCCTTGATGCTTGTGCTAGACTGATTCTGAAAACCATCAATCACAATGACTGACAATGCGTGACACACAGGTACAGGGAACTCTCACCTCTGCAGCCATCTGCCTTGTGAGAACCACACCAAATAGCTTTGTGCATAAGCATTCACCATCACCACCTGATATGGGAAAGAATGGCACAAACATAATAAATAAAAAAAACTAGAATCTTACTAATAGTAAAAGCAGACAAGCATTTGTACGGCAGTGGATTTTCTGTCATTTAAAAGTGACACCCAGGAAGAGTTCTTCCTGTCCTCCCTCTCGCACACTCTCTCCAAAACATGCTTAATATTTGGTGTATATATTTCAGAACAGGAGTCCCCAAACTTTTTACCAAAGGGCCATTTTACTCACCTTCCTAGATCAGTGGGTGAGCTCTTTCTTGCTAAGTTAGTGAAAAAACGGAAAAATGCACTAAAATCAGCATTAGATACTGACCAAATCATTTTCAAAGGGCTAAGAAAAAAATTACTTCCGAACTAAAGATAGCAAAGGCAAACTTCTCCATTAACATTATAAATGAGGCAAGGGGATATGGAAAATAATAGATAATCTAACTGCTAAATGTTCTGGGGAGATATAACTAAAGGTACAGGGAAGGCTATAGGATTAAATTGCCTCATTTAAAAAAAATGTTTTATTTATTGATTTTCAATTTTTCACAGAATGGAAAACAAAAGTAAAAGACAGAATTCATAATAATGACTCAGATGCGCACAGACCAATCCACCCCCATCCAGGCCCCCACACCACCCATTCTGAGCAGCCACCACACAGAGCACCTCACGGCAAGGCACACCCCCAAAAATCACTCAATCAGGACCAGAGGGGAGCTTGAGTTCAAGTTGGTCCACATGTGACAGAAAGGGTCGCCAAGCTTTGTTAAACTTCAATATAGAGCCATGCAAAGTGTATTTTATTCTCTCATTTCAAGAAATATAATATGTCCCTGATCCACTGGGTGTGGGAGGGTGGATGCGCTCTTTTCCAGTAAATCAGAATGAGACATCTCGCCACAAGGGTCACAAAGGCAACCAGGCCAGATTTGTACCTGGGGAGAGAGAGAGTCTCAGGGAGAACGCCAAAGAGTGAAATGATTGGGGAAGGATCTGTGGGCAGTCGCAGCACATCACAGATCGTGCCAAATATGGATGTCCAGTATGACTGTAGAGCAGGACAGGACCAAAACATATGGAGCAGAGTAGCCGGGGCCTGTTGGCACCTATCACACATCGGATCAACATCTGTATAAATTCTGGACAGCCTACACTTGGTCCAGTACACATGATGTAAAACTTTACATTGCAGCACTCCATGTTTAGCACATATTGAGGAACTATGAAAACACTCCATTATAGCCTCCCAGGTCCCATCTGATATATCCCCTTGCAGATCTTAGAGTTTTAAAGGTACTGGTTGATGACCTTTGAAGGGCAAATAATTTGGTACAATTGCCTCAATGAACATTGCACCATGTTGTCAGGGACAGCTCTGTGCATTGTATGGTTCTGGCCTGTTCTGGGCTCAAGAGCAGTAGCGCTTGCAACCCAGACTGTACTGTGCTTGTTACATTTCATTATTCGTTTTTGTTATTTTTACATCAGTATAATTCACGGATGCAGTCGTAGCCTATTATTTTCACCCTATAATAGACGCATATCTGTTCATGTGTTCTTGAGTCACACATTCCAAATATTTTTCTTTTGTATTTTATGTATTGAATTTCTGTTGTAAGATTGCACCTTTTATACTATTGCTCATCGTTTTGCCATGTGTATTCAATGACAATGATATATTACTCTGCTATCTTTAAATTCCTATATTATATACTATATATACGTATATTGTGGTGTCCCTTGGGGTTCGGTGACACGCACAGACCTTTGAAGAGGGCGTAGGCAGTTCAATAACCCAGAGGAGGCAGTAATACAAACAAAATGGTTTGGATTTTTAATACGTCACAAAAAGAGATTTCTGTGGCCTGGTGCTGGGCTTCTTTCTGGTCCAGCCACTCACCCAAGACATGCAGTTTCTCTCTCAGTAGAGGGAGCTCTTAATTTTTATTTTGTGCTCTCCGGATTTTTTGGTGTTCCTGACAAATATTCTTCTTGTTTTAAAGCAAGGGTCTTCAGTGCTGTGTCTCCAGCTACTGCCTTCCCTCACGAGGCTGTTTCTGCCTCAGACGCAAGTCCTCAGCTCCAGTCTGAAATCTCATCGCCAAATATTCTCTCCACAGCCATGTTCCCAATGTTTTAAAGAGCAAGGGTCTGGACTTCCAACTCAGCCTTGAAAAATACCTCCTTGAGGGAGACTCGCCACGGTCCTTAACCAGAGCCGCCCGTTTGGTTCTTCACTAAGTCTTCCTTCTGGCCATCAGATTTAGAATTTCTTCCTTTTGGTCCTTTATTAAAGTTTGCCCTCTCCTAACTCTGCCTCTAAACCAGCCCAGCCTCACTATTATGCTGATTTTGTGGCTCCATTTTGCTCTTTTCAGGGGGCATCCATTCTTGTTTTGTTTCCCAGTCCTTCTTTTGGGTCCTTCCCATGCATTTCACTGATGGCAACAGCAATGTCAGGAAACCAAAACATTTTGAAAAAAATACTTTGAGAGTCCATTTTGCATGCTGCCACCAGCCAAGCCTTGTCTAGGGGCCTACCAACACATTTTTAGAGTCCATTGCATGCTGCTTTTGGGGCCTACCTGAGTTCGGTTTGCCCTTTTCCCTAGGGGGCACCACAGGGTAGGGGTGGCCATGTTCCTTTTGGACTTGTCCATCCTTTGGGTCCTTCCAGCCATATTCTTCCCTCTCTGAACACTCGCTGGGTTGGTGACCATACTCCATGCAGCAAATACACCACGGGGCACCACTTTGTGCCAATTAGGCCTGCTCCTTGTCCCAAGCCTCCTGATGTATCGTCCTCATGACTTCAGACACGGCAGCCAGGCTCCTCATCAGGAAAGGAGGGCACAGTTCCAGCATCCGTCTGTGGGTGCGCTCTGGCATCCATAGGAAATCTGTAATCACCTCTCGTTGATCGGATGACAGGTGTCTTCTCCCATCTCTCTCTAGCCAGGAAAATAATTTTTTGATCCAACATCCACTCTGGGTGGAATGGGAGATTTGCAACATGTGCAGCTGACAAATGTGCAGCTGACAAATCTGCAGTAACTGCATGATGCTATCATATCAACATGGACCAGAATCTCTGAGGAATGTTTCCAGCACCTTGTTGAATCCATGCCACGAATAATTCAGGCTGTTCTGGGGGCAAAGGGGGGTGTTACCCAGTACTAGAAAGGTGTACCTAATAAAATGGCCAACACATTGCTTAACAAAGATGTTCGAAATCTCAGCCATCAAAGGTATATACGCACAGATACATTACATTACATAATTACAGGGTAATGGGGTCTTTTAATTAGTTAGTAGAATTAAGGGTATTCCATAAACACGTGGTGAGAATTGTGAGATGTGAAATCAAATAGCCTATTCTTAAATGTTGTTGTTAGGCTATCTGTAAAGACTTTGTTTAGGGGTGATTGTAAGGTGTATGAACTCCTTCTTACATACACTCCCTCCCGTAGTCTCAGATCCTCCTCTGCCAGCCAACTTGTCAAACATTCTAAATATTGACACTCTCTCCACTTTCAAAACACACCTCTTCACTTTGGCATATTTGGTTTGACCTGTTGTATATTGTTTTTTTAAATCTGTTATATCTGATTTTGCTTTGTTGATTTTATAATGCTTTGATATGTTGTTTTAACTATGTCTTGTATGGTGTCCTTGAGAGCCTTGAAAGGCGCCCATAAATAAAATGCATTATTATTATTATTATTATTATTATTATGTAAGGGTCCTTTTCCATTGCACAATAAAAAACAAGAAACATAATTTTTTTTTGTTAGTTTTTGGTAACATGGTAGGAACAATCATAGTTCACGCAAGAGATCAGTGCAGTAATACAGCGATAGACATTGTTGTAGGCAGCTGCATACCATACCTGTAACACTGGGAAGGAAAAGGTTAGTAAGTTTTTTATTTATTTTTTAAATTAAATAAAAAATGTAAAAATGAAACGGATCTCACACTCATTTTGCTCTTTTCCTGGTTTCGTGTGTGGGGTGGTTGCAGAAAAGGTCGTTGTTGAGCAATGTTACTTTACCATTGAAATAATAGCCATGTTCCTTTTCCCCCATACTATTTGACTTGAGAGCAAACCACTTCACTGAGACAGCAAGTTGTTATTTTTTGGAAATCAAAAGTTGACAATGGGGGTGAGTCGGTGCCATTTTCTTAAATCTACTAAAGGTACTTGACACTGCCAATCACAATGTGCTGCTTTCAAAATTATTAGAATTTAACTTTTTCTCCAATGCCATGAAGTGGATGAGGTCATATTTAGGGCCCACTACTGTTTAGCCTATATATAAATAATCTCCCACAAGTTTGCCATGGAGTTGACATCCAAATGTTTGCGATGATACAGTTGTGTATGTACATGCTAACATTGCAGAACAAGGAGCATTAAAATGAACTGCAGCTATAACAATAAATTCAGGATATCTTGATCTTTCATGTCTTAGTATAAATGTTGGCAAAACTGTGGGAATGTACTTCTCTATTAAGCAAAACAAATTTACACAAAATTTTCCAAAATAAAGGAAATAATGTATCTTAATGTATCTAGGGCTTTGGACTACCATGAGCTGCCAGAACAGCTCCAATGCACCTTCGTATAGATTCTATAAATGTCTGGAACTCTTTTGCGGGATACAATAGCATTCTTCAATGAAAAAGTTCCTCATTTGGTGTTTTTTTGTTGGTGGTGGAAAACACTGTCTCAGGCACTAATCCAGAATCTCCATAAGCGTTCAATTGGGCTAAAATCTGGTCACTGAGATGGCCATAGCATATGGTTTACAGCATTTTCATGCTCATCAAACCATTCAGTGACCACTCATACCCTGTGGATAGAGCAAAGCCATCCTGGAAGAGAAGCATTTCTCCCATCAGGATAGAAATGCTTCACCATAGGATGAAGATGATGACTCAGAATGGCTTTCTAGACTTTGTATTGACTTTGGTGTTTACCTTACCCTCTAAGGGGTTGAGTGGACCTTAACTATGGCAGGAAAATGCACCCCATACCACAACAGAGTTGGTTCCAGTCATGTAGTTTCTACCTTCAGGAGGAAAATAACTCCTCAATGGGATTTAGGAAAGGCAAGTAGGGTGGAAGGAATACCATCACAAAATGTACATGTGGTGAGTGGTGGAACCAGACATTGTCCCAAACAACCTCATATTTCACCTGCTCTGGTCGCTCCAAGTCTCTTTCCTCTTGGGGCATCATTGAGGCTATCCTGGATAGTCAGGAGCCTTGCTGTATTATAGGGGCCTAATGCAGCATTGTGGATGGTGTTGTTTTGGATCGCTATGACTACAATGGCATCTTTTTGCTCCTGTGTGAGAAGTCATCCCCTTCCTCCTGATGGTAGTCTTCTGTCCATTCTGAGGAATGAATGGGAATACAGTGTACAACTACTTTAAGGCCTTTGTAGTACAACTACATTCCATTACTGTAATTCCTCAGTGTATTACTGTATAGACCAGGGGTGGGCACGGAGGGCTGTATCCATTTCTGGATTTCAACCCAACTTCTGCTCTTAATTATTTAATTAGCCCAATCATTTATGGGATCTGACATTTTAGGTACATTTCTTGATAATCACATGAATGACAGCTGAGGACTGTTCTTGTGTTCCCATATGAAGCATGTTACTGTGGTCTAATCTACAAGTGAACCAGCACTGGCATATCTGATTAGTTAGCTAATTGAGCCAAGGTAATTGGTCTAAACAAAAACCTGCATACACACCGACCCTCCAAGACTGGAATTGCCCACCCCTGGTATAGACTATAAGCCATGCACAGTACACTCTTGTAATGCCATGGTGATTCACAATTGTAATGGACATTTACCTGTTTTCCTTCTTGAACGTTTGAATGACTGAAGCCACTGTTGACCTGCTCATTAGGCTGTGACCTTTGTCCAGCCTCTCTAAGGGACAGGCCACAATTGACAACATGATCAGTTAAAAATGTAGTTTTGTTTGATGTTTGGTTTTCTTGGTAAAAACTGTGTTTAGTTTTATCGTTTATGTGAAAGCAATTATTAATTCATTAGTTTTGCTAAAATTATCTAGCATTTAGACAGCTGTTTTGGGAGCGTGGTTTGCAGGAATGTACAAAATCAATTGAGGAAAACTGTAATACATGTGTATACAGACAAAATAATGTTTTTCAAATGGTTAAGAACTATAGTATAACTGTTTGTAAGTTTTATCCAGCACCCCCATTTTCCAGTTTTTACTGAAATTTAAGCAGTTCAAGTCCAGTGAATAACCTGAAATGGTACAAAGGTAAACAGTAAACTGCCAGAGGTTAAAAAAAAAAAAGTTTAGGTTACCAAAAACTGAAAAATAATGTACATTTTTTGGCAGTGAGTTTCCTACACCAGCACTTGGAAACTGGAGGAAACTGACAGGAAGAGGTCTGGCAGACCCAAAGCCACAACAATATCAGAAGACAAGTTTCTGAGAGTCAACAGCTTGCGTGATAGGCGGCTCACAGGGCAGCTTAACACTCACAGCACAGCTTAACACTGGTCGAAGTAAGGAAGTCTCAGTTTCAACTGTGAAGAGAAGATTTCGAGCTGCAGGTTTGACAGGTTAAGTGGCAGTAAGAAAGCCATTGCTAAGATGGCAAAGTAAGAAAAAGAGGCTTGCCTGGGCCATGAAGCACCGTCAGTGGACTACTGAAGACTGGAAGAAGGTCTTATGGACCAATGAATCAAAACGAAATCTTGAAATTCTGAAAGGTTTTTGTAGGCCGTCGAGTAGGCGAAAAGATGATTCCTCAGTGTGTGACACCAACTGTCAAACATGGAGGAGGAAGTGTGATGGTCTGTGGCTCTTTTGCTGGATCCAGAGTCAGCAACTTGCGCAGTGACTGTTAACCCACGTTAACCCATTACTTGTTACCTGAAAAGGGCTTTTGTTTATAACTCTGAAATTGACATTATTTTTCAGTTTTTGGTCACCTAAACTTACCTTTGTACCATTTCAGGTTATTCCCTGGACTTGAGCTGCTTAAAATTAGGTAAAAACTGGAAAATGGGGGTGTTCTAAAACTTTTGACCGGTAGTGTGTGCATGTATACACCGATCAGCTACAACATTAAAACCACTGACAGGCGAAGTGAATAACATTGTAACATCATTACAATGGCACCTCTCAAGGGGTGGGATATATTAGGCAGCAAGTGAACAGTCAGTTCTTAAAGTTGATGTGTTGGAAGCAGGAAAAATGGGCAAGCGTAAGGATCTGAGCGACTTTGACAAGGGACAAATTGTGACGACTGGGTCAGAGCATCTCCAAAATGGCAGGTCTTGTGGGGTGTTCCTGGTATGCAGTGGTTAGTACCTACCAAAAGTGGTCCAAGGAAGGACAACCGGTGAACCGGCGATAGGGTCATGGGTGCCCATGGCTCATTGATGCGCATGGGGAGCGAAGGCTAGCCCGTCTGGTCTGATCCCACAGAAGAGCCACTGTAGCACAAATAGCTGAAAAAGTTAATGCTGGCTGTGATAGAAATGTATCAGAACACACAGGGCATCACAGCTTGCTGTGTATGGGGCTACATAGCTGCAGACTGGTCAGAGTGCCCATGCTGACCCCTGTCCGCCGCTGAAAGCGCCTACAATGGGCACGTGAGTGTCAGAACTGGACCATGGAGCAATGGAAGAAGGTGGGCTGGTCTGATAAATCACGTTTTCTTTTCCATCATGTGGATAG
Source organism: Aldrovandia affinis (assembly GCA_029706075.1). Classification (NCBI taxonomy): domain Eukaryota; kingdom Metazoa; phylum Chordata; class Actinopteri; order Notacanthiformes; family Halosauridae; genus Aldrovandia; species Aldrovandia affinis. Next base: position 7,360,144 of record JAINUG010000032.1, read on the forward strand.
CTGGGTGCGTCGTTTACCTGGGGAAGAGATGGCACCAGGATGCACTATGGGAGGGAGGCAAGTGTGATGCTCTGGGCAATGTTCTGCTGGGAAACCTTGGGTCCTGGCATTCATGTGGATATTACTCTGACACGTACCACCTACCTAAACATTGTTGCAGACCAAGTACACCCCTTCATGGCAATGGTATTCCCTGATGGCAGTGGCCTCTTTCAGCAGGATAATGCACCCTGCCACACTGCAAAAATTGTTCAGGAATGGTTTGAGGGACATGACAAAGAGTTCAAGGTGTTGACTTGGCCTCCAAATTCCTCAGATCTCAATCCGATTGAGCATCTGTGGGATGTGCTGGACCAACAAGTCCAATCCATGGAGGCATCATCTCGCAACTTACAGGACTTAAAGGATCTGCTGCTAATGTCTTGGTGCCAGATACCACAGGACACCTTCAGAGGTCTTGTGGAGTCCATGCCTCGACGGGTCAGAGCTGTTTTGGTGGCACGAGGGGGACCTGCACGATATTAGGCAGGTGGTTTTAATGTTGTGGCTGATCGGTGTATATATATATATATACAGTGGCCCTTTAAAGTCCACACCCAATCTCAAAAATGTCACCCTTTGTTGCCTTACAGCCTGGAAATAACATTAAATCAGACTTTGACAAAATGTTTACCTAAACATTAATTACAAATAAAAAACTAGAATGGATTGATAAGTATACACCCTGCTGAGTTGGTACTGAGAAGCTGAGAAGCACCCTTTGCTTGAATTACAGCCATGAGTCTGTTTGAATATGTCTCTACCAGCTTTGCATACCTAGATTTGGCAATGTTTGCCCATTCTTCCTTACAGAACTAAGGTCAGTCAGATTGCATAGCTCAATGGACTGCGCTCTTCAAGTCATTCCACAGGTTTTCAATAGGATTAAGTCATGGCTTTGACTAGGCCACTCAAGGACATTTACCTGCTTGCCACAAGGATTCAAAATCTTCAGTGTTCTTTTGCATACATCAAACGGGACTGAATGTGAACCTTTTAGAGTAGCGGCTTCCTTACCAACCAATCATACATGCCAGAATTGTGTACCAGAATATGGTTGCTCTTATTTCATTTGCAGTTGCTTGTCTTTTGTTTTATTAATTGTTTATGTATAAAGTGGATCTACCCTTTCTAATGTATTTGTGCATGTTTTATTTTTTAATTTTTTTTGATACATACTTTTCTTTTTCTGTAATTTATTGGTGACAGGTTTTGGAAATTATCTTTTGGCTACAAACACTTAAAGCAATGCTGAGGCTTGTCTTTTTAATCAAAGTAACAATGCTTTTTGCTATGTCCCTGACAAGTAAACAAACAAACAAATAAATAAATAAAATAAAGCAAGCTAGCTCCACATAAGCCCCCTTATCATTATGTGGAGCTATGAGAAGCACCACAGTGGTTTTACTGTGGCTGAAACAATTGCTGTCACGTTTGTTTAACGATCATGCATACAGATTAGCATTAAGCTAACATTAGCTAGTAGCAAGCTAGGGAGAATTTGCTATAGTTCTATTCACTATGTTTCTGCAACCTTCCATAACAAGTCCCAACATGTTTATAAAGCAAGCCACAGTCTTCTATGACAAAATACTGACAGACACATAATGTGACAGGAACTTACTGTTTGCAAGTTCTGTGAGGATTCAAGGATCTATAAATTAACTTCACGGCTTGTTGCAATTCACTGTGCCTATCATTTAGCCTATCCACTCCTTTTTCACGCAGCGGGACACTCGACGTATAGGGTTTAAACACAAAAATCATGCGTTTCATTCTCACACAGCTGTTTAAACTGAAAGCAGTAGGTCAGGTTCATTTACACTTCAGATGTAAAATTGCAACTGCAATTGTTTTTAATTGATCTAAAAATCATGTATAAAGATAAACTCTTGTTGTTATTAGAAACCAGTGGCGGGCTGTGCATTTCACACCTAGGCCTTCAGTAGTGTTCCGTCTGAATCAATCCACCCCTCAATAACTATTTTATGGCTATAAAAGCCATCTTATTGTTATGTTTTGAGTGTCTGTTCGGTTTGTTTTTGCACTTTGTTTATTTATCTTTCTTCAGTGATGTTTCATTCTCGTTCTGTCATGCACTTCGGGAAATTCTATGTTTCGTTTTTTCCGTCTTTGTTTCTAATCTTGTTTTACTTCCTTCTTACTTTCTAATTACACTTTGTATATATTAGTTAGATGTATATAGTACTAACCAACTAATCTACTAACATTAGGGATTTAGATTCAGTTACTAACACTGCTAATCACTAATTATCTCACGCTTCTAACTATCGCTGTCATTCTCTCTCGTCCTATCTCACGTTCCGCTTTATTCGCACGCAGATTTCTTTATGCGTTCCTCCTCCTCCCTAAAAAACCGAAACATAGAATTTCCCGAAGTGCATGACAAGACAAGGAGAGGAACTCGAACAGGAACAATGACAGACGGGGAACAGAACGAGAATGAAACATGACTGAAGAAAGATAAATAAACCAAGTGCAAAAACAAACCGAACAGACACCCGTTGCCGTTGCATCGCAGATAGATAACTCGTGTATCCAGAATAAATGCCTTTACTGAAGAAACAAACCCGGGGTGCTACAGCTGCGACACACATAAAAAGCATCAATAATAACCTCATAAAATTGCAATATTATTTAGGAAAATAGCAACATTTTACTCTTATTATTTGTACACAAAATCCATCCTCCTTTCTTTCCTCAAAAAGAGTTAAATTACTCTGTCGTACAGATTATCCGTGTGTTTTAGTTCCATCAAGAAGTCCTTTTCTATCGCCATCGAAGCTAATGCTGAAAGTCGAGCCTGCCCTGTCATATTTCTGGCATAAGTTTTAATTCGCTTTAGGGCTGAAAATGTCCACTCAAATGTTTGAATCACAGACTGATGTTAATTATATTTTGTCCATGAATACTTATTAAATAATTCCAAATGGTCTGTCCGCTTCCTTTCATAGCTTTTCCCCTGCTTGCGCTGCTTCCAGACGTGTATTTTCATATTAAAGCATTTAACCAATCACATTACATCATAGTCAGAAACTCTCTGACTATCCAATCAAAGGGTGTGAATACGCTGACGTTACCTAGGCCTTCTAGAAGGCCTTCGTGTCCCCAACTCAAAATCTGATTGGTTGAAGCAACAGTTTGATCAACACTTATTTTATGCTACAGGGCCTGCAGAACTGATTGTGAAGGCCTCCAGGCAGATTTCTTTGACCCTGGCAACAGATGATGGCTGAAATGTGATTGGTTAAATGCTTTA
>JAINUG010000320.1:0-165000 GCA_029706075.1 Aldrovandia affinis
AGAGAGTGGTTTCAAGGCCTGAAACTGGTCTGTTACATCATCACCACCTTTCAGTGGCTTTCATGTTTGCCAGATCTTGAGTCCATTAATCATTGTAGTGACATCCATGTAAACTTGTGTCAGATGCTCCCTTTTATTATTCTGTTTAAACATTGCTCTGTCTCTGTGTTTCCCTGTCTCTTTTCCCCAGCTGTATAATACATACCCTATACCATCGTTCCTGTTGAAAGATCTACAAAAGTCTAAACAGAACGCATTGGAGAGCAGAACTTACTTCAGTAAGGTTTACCAGCAGCGCAAGGCAGAGCATGACAGCAATGACGTGAGGAGCTTCATCGACAGCTTCGTCGCCAGACAACAAGAGGAGGTCAGATCAAGGTGGTTTTTAGAGAGAACCACCACTTTATGAACTCTTTGGGCACAGCTACAGTAGACTTGGGCACCTACATCTGTTACACACCTGAATCACAGGCAGAGGGAGACAAATGAATGGGGCTTACCTAGTTTTCAGACTCCTGGGGTTTGTGTTGCAGGTGTTTCAACCAGGGGCGGATTCACTAAAAACGAATTGCCTATTTTTTGGCATCAAATGCAGTTGCCGTCTGTGCAGCTGTTATAACCAGTCCATTATTATTTATGTAAAGCAGGTAATTACACATGCAAACTAAACTGCACTGGTCACAATTAACAAAGAGATTACCCTATGAAAACCAAGTTTTGACCAAAGCATCATGTGTCTAATAGTTCACATAACCAAAATAATTTAAAATGTAAGAGAAAGTCAGTAATTCAGTGAGAAAAAAACTTGCCATTATAAAAGGAAATATCATCACATAACAATATTAGGATGGAAGTTCCTCATCCAGAGAGAAGAATCCGGTGAAATACGGAGAAATCCTGAAGTGAAAATCAAAAGCAAAAATGACAGTTTTTTAAATTAATGTAATCAGATGGCAAGCCATGGGCACACCATTTGACAATGAGACTACTTTGGGTATAATACAATCCTCAACAGTACATGCAAAGAAAAAATGTCAAGATGGCAAAAAAAAATAAAAATCATTCAATGTCGATATCTTTGTGCAAGTATTACAAAAGACAGGAATTACCTGAGAAGTAGCCTCACTTGTTAGGCTCATAACTGTTAGTTATACACTCATTTAAATGTAAAACATTTTTTATAATGTTACATACATTTGTATATGTTTCAAGTATTTACTAAATGTATGAAGCATATAACCATATAGTAAATATTTCATTCATTTAACAAATATTTCATACCTTTAGTAAATATTTGATTTCTTAAATGTTTCATAGAAATACATACCGGGTAAGTGTTTTGTGTAAATATTGATGAACATGAAACTCATGGAAATGAGTTCTGCCTCAAGCATAAATCAGGAACTGGGGTGGACGAGCATTTCTGCTTTCTTTTTACCGTGCAGATGTGGAAGATGGCAAGTGCTGTAAAAGACAGAGCGACTTTATTAAAATGACACGTGCAAGATAATAAACTCACCCCAAAAAGCTTATTTTTAACATCTGAAAAGATATGCAAACAATCACCAAGCCACGTGGGAGTGGCATGGTTGCCTGTGTTTCATGTGGTAGAGGTCTTTGGAGCAGTGAGACTTTCCAGGGGCAGGTTTGGCACTCTCACAGGGTGTGAGAGTGAACTGTCGCCCAGAAGGGAGCTCCAAAGGACATAATTGGTTTAATTATTATTTAATTATTTAATTGGTGTCAATCAGTCAATTGATATGGAAGTCAATTGACTGATTGGGTGTCTGTGTGAGTATGTGTGTGAATGATTGTGATTGGGTGATTGCCTCACGAGTCCCACCTGAGCCGGGTAGAAACTAAGCCTATTTAAGAGCAGGTAGGGCGAGTGGGGAATCAGTCAGTCTTGTCTTGATGTGTGTGTGTGTGTGTGTATGTGCATGTGCGCGTGCGCGTGCGCGTGCGCGCGTATGTTGTGGAATGTTTGATGTTGAATTGTGGATTGTTTGATGTTGAATGTTGGGTGTTTGATGTTTGTGGAGTTTTGTGTGCGTTTGTCGAAAGGGACTGAGTAGAGTGCTTCCTGTGTGTGTGGGGAAGAGGGAGAGGGGGTGCACTAAGAGTGTCCACCTCTCTCCCTCGGTGTGATTGTGGAGAGCGAGAGGGTGCCCTGGACGGAGGGTCCGCCTCTCACCCTCGATTTTAGTGAAAGAGAGCTCGCACTTGACAGTGGAGAGTGTTTCTGGGCAACAGCCCAATAACTCACTGAAAGAGTGGAGTGTCTTGGGGCTGGTTGAAAGAACTCTCACTGTGGGGAGTGGCGAGTGTCTCTGGATGAATGGGTAAGAGAACTCGAACTGAAAAGTTTCAGTGTCTCAGTATGAATGGGTGGGAAGCACTTGAAAGGTCACTGGATATGTGTGTGCCTGGGGAGGGATAGATAATGTCCATATAAAATAATAACAGTGATTGTTCCATTGTTCATGGTGTTTGTAAGAGTGTGTTGTCTGCGTCTCTGTTGGGATCTGTTGATTGTTGATTGCTTTAGTATGAATAAATTGGCCAAGGCTGGGGAGGAAGAAAGAGAAAAAAGGTGATGATGGCTCCTAACCACGTATGCTCCATATGCAAAAGAGGCAAGTGAAAGGATTGAAAAGAACCCGTCTCTCTGAAAGTTTTTTCAAAGATATAACACACACAAACGCTACAAAAATACAAATATTACACCCGCTCAAAGGTGACAAGTGTGATTCGGCTGGGTAGAATGATGAAAGCCAAAATATTTATCTTGGCTTGCATTATTAGGGGATTATGAAATATAGCGAACTGGAATACATTTGGAAAGCACTTTCCAAACAAAAATATTTGAGAAAGTGCTTTGTGAAGCCCATGTTAAGGTGTCACAAAGCTGGTCCAATCCTTTAGAATCCCACAGTTTGACTGGCGTGCTGTGCCATGCACAGAATATGACCAACAGTGGCAATATGTTTTCATCATGAATGCACGTTTGAGCCCACAACTCTTTGTGCTTAATATTAGTCCCACATCAAATGAGCTGCCCGTTCTCTCAGGTGGCGTCTTTGTTGGTTCTGTGAATGGTCCACGAAGCACAGTGCTGACAGCTGCAGTCTGTTCTCCTCTGTCCTCACAGGAGGGCAAGAACATCAAAACATACTTTGATGAGGACAACATGGTAATGAGTGTTGCAAACCTGTTTGCTGCGGGGACGGAGACCACATCCACCACCCTCCGCTGGGGCCTGCTGCTCATGATGAAGTACCCCCACATTCAGGGTGGGTCGTGACCACACCCCGCTGGGTCCTGACCACCCCCTGCACACCCAGCAGAACACACTACACATCGTGGGTGACGTGCCTCCAAAGTCAAACTGTCAAATTGTTTACAATTGCTATGATTGTCCAGTGATGTGTCCATTACCAGAATCACGAAGGTTGTGAAGGTGCGTTGGTTGTTCCTTGAGAATGGATTGGATTTCTATCCTAGTAGGGTAGAAGTTAAGGCACATGAAAGAAGCCACGCCAAACTGGCCGATACTGTATCAGAAAGTCGTGCGGTGATGGTGGTGGGTAGTTGTGGATGGCACCATAAACTAATACAATTCAAGCTTTTAAAACCCATAGAAAATGTGCCCCTTAACATGGAACACATACACTGAACCCAACATGACCCAAAACATACACAAAACACAACTCAGTCCCCCTACACATACTAAATGAAATACAGTATCACCCTCCGTAAAATGTTGACCTACTGCATCCTGTAAATGTTTGTGACCATTATTTTCCCCCTTCCTTATCTCCCCTCCTAACAGAGAAGGTACAGGCAGAGATAGAAAGTGTGATTGGGAGAGAGCGCCCCCCACGGGTGGATGACCGTAAGAACCTGCCATACACAGATGCTGTTGTGCATGAGATCCAGCGCTTCGGGAATGTGGTTCCAAATAACTTACTCCATGAGACCAAAGAGGACACCACCTTCAGGGGCTACCACATCCCAAAGGTCAGAGTTCAGAACACCTCCGTCTCTCTGCACTGTGACCAACTGGCAGATTATTTAAAATTATCTCTACATTTTAACCAAGTGATGTTACATAGATTAAGCCATTTCTGGAAACAGATGCAGTTATTAATTTATTCAAGCTAATGATTATCTGGTTGGCTGCAACTTAAGTCTTCTATTAAAGGTAATTTTGTAGCTTGTAAGGTTTTGTAGCTTGTCCTGAAGTCCTCTCCTGCAATAGCTGATTGTGAAACTACCCACTAAGCATTTGAGTTGTAAATATTGCTAAGAGAAAGTGAGCCACTATAAAGATGAGACTGAAGTGATGAACAAGAAACTGTATGTTAAATAAATCAGGACTTAACAGATGATATCAGCTGTGTTGCACTTTTATTTAGCCATGATAATCCAGTAAAAGAAGTTGCTGAAAGATCCAATTGCACCCAAGTTTCAGATTCCTGGCAAAGGGAACATGGTTTTTGGCCAAAATGTATTGGTATTTGTTGGAGTTCCATTGACCTTAACAAGAACCCTGGACCAGTAGATGCATAACAACCCTATAACATAAAAGATCCATCACCATATTTCACCACAGGTATCATTACATTACCGTGTCATGTTTTTTCTGGATTTTTCAAGGAACCTTTTGGTTACAGAATCACATGATTTGTATGGAGGTTCCCTGTTGCTATGGGGATACTGAATAACATTCTAACTTATTTTCCCCCACTCAGGGCACCCCAGTTATTCCCCTGCTTACCTCTGTGCTGTATGACAAGACACAGTGGCAGACGCCAAAGCAGTTCAACCCAGGCCACTTCCTGGACAAAGAGGGCCGGTTCATTAAGAGAGACGCCTTCATGCCCTTCTCTGCGGGTCAGTGCTCCATCGCCATGGTGACACGCATCTGAAACTAACAACCTCACAATGTGACATCCCACAGGGCCCCCAACAAACTCCTCTCACTGTGCCCCCACTGACCTATATAACATGACCAAGCCTTTCAATCTGGAGGCAAATTCAAATACTCCCCTACTAGCCAGCAGCTGTAAGATTTTATTTCCATAGGGCTCCATTATAATTTGGCAAACTTTGAATACAAAATATTTAAGGTCACATTTTGGGCTTCATTATGAAATAAAATGTTTAATTCTAAACAAGGAAATATGGTTGTTCTTTTAATATTTTGAAGCACTGAAATATATTTCTGGTTATTATTTATTCACTATACATGGCTGTTCTGGGCCAGTTCTTTATACTCTTATACATTAGATTGCTATAAATATATGCACATTCCGTAATAATGAACTTTAACATATGAAACCAAATGTGTCATTTTAAATTCCTTGCATCACCAATGGAAATATACCTGTCTCGACTAGTCCAAATTGACTTGTTAACAACTAAAATGTTAACCAATTTGACAATTTACCATTATAATGAACTACTCAAGACCATAATCAAATGTTAGTGCCATGTTAATATTCTGTAGGACCATAATTGTACATTTAGTAGAATATTTTGCTCGTTACTACTTCATAAATCATTGTTTTAACGACACACACATGCACTTGAGTAGTAGAAATAACATTGCAACTAAACACTTGATAAAATAGTTTGATTGTGTAATGAGTCGTAATTCATATGGGAAAATGTCACTCTGGGCTCACTGATGAAAATGATGTTCTCGCATGGTCCCCCAACAAACCCCTCTCACTGTGTCCCCCCGCAGGTCGGAGGGTGTGTGTCGGGGAGACCCTGGCCAAGGTGGAGCTCTTCCTGTTCTTCACCACCTTCCTGCAGAGATTCACCTTCCGGCCTCCCCCAGGAGTCCAGCCCCAGGACCTGGACCTTTCACCCACTCCAGGGCTCACTTGCGCACCCGCACACTACGAGCTCTGCGCCGTCAAATACTCAGAGACGCGCTGACAACTGAACACGGGGACGCAGTGACAGAATGGGAAACACACGAAGCACGCAGCCTGTCGTAATGCGGTCGCCCCCACGCTCAGAGTGCCACAATGACAGAGCCTGAAACACACATGCGCACACGTACTCCCTCTTGCATATGTGGCCCTAGCATTTTTGGGGCCCTAGGTGAGATCGTGCTTGAGCTCCTCCACCACACACACATCGAAATCAACACAAAAGTATTAACAAATAAATTCCACTCAAAACAGGTGAATGTCCCCTCTGCAGATGGTCCAGTTTTCTCTGAAGATCTCTGCGATCTTTTTGTAGTACACCTAAAGGGATACAATGCAGCTGTCAAAGTCCTGCCATAATTATTTGTAATGCTTTGATCATATAATTAATCTTAAAAAATGAAATCTGTAAAAAATGTACTCTGCAGCATAATGATTAATAGAATACACTAACACAGTTTGGAACAGAGTGACCAGGGGACAGTTTTTCTGATCGAATTTCACCCTTCGGATTGGTTTAAATCTTAATATTGGCTTTTTCAAAACAGAAAATAGAGATTGAGATTGATGTGGCAGCAGTTTTTCAGTATTTAAAGCAGGGGAGCAGAACTATTCCTGGAGGGCCGGCGGGTATGCTGGTTTTTGTTCCAAGCAGTTCTTCTAGCTTAATTTTTCTAAACGACTGTACACGCCAATGCTGGTTCCTTCTGTCGAACTACAGTAAAACATTTTCAACAATGATTCATATGCAGTTTGCAGTTGTAGCCCATGGCTTTATCCAAAATGTCATAATTAAGAACATAAGAAATGACTGGGCTCAGCCCAATTAAATCTAAAGAGTATCTAGTACTGCATCTAGCCTGGACTTCAGCCCAAGTGTTTTACCCGACCTGGCAAGCTGTTCCAGGCATTGAAATCTCTAAAGAAACAGAGTTTGCCTTTAACTAATTTCCACCTGTGGCCTCTTGTTCTGCTGACCCCACTTATCTTTAAAAATCTTTGGTATTTCACTTTGTTAATCCCTTTTAGGAATTTAAAAACCTCAATCAAAGTCTCTGTTTGCTAAGCTTAAATAGAAATTAAATAATTAAAAGCAGAATAAGATTTTAAAAACCAAACGGCCCTTAAAGCACCCTGATTTAAATATTAAAGAAGGTAAAGATTGAGAGTTCTGATACAAAGTATTGGGATAATCCTGACTAGGATTAGGAAGGTGGTTTTAAAATTTTGAAAAGCAATAAAACAGGGACAATTCAATTAAGATGAGGATACTAAGGAAAATATTAATAATTGTATTAACATTTTAACAAAAATTATTAATTGTAGCACTCGTGTTTTATTTCCGTTACAGTAACGGTGATATTAGCTCAAAAACTACAACAAAATAAACGTTGAATGAAGATCAGAATACAACTTTCATGAACTCTTAATTGTATTATTTGACTTTGTTTTGATAAGAGTATTGGATTTCTCTTTGCTTGGATATTGCAATAAATGACTGCAGTAAGTGTGATTGAAATGCCTTTGTCTTTTTTACTCCTCCTGATTGAACTTGTAGAGGGAAATAGTAGTTGTGTATCCTGCCCAACATGAGGGCTCTTTTAATGCATTGCAGATTCAGATGAGGTCATTTTCATTACTTTGATTTCTGGATCAGAATCATCCCATCCTCATCTTTTGAAAAAACAGGTGAAAATCATCCTGATTGAAATGACTGTAGATTTTAAAATGTGGGGTCACAAAATCTGGATCTTTTTGATGTAGATCAAATGTTTTGAAAGAACAGGTCCTGGGCATCACCTCTCAGAGTAGGAGTTGTGATCTAGGAACAGTTTTTCCTTTTAGAACTTAATGGATAAGGTTAGGATATGGACATGGGCAACCTAATCTTAGATCAGCACGTATACTCAGAGGTGCTGTTTACATTACGGACCCTGAGCTATACACTGGAAAGCTAAGTAACTAGCCAAATAATTATGTTTATTTTTAGCTTTTCCTAGCTAACTAGCAGCACACACCTTTGAACTCACGGCTTGCACTTATGCCAAGGGCAGGCCACGTCACATTGGTAAACTTATCTGTAACTCAAATAACTATTGATTATCAGTATCAATTAATCTCTAAGTTCTAAATATCTGGCACTGTCTGCATGGCCTCATTCTATAAGTACCTGAAACTTTTGAAACCTGAAACCTGTTTGAAACTTTCTCTTTATCTACTGGTTTGAGAGACCAAGAAACCTAGATTATAAAATACAGTGGGAGAGAGATAATAGTGGAGACATGAATTTAAAAAACAATTTAATGTTCTCCAAAACTAGAGGAACAGATGTCCAGCCTAACAGACAAGAATTTTGAAATACCACGCATATGCTGCCACAGTCTGACAGACAGTGGGTAGACATATTGCCATTATGGAGAGGAAAAGCACTGAAAGCATTTGGAAAGCACTGAAGGTGATCACATCTGACCAAAACATTTATTTCTTTTTTCACCTTGTACTGGCACACTTTAGCACAAAGTCTGTAGGCTATAATACATTTGTGGATATTTTTCAAAACATTTTGGCATTTATTTCCGCGTCGAGCGAAACTATCCCACGACCCGAAAATAACTACTGGCTGTAGTTGTCTTTAAGTGTCAATTACTTATTAGGGCACACATTTTTGTTGAGGACTGATCATAACTCATTGCGATGGCTACATCACTTCAAATAACCTGAGAGTCAAGTTGCCAGATGGTTAGAACAATTATCATCTTTTCAGCATTGCATTCAACATAGATCTGGTAAACAAGTTAGTCGAAACTGTTTAAAGCTGCGTAACGGACATACCGCTCCATCACAATATGCAAAACGTTTTTTTTATTATTATTTAAACTTTTAGAGTCCCTCAAAGGAGGTGCTGGTTCAACAATAATTGATTTACTAGAAAACTTCACATAGAAAGTAAGAAGGAAGAAAACGAGATAATAAGCAAAGACGGAAAAACCTGAAAAAAATCAATAAAATGCAGAACTTCCCAGAAAGTGAATGACAAGACAAGGAGTGGATCTCGAGGGGAAATAAATGGAACAAAGACAGACAGGGACCAGAACGTGACAGAACAGGGAAGAAAATAAAATACTGAATAAAGAATAATGAATACTGAATGAAGAATAATAAACAATGACTGATAACAAATAACCAAAGTACAAAAAACAACAGAATAGACACTCAGAACATAACATTTTGAGGAAGCCATTCAAGCGTGGGGAACGCCCACGCTAGATTTATTCGCCTAGTATCGCCCCCTGTTAGAATGCGGGGTGAGTCTCGGCTAGTTGTTGCGCATACACCTTTCCACTCACCAAGGAGCAGCAGTGCATCGACCCGATATTTGACGGATCACTGTACTTCATGACTCAAGATCAGGTGTAAATCATTATGCCCAAAGATTTCAGTTTTGTTAATTACTCATGTAACCTCTGTTATGTCAAAACTTACATCCTGTTTGCTATGACATCCTTCACTGTTTAATACACCAATTTATAAATCGTATAATTTTACTATGCATGCATGGTTAACATGAAATATGTAATTATTTGTCAACCACTAGCACCAGGCAGAGATGTATGGGGGGTTGTTGTGTTTTTTTCTAGCTCAGCACTAAAACAACTGATAACAATACCTTGATTATTTGGATCAATTTTAGTATTGGGCTAGAACAAAAGCCTGCACCCATATAGACCCTTGCATGGCAACCCCTGGTTGGATATAAATAAATGGTTTCTACATTATTCCAAACATTTGCTATAAAGTGATACGAAAACAAAATGCTTTGTCTTTGCATTTATCTACTTTGACTGCAGCAAGGAAAAAGAATGACATGATGATAATGTTGAGCGGGGTAACATATATTGCTTAATAAAATAATGGAAATAATTTTTATGTGGGACAACGTCTGTCCTTGCAGAATGTGGGAATGCTGAAATCAAAATGTAAAATATCTGGTCACTCTATGTGGAGTACCACTTCATCAAGTGCATCAATGAAACGGATGTGGTGCAACAGAGCAAAGGACAAACATCACTGGCAGAAGAACATCACTCATCTAAAAGAGCCAATAATCAATCAACAATATCTAAAGGGGAAGAAAATCAAAGTCCAAACACATGACTGGTGATCAACACATACTCAAACTTTGTACTAACCAGTGATTAAATTCTGTATACCCTTACACACTATAAGAGGGAGACCCACAATTACATCTTGCATCTGAAGAGTGGCTTGTTCCAACAAAACCTGTCGTATGTGTACATTTTTGCATATGCACATATAATAAAACAATTATTCTATTTCTTGTCACAAATTAGAAAGCATATCCCTTACAGATCTGTTTTCTTTTTTATATACAGTAAAATGTAGGTGTGTAAGGTTGTGTTGAATGATCAGAAATATTAAGGTGTGTAAGGAGAGGGAATGTATCCCACAATGTACATTTATTTAATTGTATTGGTGATGCCCGAATCCCCTCCTGAGCATCTAGCACTATACATACCAACATATCATTCTGGGCAGCCTGGGCTGTCAGCTTGTTACTAACATATCCCTTGTGTGGCGGATATGTTTTATGATTTTATCTGTTGCCAAACAGAACTGGGTGGAAAAGCAGACAAACAAATATCTTAATAACAAGGTAAACAATCCTGGATGTCAAAGAGGGAAACATTTGTGCAATTGAGGAGGGGACATAACAAGGACTACAAAGCAAGGGACCAAACAAACTCTGTTTGGCAATGTTATACTCAAGCTACTTTATGTTTTTTGTAGTGCTTCAATCTATGATGCAATTTAATGTGATATCAATAAAGTGATTAAATTCTGGCACAACTCACTGTTACCTTTACTTACTGGACCCATGGCCTCAACCATCTCAGCTCCCCACCCCCATGTCACTTTTAGCTTACCTCAGTAACTCCACAATACTATGTCCCAACCCTATTCCCAAAACCAACCAATAAGGAGGAGGGGACATGGGTGAGGGATGCTTTTAAAAATTTGGACTAAAACAGATTGTACACAGAGAATATCTGCAGGGAGTTCTGGCACAAATAGTAGCTGTGGAAGACACAAAGAAGCAGACATGTCAATAATGGAGTTCCTGGTGGGGGACACCAGCTCAGTTTCCCTCTTCCTCCTCTGCGCAGCAGTGCTCTTCACCCTCTACTTCTTAAAATCTTCAATCAAGTCCAGCCGCTATAAGTTCCCCCAGGACCCAAGCCCTGGCCCCTTATCGGCAACCTCAACATCCTCAATATGAAATTCCCTCAGGAAACCATGTGCAAGGTAAGAAAGACAGAGGTCCTACCATGTGCAAGGTAAGAAGGACAGAGATCTTAGAACAATGGCAATCCCTGTGATATATCTATCAGCACTGGGTCACCTGAACCAGGGGGGAGGTTATATTTGTGCCTTTGTTAGTCAGAACTGTGAGACTTATTATAGGATTTTGCAACCATAGCCATATAAGCCAAAATGTAACTGATAATTTTTCAAATGTTTTTACTTTAGAATGGTTTTGAAGTAATTAGCTAACCATAAGCTTATTTGTGGTATTAATCTTAGGAGAGCAGTGGTAGATTTGCCTTGTTGTTTAGAGGTGTCAACTTTAAGTGTTTTATAACTTGCCTGTCATAGCCGTGACACCTTTGCATTATTCTAAGCTAATGTTTTTACGAGACCTGTTATTGCCCCAAAGTACCTACGTTCACCTTAAAGATGTTTTTATATCTTCAAGAGGTGATGCTGGGGGTAAATAGCTCAAAGAATATGTGTTTGTAATTTAGATTATGTGTTTGACAGATTACAAACAAATGGTTGGTTGTCATTGGCTTCATAGCCGTTTAGTTATAAAAGCAATATGATAGTCATATATTACACCTAAACTCGACGATACATACTGTATCTTTTGCTCTGAACTCTCATTGATCTCTCTGCTGTCAGAGTCGGAATGCTGCTGGATAATTATCTATACATCTTTATCTGATAAAACACTATCCGATATATTGCATGCTTTAAGGCTAATTAATCTACTATTAATTAGCCGAATAATCAATACCAATAGGCATAGCTTCCCAATTCTATTCTGTGATAGCAATCTTCTTTACATAACACAATTGTGTCTACAAATGATCTGAACTTGTGGATAAATATACTGTTTGTTTTCTGTCTAAATATTAACGCACATATCCGTTAATCTAATCTGTGCAGATCAAGCAGAGTAATGCTCTTGAAAAAGCACCTAAAGTTTGTTTTCTAGGTTTTATTGCATGTTTCTCAAAGCTAGTACGCTAAATAATTAACTGAGGTATTTCAGTTAAAAGTGTAGCCTATTTTTGAAATTATTAAATTTATCTTTTTCTCATTTAAACCACTTATTGTCATTTACATGTATATACACTATATATATATAATACTTAAATGTATTTCTTATAGTTATTTTATTGTATTTAGACTTTAGTAAATGACAAATAGCATTACCAGAATAACTACAAAAACAAATCTGTTGGTTGCATACATTACTTAATTTAAATTTAGCTGATAATGCTCTTACTATCTCAAAAGGATGGGAGTCAAAAGAGAGGATGGAACTCCCCTTCTCTTACCCAGATATAGTGATCCATGTCAATTCTCCCTCTCAAATGCGACATCTCTATGTCTCTCTCCCAACCTCAATCTCCCTGTTTTCCCCTTTTCTCTCTCCCTCTTATTCCCTTCCTCTCCTCTCCTTCAGCTGGCAGAGCAGTATGGGGAAGTGTTCACCTTCCACATGGGCTCGACAAAGTATGTTGTCCTGACTGGGTATGATGCCGTGAAGGAGGCTCTGGTCACGCAGGCAGATGACTTTGGGGAGAGAAACCTGACTCGAGTGATGAAAAACAATTTAAAGGGCAAGGGTGAGACTGAGCAAGTGCACAATTTACAAGGGTGGGAAGGAGCAAGTGCACACTTTATAAGGGTGAACCTGAGTGATTGTTGACTTCTACAAGTCTGAGAATGAGAGTGCACACTTCATACAGTAAATGCCCTCATGTCCCACTTCTGAATGTGGGAAAGGCCGTTAAATGTCCAGAGGCTGGTAGTGTGGTATAATGGTTAGGGAGCTGGGATTGTAACTCAGAGCTTGGGGGCACTGCTGTTGTATCCTTAAGCAAGTTACTTAACCTGAATTTCTTCAGTAAAATATCCAGCTCTATAAATAGATTGTATGTAAAGAAATGTAAACTGTGTAAGTTGCTCTGGGTAAGAGCGTCTGCTAAATACCTAAAAAAATGTAAAAAGAAAATGTAAATGTGAGGACTGGAGTCATAGAAATTGGCACATGATCCCTGCTTAGAGGCATGTACGACATCTAAAAACATGATACTAAGACACGCAGTATTACTAAGATACAATGGCAGTGACAAGTCATTTTTTTGTGTTTTCAAATTGCCTTTTGTCAAAAAAAGTCTCATCTGGTATCATGGAAAACACAATGAATCATTTTTAGGTGAGGTTGATGTTTTTAATATGGTCAAGGTGTGTGGTACGTTTTTTACAATGTACAGCTCCTTTTGCTTTCAACTTTCCATTTCACTTCATGTGCCATAGGAGACCTGTCACTTGCATTAGCATTATCACTAACTGTGGACCAAGGTGAAGGGGTTACAGAAAATTGATTAACATTTCATTTATATGTTTGTTCCCATTAAGCAATTAGCAGAAAATTGTAAATCGACATTTTAAAGTTGCATAAAAACCCACTATTGAAACGGTATATACTGACACTATGACCACGGTCACTAAGATACCCTTACAGCAAGCATGACAGTGTGAGGTGCACGGACACTGTGATACAGTAATGCTGCACTTACACTGATGATCAGGCATACAGACAGTCACATGATGAACCAAATCACTGACACACACTAATCTTGTCCCCTCTGGGACCCCGTCCCCTCTGGCAGGTATCGTGTTTGGTGTGGGTGAGTCATGGAAGACCATGCGTCGCTTCACACTGTCCACCCTGCGTGACTTTGGCATGGGGCGCAGTACCATAGCGGACCGCATCGAAGATGAGGTGCAGAAGGTGATGGAGATCTTCATGCAGCACCAGGGTAAAAACCTCCTCACTAGAATAATAATAATAATATCAAAAACAGCTCTGACCAGCTCTGACAGGCAAGCTAATTCAGTGACTCAATGCAAATTCTCCAGTGAAATAATAATAATAATTCTAATAACAGCTTTACTTATAAAAATGTATATAATGCTTCTTACAAGTGCGTAGAATGGAACAAATGTTACAAATTAAAGCAAAGCTTTAAAAAGTATGTTTAAATTTTCAAAAAATATAGGAAAATAGATGCAAGCTAGAGATGGTTAATGCAACAGTAAAAGTAAAAGGATCTAAAATAAACTTAAATAAGTGAGTTTTCAATTGGGTTTAGCCTCTCAAATCTGATATGGGATTGAGAGTTGAGAGAGAGAAAGAGAGTGTGTGTGAGAAAGAGATATGGGAGGGATTTCCACAGTTTAGGAGCATTTTTTCCACTTTACTTTTGGAATGTGGAGAAGGCCAGTTACTGCAAATCTGATGTTGTGTTTGGGCTGATATTTTACAAACAAATTTTGAATGCACTTCGATCAGAGGTCATTCAGTGTCTTAAAATCAAGTAACGGAACCTTAAAATCAATTCTAAAATCCACAGGTATCCAGTGAAAACATTCCAGAGCAGGGGCAATATATGTTCTCTTCCTGGTTTGTGTCAAAACATGTGCTGCCTCATTTTGCACTAATTGCAGATGGTCAGTGTTTTTGGCAAGACCATAGAACAGAGCACTGCCTTAGTCTAATCTACTGGTAACAAATGCATGTACTCATTTCTATGCATCGGCCTATGACAGGAAATACCTTACTTTGGCAATGTTCTGAGGTGACAGGAAGTCACTTTTATAAAATTCTTCATGTGGGATTTAAAGCTCAAATCAGCATGTATATTCATTCAAGATTAGAGATTAGATATAGGTTTAAAATGGCTGTCGGATGTGGGATGGTTGGGGAAGTTGCTTTTCTTTAGTAAAGGCTTCACCATAACAGTTTCAAAGTGGAGGGGAAAACCAGTAAACAACAAACAGTTTAAATGTCTAAAATATGATCCTATCCCCACAGTGGGGATAGGATCAAGAACACATGTAGAGGATTTCAATTGTGATAAAATCTTACTAGGTATCTGTGGATCAATGTGGGTAAACAAATTTGTTCTATCTGATGGACTAGGGAAACTGGTACTGAGTCTGCAGTTTGTTATATTCAGTTTAATGTAATGTATTTTTTTCCTGAGAATATGTTGTAAAATCTTCACATTTAGCTGGGGAGAAAAGCTCATCACTAGAGTCACTAGAAGTAGGAGGATTAATCAAGTGGTCTATTGTTGAGAAGTGTAGTTTGGGATTATCCCTGTGATCAGGATAATCCCAGGATAGTCCATTTTCAACAGAGTTCCTGGAGTAAATGTGTCTACGTTTCGTCTCATCTCAGAGTAGAGGCCACTGGCTGCGGCTCCACATTTGTATGTCCACCCCTGTTGAATTGTCATGGACGCATGGACCCTACAACCTCCGGTTTTGTTTTGCTGATTTATCTCTCCATTGAGCTTTCTGCTTGGAGGATATCTTTTTCATTTTGATTGGGGCAACAATATCCAGAGTTGTCATATATTTCCTATTTAGGCTATTGACCAAGTTGTCACAGGAGAACAACAAAGCTGGCATATGTATATATTTTATACAGTCAATAAATCAGCTGCTACAGAGTTTAGGTAACACTTTTTCATAACGCATTCTACAGTATGAGTTGAATAGTGGTAGAGCTATAATCTACACAACAATAAAATACACGATAATTAATTATAAATGCACAATTGACCTAATTATTCACACAGAAAGTTTTTCTGTTCTCTTCTTCCCCCAAAAGGCAGGCCCTTTGACCCCATAATAAACATCAGCTCGGCCGTTTCCAACATTATTTGCATCCTGGTGTTTGGTCACCGTTTCGAGTACGATGATCCACAGTTTCTTCGTCTGCTGAAATTAACCACTGAGAACGTTCGACTGGTAACCTCCCCCATGGTGCAGGTACGTGGACAACACCAGAGCAAAAAGTGACATCATCACCACCTTTCAGTGGTTTCATGGTTGCCAGATCTTGAGTCCATTAATTATTGTAGTGACATCCATGTAAACTTATACACCAGTCATTACTCTCTCTGTTTCCCTGTCTTTTTTCCCCCAGCTGTATAATATATTCCCTATACCGGCGTTTTTGGTGAATGATCTTCAAAAGTTTAAACAGAATGGAATGGAGAGCAGATCTTACTTCAGAAAGGTTTACCAGCAGTGCAAGGCAGAGCATGATGGCAGTGACGCAAGGAGCTTCATCGACAGCTTCGTCACCAGACAACAAGAGGAGGTCAGATCAAGGTGTTTTTAGAGAGAACCACCACTATATGAACCCTTCTGGGCACAGCTACAGTAGACTTGGGCACCTACATCTGTTACACACCTGAATCACAGGCAGAGGGAGACAAATGAATGGGGCTTACCTAGTTTTCAGACTCCTGGGGTTTGTGTTGCAGGTGTTTTTTAGGACAACCAGGGGCGGATTCACAAAAAACGAATTGCCTGTTTTTGGTGTCAAATGCAGCTGCTGTTTGCTTTTTCCAACCAATTCTAAAATCCAAATATTTATAGGTCTTACCAAAAAGACTTAGTGAAGAGACTAGCCTTTGGAACAAAGTTTTGACCATAGCATCAGGCTTCAACAGTTCTTATAACCAAAAGAAAAAAGGAAATGCCATTGCAAATTCAAAATGAATACAACTTGACATTCAGGGAGTTATAAAAGGAAGAGTATCAGATGACAATATTAAGATTTATGGACAAAACATATCAAAAAGAATTTGGTGTGTAATTTAATAGCTTATGATATTAATACTTTGGGGGTAATACGATAATCAACAGTAGACTCACAGAAAATAATCCAAGCCACCAAGAGGCATTTAAAACATAAAATAATTAAATGTTGATATCACAAATAGGTGGCTATAACCTGAAACCTCACTTGACAGGCTTATAACTATATGTTATATTTATCGGGTGTCACACAGCTGCAGTCTGTTCTCCTCTGTCTCCCCAGGAGGGCAAGAACCCCAAAACATACTTTGACGAAGAGAACATGGTATTCAGTGCGACTAACCTATTTATTGCTGGGACGGAGTCCACAACCACCACCATCCGCTGGGGCTTGCTGCTCCTGATGAAGTACCCCCACATACAGGGTGGGTCGTGACCACACCCCGCACACCCAACAGAACACACCCCGCATCCTAGGTGACGTGCCTCCAAAGCCAAACTGTCATCGGCAGCAATTTGTTTACAATGTTCATACCATGTGTTCATACCAGAATCATGTAGTTCACATGACTTTGGAGTTGGTCCATGGGTTGGTCCTTGAGAACTGAGCAGTCTTATAACCTAGTAGGTTAGAAGTTGTCAAGGCACATGAAAGAAGCCAAGCTAAGCTGGCCGATACTGTAGAAGAGAGAATGCTGTGTAGTCACAGTGTGGGGTGGGCCAGTTGTGGAAAACACCATAAACTGTAATAGAATCCAAGATTTGCCCCTTGATATTGAACCCATACACTGTACCCAACATGACCCAACACATCCTATACACCACACCTAAGCCATACACCCCACCTCAAGGCTGAGTCCCCCTACACATCACACACTACAACAAAAACAATGTTCCCATCTCAGTATGCATACCTACAGCCCTAAAAAAAACACCTCTCAATACTAAATGAAATAATACTGCAGTAATGTTGCTATGCTACATCCTTTAAATGTTTGTGACCATTCTTCTTCCTCACCTCCCCTCCTAACAGAGAAGGTACAGGCAGAGATAGAAAGTGTTATTGGGAGAGAGCGCCCCCCACGGGTGGATGACCGTAAGAACCTGCCATACACAGATGCTGTCTTGCATGAGATCCAGCGCTTCGGGAATGTGATTCCAAATAACATACTCCATGAGACCAAAGAGGACACCACCTTCAGGGGCTACCACATCCCAAAGGTCAGAGTTCAGAACACCTCCGTCTCTCTGCACTGTGACCAACTGGCAGATTATTTAAAATTATCTACATTTTAATAAAGTGATGTTACATACAGTAGATTGTATTTGTTTCCAGAAATGGCTTAGTTATTGCTTTATTCAAGCTAATGCACATCTAGTTGGTTGCAACCAATTAGAAATGCTGACAAATGCTGACTGAAATTCAAAATCTAATTTCTATTTTATATAAATTATAAGACTTAAAAATAGATAACATCAGCCCATTGTTAGGGTGGTTTGGAGGCATTTTTTAACAAACATATAAGACTTTTTTATCTTTTATCTTTTTTTTTATCTTTAAAAAAATATATATCTTTATTCACAGTGGTCAAATCAGTATCCAAGAGCAGTGAGGCTGGCAACATTATCCAGAGACTTATTTATCTTACATACTGTATTACAAATTATTTATTGAGGAAATAACAATAATTACATACATGAGTACTTACACAGGAAACTTTGGTGAATTGCCTTGCTAAAGGGTACAGTGCCTCGCCTGGGAGTTGATCCAGGAATCTTTTACAGAATCATCATTATTTTATCACTTATAATGCTCTGAATAATGGAGGAGGATGCGATCAGTGTCATGTTGCTATGGCGACACTGAATAACATTCCAATTCTTTTTCCCCATCCAGGGCACCCCAGTTATTCCCCTGCTTGGTTCTGTGCTGTTTGACAAGACACAGTGGCAGACGCCACACCAGTTCAACCCAGGGCACTTCCTGGATGAGGACGGCCGGTTCATTAAGAGAGACGCCTTCATGCCCTTCTCTGCGGGTCAGTGCTCCGTCGCCATGGTGACACACATCTGAAGCCTCACTGTGACATCCCACAGGTCCCCCAACAAACCCCTCTCACTGTGTCCCCCCGCAGGTCGGAGGGTGTGCATCGGGGAGAACCTGGCCAAAATGGAGCTCTTCCTGTTCTTCACCACCCTCCTGCAGAGATTCACCTTACGGCCTCCCCCAGGAGTTCAGCCCCAGGACCTGGACCTTTCGGCCACTCCAGGCTTCAGTTACGCCCCCGTACCCTACGAGCTCTGCGCCGTCAAATACTGACGCAGAGACGCGCTAACAACTGAACATGGGGACACACTGCAGCACCGACACAAGGACGCTGCCGCCGCAGTGACAGAATGGGAAACACACGAAGCACGCAGCCTGTCGTAATGCGGTCACCCCCACACTGACAGGACCTGAAACATGCATGCACACTTGCATCTTGAGTCTATGTACACTTGCATGCACAATTGATTCATTAAATTAATCAATTATCAAATCAAAAACAAATCATAGCCAACAAAGCAAAACGTATGGCACCATACAAAATAAATAAATCATCAATAACAATAGAAATCAATATAATAGTACTGAAACCATAAATAATAAATATGGCACCGTTTCAAAATCCCCCCCTGCTGGCAATTCACCGGTTGGTAGCTTCTACTTTCCCCCTTTAAAAATCCCCCTTGGTTTGACCCACTCTGTTTGCCTGTGGACCCAGGAGGCACAGTAGTAAATATAACTATAGCCCGCTTTCAGGCTGAAATAAACACGTATGTTTGATGAAACATCTGTCTTTGTATTTTGTTCTACACAACACATGGCAAATGTTAAACACAGATGTACGTAATGACACAACACAATACACCACATGTTTCTGCCAGCAGACGTATCAAATCAGTATACATGTATGTGTTATGAGGAGGTGGTAAAATACTTGTGGTGTAAAAGTAATTTGCTCTCACACACACTATCATACTCTCTCTCATGCTATCATACACTCCCACACACACTATCATACTCTCTCACACACTATCATACTCTCTCACACACACTATCATACTCTCATATACACTATCATACTCTCTCACACACTATCATACTCTCACACACATCTAACTATCTCACACACTATCATACTCTCTCACACACTAAGTATGGTTAAGTATGAAATATGGCGTTGAATCTTTGCACACATATTTCCTTAAACATTATTCTCCTGGAGCAGAACATTTTCTACCATTTTGAAAATGTTTCATATTACTAAATGACATTTCCTCCAGCATTTGCCTAATTTGCATGGAACTTGGTACACATCATCTATTTTCTGGATGACATCAGATTCATTAATGTCTGTTTTTTAGATTGAACAACATAGCCATCACAAACAAGTCAGTTTCCTGTAGTAATTTGCAAATGAGTGAACCACCTTCAACATTGGGTCAATTGTTCTCAATAGTATCTTGGATTGACCTTGTGGCAGAAGAAAAAACGCAGTAGGCAGCAGATAAATGCGATTTTGGGTGATTTTTTATTAGTGCCAGCTAATGTCTGGAAGTTTCCATATGCACACTTAAGAACATAAGAACACATAATGACAAGAACGGGCCATTCAGCCCATCGAGGCTCATCATTTCCTAATCTAAAAAGTATCTAGTACTACATCTAGCCTGGACTTGAATAGCCCAAGCGTTTCTGCCTCTACTACCCGACCTGGCAAGCTGTTCCAGGCATTGACAACTCTCTGTGTAAAGAAAAACTTCTTAATATCTGTGCAGAGCTTGCCTTTAACTAATTTACACCTGTGGCCTCTTGTTCTGCTGACCCCACTTATCTTAAACAATCTTTGGTATTTCACTTTGTTAATCCCTTTTAGGGACCTCAATCAAATCCCCCCTAAATCTCCATTTGCTAAGCTGAAATAGATTGAGTGCCTTAAATCTATATTCATAACTTTTACCTTTCATATAAGTTTAGTTGCCCTTCTTTGAACTTTTTCAAGAGTTTCTATATCTTTCTTGTAGACTGGTGCCCAGAACTGCACACAGTACTCTAAGTGAGGTCTTGTGCACACTTGCACCATTTGCCCATTATTGACTCACCATTTGAGAGGATAGCCATGGACATAGTGTGGCCATTGGATAGGAGTAAGAGTGGAAATAGGTACATTCTTATAATCTGTGATTATGCCGCCAAGGGGCATTCCCACTCAGAAACATCAAGGCCAGACACGTATAGTAGCTAATGCCTTGATACAGCTTTTCTCCAAAGTAGGGTTACCCAGATAAGTCCTCACAGATCAGAAAACTATTCATGTTAATAATATGCTAATATGTTAGTAGTATAACGCAGTATAACAAGTTCTGAAATTTGCAACCAATATTCTTTCTCTTTCCAGTTCCTTACCACTTGGTGGTGCTGTAACAGTTAGTTTCCTTCCTTAAAAATGTATTTAAAACCAGTAGTATATCTCAGAGGTCTCAAAATTCTAATGAGAAAATTGTATTTATGATTTATTAGTGAATTATTGTAACTTTAGAAGTTACCAAATTTGTTTGGTATGAATATTTACATTCATATTTACACTCCCAGTTGCCAAAAAAGTTTGAATTTATCATTTGAACTTCCACACTGGGGAAATAATATTAAATCATGACAGTTTAAACTTCATTTACATTTTACATTTTAAGCATTTAGCAGACGCTCTTATCCAGAGCGACTTACAAGATGTGCATAAACTTCATTGCATATTCATTATATGTCACCCATTGGGACTCTTGGTGGCCATTGTGCTTGCCCCCAGTTATTGCTGCTTGCTGCTACTGTATAATGTTTATTATTATTAATATTAGTAATAGTAGTTGTAGTAATAATCTTGTACACTGGTGTGATGAGTTTGAACTTTGGAGTGGTGATCTCACATCTGGACTACTGCAATTCCTTCCTGGCAGGCCTACCGGCCTGTGCCATCACGCCACTGCAACTAGTTCAGAATGCTGCCGCATGTCTGGTGTTCAACCAGCCAAAGTTCACCCATGCCACCCCTCTACTCTTCTCTCTGCACTGGCTCCCCATCACACTTTCCTTACCAGTGTTACAGGTATGACACGCAGCTGCCTGCAATGATGTCTATTGCTGTATTACTGCACTGATCTCTTGCGCAAACTATGATTGTTCCTACCATGTATTTATGCACATCTTGTAAGTCGCTCTGGATAAGATTGTCTGCTAAATGCTTAAAATGTAAATGTAAAATGCACCTGAAACTGTATCTATGCACCTGTTGTACCGGTAGTGAAAAAAATGTTGTGGTTTGGAAGCACTTATACCCTTCGAAGGCAAGACTAATGCCAATCGTTACTGATGCCAACCTCGGTCCTGGGGACCCACTGTGTATGTTGGTTTTTATTCCAACCATAATCGCAACCTCTGAAATGTAATTAGCTGTTAATTGTTCTATTAAGCTATGTTTAATTGCTTTTTAAGGCATGATTTACTCTCTTAAGGCCATATAATGTCAGTAATAGCTTTTCATGCCATGAACAAAAAATTCCCACATTTACATCCCAGGATATTAGTCACATCAACTAATGCTCTCATTTATTATAATGTGCTATATGATGCAGGATTCCTTGAGAAAGAGGCTACCTTTTGTTTCAATTATAGGCTGGCAGGTGAAACCAGTGGGGGCCTAATTGTTGAGAGTGTGGATACCTGGGGCCGTATGTATCAAGGCAATCAAGGTATCAAGTGTAACTTAAGTGTAAGAATTGGTGACTTTTACTCCTACACAAATTTAAGAATAAAAGTGATTTATCAAATTTCTCTGGACTTAAAAGTACTCTTAAACTGTCAGATATTTAAGAGACCTCTGGAGCTCTCTTAACTCGGCTAGGAGTAGGCAAGACGGCACAGTTGCGGAGACGGAGACGTGTGCGCACCTTCTAAGACAGGAAGAATGTTTTAGAAATGTTTGATGATGCACAGTTAATCAAACTTTCTCGCCTAGATCGTCAGGGAATCATCTTTGTCACTGATCTTGTGCGTGATGTAATATCACCAGCAACTTTGAAACAAATATGTCTCATAAATAAATAAAACTACAAACCAGTGCCAGATGTTACCTTCTTGAAAGCGGAGATTTTCCTGGCGCCCTTTGGATAGAACATTGTACCATTTTTTTTTTTGCTTTCCTCCGGGCTCCGAATGGCGGACACAAAGCTTGCATTTGTTGTCTGCGATCTGCCTCCATTTTGTCTGTCTTTTTTATGACGACATGTGTCGTTGTGTTGTGTGGGGCTATATTGTCCCGTAATTATTTCCTTTTTTGAGTCTACCTCCTCTACGGTTCAATTCCATTTTCTTTTTAAATCCATTTTTTTAGCCTAACATTAGCCAACAAGTCATCTTTTATAATGAGGGTCTGTTTAACTTTATTGGAAACTTGTGTTGACCATCAAAGAATACAGATTTTCCAATAGCAGATTGGTTCTTCCCAGGGTTGCCAACCATTTGTAAATGTATGCCCATAAAAAAATATTTAAATTTCACCTTTTCAAAAAGTTTGTCTGTCCTCAAAAATGTCCTGTTTACTACAGAATGATCATTACTAACTTCGTTGCTAAATTTCTGACTGTCATCCAACTTTCTTCCTAGTTATGAACATTTTGTTCAACTAAAGTTTGGTGAAGAGTGCAGATAGGTCAATGTACCTGAATGGAATATTGACTGTTAAAACTGTCAAAGACAGCAAAGGCTTCCAACCCACTAAAGAAATGATAAATGCTGCAAATATTATGATGTATGACCACAAAATCCAGCGCGGCAGCTCTGCACCATAGCGTGATTGAAATACGAGTGTCAGTAAAAAATATGGCATGTCAGTAAAACAGAGTTCAACTTAGTCAGTCATGTCAGTAAAACCACAAAGTTATGGTTGGCAACCCAACTTCTTCTTCTCTGCAATTTTGCCGACTGATGACCTCATCTTAATCTTTTAATTTGTGGCACCCGTGATTGTCACAAAAACACACTTACAAGCTACTCTTGAGAATATTTGAAGACTTCCCTAAGAGAAAGTGTGAGCTGCTTGATAACTACGTTTTACTGACCACTTTAAGCGAAGAGTGATTTCACTCCAAATTAAGCTCTTAGGAGGTGTCGTAAGTGTAACTCTTAATTAACCTCTGAGACCGACCGGGGCACGGGCACCCCAAAAAGCACTCCTTGTCTTCAAACGCTTATGATTTTTTTTTTCAGCACCGTGTGCTATTCGCATTTTCAGAGTGTTCCTGTTCGCGTTCACGGAGATTTCCGCATTCGTCCCTATCAAGATCATTTATGTAATTAAGGAAGAACAGAGGTCCCAGCACCGATCCGTGTGGGACTCCACTGCCCACAGCACCTAGGTCAGATATGGCCCCACCTATTATTACTGTTTGTATTTGCCCTTGCAGCCAAGTATGAACCCACTCTGAAGCAACTCAGAAAAACTACTGAATTCATTTTAACAATGAGCCTCTCATGTGGTACCTTGTCAAATGCTTTTTGAAAGTCATATATATAATAATAATATCATAAGCCTGGTTCAGGTCAACACACTTTGTAGCCTCTTCAAAAATGTCCAGGAGGTTTGTTAGGCATGATCTCCCTTTGATAAAACCATGTTGGCTCTCCCTTAAAATACTATTATTTTTCAAGAATGATTCCAACTTGTCCTTAATAATACATTCCAGTATTTTACATGCAATGCAAGTTAAACTGACAGGCCTATAGTTCCCTGGGTCAGTATGGCCCCCCTTTTTAGATATCGGAATTATACTACCCTGCTTCCAGTCATCTGGTATTTCTCCAGTGTTTATGGATTGCATAAAAATATCTGTCAATGGTTTATATATAATTTCCCCAAGTTCTTTGAGTACTCTGGGATATATGCCATCAGGGCCTGATGCCTTATTTGTCTTAAGTGTTTGTAGTTTTTGTAGTACTTCTATGTCTCATCTCAAAGTCCTCCAAATAATTCTGTATATTGGCTATACATTTAGGCATATTTATAACCTCTTCTCTAGTAAAGCTCAAAGTGCTAGATGCACTTAACCTCATCATTAGCTTCCCTTTTTCTACTATAATATTGAAAAAACTTTTTAGGAATACTTTTTGCATCTTGGGAAATTTTAATTTCGAACTGCCTTTTAAATCAAATCAAATCAAATCAAGTTTATTTGGGAAATAGAATTGTCACAAAATTTTGCAACAATGGCAACAGTTAGCTGCTTTAATTATTTTTTAGCCTTAGCCTGCATATTACAATACTCTAACTTGTTGATTATATGTATGATCATAATTGAAGGGGACACTGCCACCCAGTGTATGGAAAAAGAAACGTTATTAAATTATACTATACAGTAGGGATATTCATTTCCAGGCCTCAAGGACCACAATGTCAGAAGGTATTTGTTCCAACCACGCGCTACATAGGGTGACCAGACGTCCCGGTTTTAGGCAACGGCATCCCCTGTCCCGACAAAATTCTGAAAACTGCCAAAATGTCCTGGTTTCCAGCTTGCCCCAAAAAGAACACCAGACATTTTTTTGTATTCTCCAAACTAGATCATGGCTGTGATTACATTCTGCCCTCAACAACTGGTCCAAGATCAGGCCTATTGCCCTGCTTATTTAACCACAATAAGCATGGCAATTGGCACAATAAAACAGAAAAATACAATAAAATAAAAAAGTGAGTCAGTAAACTAACCCTGAGTCAGTTAATTGAAGCACAATCCAATCCATCCATCCATTATCTAAGCTGCTTATTCCTGGTCAGGGTCGCGGGGGGCTGGAGCCTATCCCAGCATGCGTTCCGGGCGAGAGGCAGGAATACACCCTGGACAGGTCGCCGATCCATCGCAGGGCACACACACCATTCACTCACACACTCATACCTACGGGCAATTTAGACTCTCCAATTAGCCTAACGTGCATGTCTTTGGACTGTGGGAGGAAACCAGAGTGCCTGGAGGAAACCCGAGACCTTCTTGCTGTGAGACGACAGCGCTATCCACTGCACCACCGTGCCGCCTTGAAGCACAATGTATGTACAATTTGGGCACAAGTTAGCTACCTGTGTGTATGAGGAGATGATAATCAGTGATGCATAGGAAAAGAGCGATAATGTTTTTTGGAAGTTAGCTACAGAGTGGTGGACAGGTGCACTTACTGAGTTCTGACCGAGTAAGTTACGTTAGCTAAGGTTAGTAGAAACTTGAGATGCAACTTGACTTTCTCTTAAGTAAACTCTGTAACTTAACTATATGTTCTCAGGATTGTATATAGAAGTGTTGAAAATTGACACTGATATTTAAGAAATGCACAGTGTAATTTGAGCTATTCTATTTCATGTTCTGTGGACACCCGACCACGCAGTTGTCACGTGACCAGTGGTGCTTTAAAAGTGTGTGCGTGTGTGTATCAGAGGGCCCTCTCTGGTGTGGCAAGTTATGCGATTTTTTGCTCAGTGTTTGGGAATAGCTACATATTTGTGCCCCATGCAGTGCAGTGATGAGGGTTGTATGGTATTTTTTTATTTTTCAGAATTTTCAGGTAATGCAATCTCAATTCTTGCAATTTTCTCAAAGTTTGAGGGTGAAAATTGAAGGGCTATTTTTACGATTTTAGACATGGTTATTTTATTACCCAAAAGTTACCCACATGCACAAAGTGCTGCCCAGTGTGCACCCCCGAACAGGGCTCCTGGCCAGAGCCGGGCTGGCGCAGCCAGGGATCAAACCCCAGCCGCAGTGGGCGACTTTTGATTTTATTATTTCCGTAGAAAATATTTTCAGAAAGACCACAATACACCAGGATTGTTCGGCCGTTTGAGCTAAGGTGTAAGCTTGGCCTGATTAATTTTATATAGCCTACCACGTGCGCTCACATTAACATGTTTTCTATTCGTCTTATCTTAACATACAACCAGCTCAACATTTCTCTCTTAAAAACAAAACATGCATTTTATACCTTGAAAACCAGGCTGTGTCACATTGATTATACATGATGTTGGGCAGTTCCGCTAACTCTAGTTCTAGGCGTTTAGCCAAATCCTGTTATCTTTATGCTACAACCTGTTCTCGGAATACCGAAACTAACACTTACATTCATTTTATAATCCGTAAACGTATTCATTTATAGACTCATACGTTAGTACTTATATAGCCCATAAACATATTACATATACAATCTATAAACTATAAACCATTGCTTTATTAATGTAAATTAATGTTGAAAGGTGGGGCACGCAAACACTTAGGTTACTTAGTGGGACTCAAGCCCCCACCCTTGCCAACCTCTTCAAGGTCCCAAAGCCCCCACCGTCACGAACACATCTTTATTTTATAATCATACCACACAGCAAAACTATAAAAATACAGTATAAGGAAAGACACATCAACTCCCACAATAGTTAGGATATGGACAGGGGAAACCTGATCCAAGGTCAGCACTCCTACTCAGATGCTGTGTACGTACAGGCCCAGAGATCACAAAACCCTGCACATCACTGTTCTCAATCCAACCGCTCATAATGGAATCTCAACCAATGACCGTGAAGGTTTCCATTCCTAATATTTTGGCACCAGATTGGCAAAAAATGTCATTAGCAAAGCTTTACACACCAGCAATAGTTCTTAGTGTGTGACCTGCTGCTACGAATGATGCACAGTAACCGCAGGTAAACACGGTGTGCGAATGCACTTTTCAAACACAGAATGTAGTGCTCTAGATT
Organism: Aldrovandia affinis; assembly: GCA_029706075.1. NCBI lineage: Eukaryota > Metazoa > Chordata > Actinopteri > Notacanthiformes > Halosauridae > Aldrovandia > Aldrovandia affinis. The sequence goes on from JAINUG010000320.1 coordinate 27,701, forward strand.
CAGGAGCCAGAAAGCATGTCTTTTTCCCCCTCTCCCTTTTCCAAACAAGACATTGACCCAGGCAGCATGAATTTTTACATATGTAGATTTCATGAAGGTCAATAAAACCCAGATAAAGAAAAGCACAAAACACAAAGGCATAATTTTCTTAGAAAAAAGGTTTTTATTAAACAATCACAATTGAACACAGAGCAATGTTGGATTTTAAAAGTGCGTTTGCAAGTGGTCATGAGAGGCACTGTGAGGGACTGGCCAGCAAATAAAAAATAAAACACCCAGGCACAACTGCTTAACCCCTCCATCTTTAACAAAACTACACAGAGGCAACCAGTAACAAATGACAATTTTCCATTTTCCCATCGGTTATGGCTATGCCCCCCATCCTTATCACCAATCTCAATCTCCAAAACAAAAAGAGGCACATGATTGAATTCCACCCACAATTCAAATCAAGGTGGCTACACAGCAGACAGACTCTCTGCGGTTGTCCCAGCGACCAGCAGAAGGCAGTCTGCTCAGGCTAGGGTGACGTAAGTGGCATCAGTGGCCACACCACAGTTGTTGTCCTTCATGGACATAAGCACATAGCCGTCATTTCCCCAGTAGGTGGACCAAGAGTTCTTCACCAGCCAGTAGGGCTCCCCCTTCAGGACACCATACCCCACTGCAAGCACTGCATGGTCAAGGTCCTCCGTCTTGTTGCCTGGGAAACCACAGAAAAGGAATGTCACTGGACAGAAGTGTCTGTAATACCCGAGGCATCTCAGATCAGGCCGATAATAAAAAAAAATCTGGATCACATCATTCTAAAACGTGTACACGTATTGGCGATTTGGAGATTTCGCATGAACGTTTGTGAAGGTGCGTGCCAGCTGCTGACGTGACGCATTTGAGGGTGTAAGGGTGGGACTCACCGCAAGCGGGCTCGAAGTACACTCCATTGCTGTAGAAGGCGAAAGAGCGGTGGGAAGCGTCGATACCGACTGCTACCGGCCCCTGTTTGAACAGCGCCACCTTCAGAGCTTCCGTATCGCCGGACGTCACGTTGGTGTAGCTCCGGATGCGCGCGGTCATCTCCGACTGGTTGTAGTGGCAGAAGCCGTTCTGCGTGAAGAGGCACATATTCAACCACAGGGGTCAGGGACAGAGCGGATCTGAACCCACAGAGCATTACGAGGCAACACCCAGAACAGACTCCCTTCCATATTCAGGTTTGAAACCATTATTCAAAGACGGCCATTTATCGCAGGTACAGTAAAATCCCCTATAATGAGTCAACGCAAGTCAATCGAGAGACGGTGGAATCCTTTCCTCTGCACTCAGAGACCCAATTGACTGACTGAATACACAGGGCGGGGCAAAGACAACCAGCCATTGGTGAACTGAGCGAAGAGGAAACCCCGTCAGCAGTGCTCCCGGGAGGGATAAAGTGCTTTTCATTTTTCAAAGCTAGCGGTTATTCCATCCTCAGCAGCATTGGCAGAGGTGGGTTGTCTTGATGAACAAATACAGTTTATTGCAAAGTGTGATAAGTCTGGTGGTCACCGAAACTGAAACTAAATACTTTGCAATATTAACAGGCTTTAAAAAATGTATCAATTAAAAGAAATGCACACACACCATGCCCATGTAGTCGCCGTAGCTCTCCATAGTGGCGATGCCTCCGTGCCTTATAATCCACTCGTACCCCCTCCACTCCTCTCCTCCGTCGCAGCCGTTATTTCCGAAGCCCCAGGTGCAATCCACTAGCATCTGCTGGGAGAGCACCACCAGGGAGCCCGTCTGTGGGAAAGAACAGGGGTGTTAGACGATGGCACGAATGGCAGGAGAGCCAATGTGTAGTGCAAGTGGTCCTCATGGTTAGCCGTGGCCTACACGGCAGAACGGAAACACAGCCCTGGTCTCAGATCAGCTGTGGAATTTAACAGAGAATTTAACAGAGGGAAATGTGAACTAATACAAAATGGTTTCCATGGGGCTGAGATCAGTTATTCCACATAAACCCCTGAGAGAATTCGAACATCTGTAATGGAAACACTGCCAGTCATTGACAACAACAGGTCAACAATCCCCCCCCCCCCCTCTTAATGGGAGGTTTGACATGTGTGATCACTTCGTCATTGGAGGGGTGGTAGACATTAAAATGCAGCAAAGCAAAGCTGCTTCCTCTGTGAGAACTGTAAAACTGATAAATACATGTCAGACAAGTTGTTCAATCTTTTCTGCAGCCATTCAAACCATTAAAATCTCAGCAACACACTTCAGTTTCATTAATTATACCAAAAATGCGAAATTAACATAGGTCCATGTGAATTTTTGGAAAACCAACAACAGGAGTCATTTTGATTATAAAAATTCAGGCCAGGTGCAGTAATAAGTCATTTGAAAGCGACCTCTCCAAGTAAAACACTTTAGAATGTGCAGCAGCTGCAGCTGAAGCATAATTCAAGAGGAACCGGTTTAAAAACATTCTTCCTCCATTACTTCTGGGTTGTCAAACTCTTTAGATACCAGAAAGAAATTAAACCGATTAAACGCATTGGCTTTGAATGCAAAGGTGAGGGAGTGGTAAGGCAAAACAATGCAAGTTTACCCAAGGTGTAGGGTCATTCCACCATGCCGGTAAACAGTAGCCAAATCTGTCCACACAGACCAGTTCACTGCTTATTAAAAATAAGATCAAGACAGAGGAGCGTCTTGTAAGGATGTCAGAAGGACTGAAGCAAACAGCTTTGTTTTTTCAATAAGCCAGTCGCTCCAGGAGAGCTGGAAAAAGAGATGCAAACACAGCGGCCCATGTCACCACCTGCTGAGTCACTGACTGTGTACTGGCGGAGCCAGTGGCTTTCCTGGAGCTTTGATCTGTCTGCACTGCATACACCGTGGATCACAATCAATTAAGATTGTCCCCCTTTGAAATCAAAGGACTATAAATTAAGGCTCTGGTGGGTTATGGTTTGTCACGACTGATTTAAAAAGGACATGAACTACTTTTCTTGACACAAACAATACCCAATATTAGAGTGTTTATTTGGCAAAGGGACCACAGTTGTTGTGACTTGCACTAATTACAAGCCTGTATAATGAGGAACAAATTAATGTTGAGACAATCAAACCATCATCAATGAATACATTTAAAAAAGGGAAATAGTGACTATGTACAGTTTAATTCAAGACATTGCAATACCAAAACATATTTTAAATAGCCATTTTCAGTTGTTTGGGGGGGGCTGATATTAACAAGTAGAGCTTCTACTTTTCCCTGTGTGCAGTTCTCACAGTAAACTGCATCAAATTGGATTTTGAGTGCCAAAAGCACCACAGAAAACGAAATAAAAACCTAAAAGTTTGCTGAAAAAAGCAAACTACCAGTGGAAAAACATTGTGGGAAACATCAGGAACTTTTCAAACTGGTGACAAGTGTTGTGCATTTCACATGGGACATAAGTAAATTAGTCTCATGTGAGCAGGGCATTTAAGCTGTTAAGGCAGAGGTACTGGCAGAAGTTCAAAAAGGGTTAATACTCAGTCAATACAGCCTATGTGAACAACGCCAAGGTAGGCCAGTTTCTCATTGCAGACAGACAGACAGACAGACAATCAAGACCTCTTTTCCTTGACGGGGAGACCCTCAACTAATCAGCTACTTCTGAAAATGTTAGTTATTGAACTTGTCTTCTTACATTTTGTGTCCTTTGTGAACAGCAGAAATAGCACATTTCTTTAAGTCCATGGTTTTCTTCAATTAGCATGTGTACCAAGAGTGTGTGTGTGGATGCGTGCATGTCTAGTCTCACAGCCTCACCTTCACGAAGAGAGCACCCTCTATTGCCCCAGTGGTCGCAAAGCTCCAACAGGAGCCACAGATAGCCTGGTCCTTTACTGGTGTAACTGCTCCTGTGGGGGGAGAGAAAGGAGGCGGAGTAGAACACACATTCAAGACAGGAAGATTCCTCCCCACACACCCATGTGAGTGGTTAAAGAGCAGTGCTCTTGTTCAGGCCCATGAAAACGGCATCCTTGCTTATCATCCATTTACACAGATGGACATTTACTCTGAAAATGTTGGTTTAGTGCTACCTTCAAGGGAATGATGCCCTTAGAGCCCTCACTTCAGAAGAGACTGAACCCTTCTGGTAATACGCCCAGTTTCTAAACCACTACACCATACGGTCATCCACAGAAATGTGAAAATTCTGAGACAGTTCTGATAAGTGATAATTTCTCAGTATTTGCATTCTGCCACCATTTCCGGTGTGTGGAAAGGTTCCGGAACATGTCAAAGACATGAACCCTACAGCAGGGATCCTCAACCCTGGTCCTGAAGGACCAGGTATACTGGATTTTGTTGTTACTAAGCACTTAATTAGTCAATTACAGCAGTAGGTTATAGTCAAATGACCAGCTGGTTTAGTGAGTCTCTACTAGTTACGGATTTTAAGGTGGAATCAAAAACCAGCATACCCTGTGGCCCTCCAGGATCAGAGTTGACAACCTCTGCCCTACAGTGTCAAGTCTGTTACCATGGAAATGATTAATTAAAAGTGTTGCATTACCATAGAGCCTCCAGTCCAGGGAGTCAGGCACCTGCACGGAGGCGTAGAGCTCCAGAGGAAAGGGACGCCCCCTATTGGGGGTCTTCCCACGCCTGCTACCCCTGAGCATGGCCAGCTCCTCATGGGAGCGATCAGACAGGTGATTCAGAGCCAGACTGTAAGACAGGCCTGCCCGGTTCATGGAATGGACAAAGCTATGGGAGAGAGAAAACCATTGAGTTGAGGGGGAGAGATGGAACACAAGCACATCTTGCTCTGTGACGGAGGTGGTTACAACAGCACAAGTTGTGATGGACCAACCCTGTACACCACCACGCCAACACAAGCTCTACATCTCAAACAGCGTTCACCTTCACCTCTACCCACCCTCCCTCCCTCCCTCCAGCTCACCGCACGTTGTGAACAAAGGAACCCTCTCGCTCCTCATGCTCCTTCTCGTCGCCATAGTGACGTTGGAACTTTTCCTTGTAGTGTCCAAAGAGCCGATGGGCATGGCCCCTGGGGGAGGTGTGGACCAAGTCTTGCATGGGATTTGCCAGGATGTGATGCTCCACCCCTGGCCCAGGAAATGACCCGCACGTCAAGCCTATAAAAAAAAGGTGAGGAGAGAACAATGAGAAAGCACGCCAGCACGAGTACGATGACATGCATGGCAGTGCTAGCGTCACACTCAGCCCCCCTCACCATCTGGCAGAGAGAAGGCCTTGGGGTCCACGTGGGAGCTGAATTCTTTGTAGTCCACCAGGTACTTGTCATAGTGGGAGCCCAGCAGCGTGTTGTAACCCATCATCTCATAGTGACAAGGTGTGGCAGGCTCATTGTCGCCCTCTGGGCGTGTCACCCACAGAGTGTAGGTGTTCTTCTTGTGCCCCACCGTGGTCACGTTCTGCCACACCTCACACAGCACGCCACCAAAGTACTCCATCCGCATGAACTGGGGATTCAAATCAGCAAAATTACATACCATAATGCCACACACACACACACATGCATACGCAAACACTGAAGTGAGGGCAAGTGAGTGGTCTTTTCACCAGGGATGCAAGTGTGCTACATACACAAATCCTGATTCTGTGTCGTGTTAAAGACCCACTTGCCCTTCAGTTTTTTCAGCACACTCTACTTAAAAATATTTTAAAAACAGCCATTTATCACTATTGGCTGCATTGGAACTCATTATAATGTTTAGAATCATACGAGGCTGGTAATAAAACATCAAGCCCAAGTCAATGTTTGGGGACAACACTTATTCCTTGTTCACTAGACTACTGTCCTTTACCAATTTACAGCAAGCACATAGCAATAGCAAGGTCTTTTAGACCACGGTTAGATATTGTAATGGAATATTCAGTCATGCTCCTGGTTGTGAGAAAAGCTTGGGCCACTCAAAAGGCGATCACTCTCCAGCTCCCTGGCCTTTTCTTCCAGCCAGTTGGCATAAAAGGATTTAACCACAGTTTGGTGGGCCAACCATATCCTACTGTTAAGAGTAGTCAGACAGAAGCACCACCCCAATTCCCAAAATCCTCACAGTACCTGGAACCCCTCAAGGCTAGGCAGCGCCCCCTGGGGTTGGACTGGTTCCTCCTTGGTGCCATTGACCTGGAAGCACTTCATGACATTAAACTCTCTCTCCGTCGTTTCTGGTGTGATCTTGTAACTGGAGCCCCAGGGCTTCTCCATGCCCTTCTGGAAAGTGGACACCTGGCCTGTGAAAGCGACGGTTTAATGTCAGTCTGTATCTAGACCCTAACCCCTCCCCCTTTAATGAATGGAGGGAACAGAAACGCTCTTCTCTCCTCCGTGCTGCGTCACTAGAAGTAAAAAAGAGAAAGGGCAGGACAGTGCATTGGTGGAAGCGGATCTCACCATGATAGTAGTCGATGCGGCTTGTTGCACCCTGCAGGTCATACCAGGCCTCGAAGGGCTCCTTAATCTCAGCGTAGGGCAGTGAGATCACACCTGAGTGGGAGAGATGCACAGCACATCATCCCCCAGGCCAAAGGCCAAAGCAACACCCTGGGACAGCAACATACCTGAGCTGTGTCGCCCACCTGCTCGATGTGAACTGCCATACAAAATACGGTCTGCAAATTCCTGGCTAATGCAAGCCAGCACACCACACCTACACGCACAAGCCTGGTCACACCAAAGCCAGCACCCCTCATCTGCGCATAACTGTTCCCAGCACATTTCTTGACATGTTTCTTGTGGAGAGAAGGGATGGGGTATGGGGAAGGACTACGGACAGTTTGTCACAAGACTTGACTGCTGACTGGATAATAATTAACAGAATAAGAGAACTCGTGCCTTACTGTAATGCAGAACCTCTAAACGTATGGCGCAAAATGTAGTTTTGGGAACTCAGTAATGAAGTGAAAAAAAGCAGGCAAGGTCTACGACTAAAGTCAAGTCTAATGCCGTATACCGCTGTTCCCTTCTGTACATGTGTATTGGCTGCTAGATACGAACCTTTAACGTGGTAAGTCTTCCCAAAATCCGGCACGGTGGTTAAGGGGTTGCCTTCTGATACTGCGGAAGGAAGACAGGTCTTGCATAATCTTTCCGCGTCAAAACACAAACACATGAAATGACTCAACTTTATATTAGCTGACATAGGAATCAAATAGTATCGCGTTAAAAAAAAACAACCTGCAAGTCAGAGAGGGTACATGTGACTGGTTAGATGTAATATGAACCTGGAAAGGAGATGAGAAAAGCATTTTCATCAGCCGTCTGCGTTACTTGATGCAGCTTCAGGCTAGTGTACAGTTCGAATTTCAGTATGAATTGCCCAACCAAACTACCAGAGGCTAGCAAACAAGGCCAGTCAACTGCCTTTTCAGGTTCACAGTTAAACTTTCATCTTAACGCTTAACATCTTTTCATTGTATTTTACCATTAGCGGCTACTACATTATCCAGGTACAATAATGCTGGCTGGTCTCATGTTAGCCTGCTATTCAGCTGCAACTCAATCTAAATCACGTTGGGATTTAGATTGAGTTACAGCTGCTATTAGAATCCTTTCAACGTTTTTGGCTATCAAAGAAGCTTTTGAGAGATCTGGTAACGTCTACTGTTACCTAAATTTGAATAATAAACCAGTTCGCTGGCAAACTAGATAACACAGTCCATAAACGTACTCACCTGCAGTGTACACAATGAACACGGCTAAAATATTTAAGCGCCACATGCTGAATGAGGTGGAACGTTTTGACAGAAATATTGCTGCAAGTTACTTAAAAAATAAGGCATAGAGAACGCATTGAACAGTACGATACTTGGCGGCGTGTACCGTATTTACTTCATCCTGGAAAACACCGTACTTCAACTGTCACAGCATGACTGACGTTCGTCTTCACCAATTATAAGCTTCTTGAGACGATGTGGTCCAATCAAGAGATAAGGGCGTGGCTCTATGGCATGTCATATGACTGCCGCAGTTATAGTCCTCACATGACTCTTGTACAAGTTGCTGAAATCAGCTATTGTGCAAGATTTTCAAATAAAACTGTTCGGTGCATGTTTAGTTGTGGCCACAAATTATAAAACATTTTTTTTCATGTTGTATATACCTTTGTGTATGTCTAATAACAATAGGATTTGCGCTATAGTTCAAATGCAACACTGCAACTTGCACAATATCCGTGGTGCGCCTCCTAGTGTCAGAATATCGTCAGTGCATATCCAGGAAAATGAACGCCGGGTAGTTTTACACACGAAGATTATGCAGAAACCGGCTTTTCCCGTAATGTAGGCTACTTTATTCCGATGAAAGCAAACAAGAATGATAATGATATTTAGACACAATGACAAGAGAAATCTCGTTCACAATGCACTTTAATTCCACAGGGGAAAACACACTGAAACATTTACATAGACAAACACCTGGACACATTAGATTCTTTCACACAAAGTTATCTAATGAAATGTACAACTGAGTGACATGTGGTGAGTGCCTGCCAAACGCCTCACTCTCCCCTTCACTGGATGGGAAGGGGAGCTCACATCTCACTCTCCCCCTGAATATTTCAAATGCTCTTCTTTAACTCTACAATTCTATCTGCATGGCCATGTTACTAATAGCAGGATTAAACCAGTACCCTTTTAATAAGCCACTACATTTAGAGCTAGAATCGCAGGAGACTGGACTGCCACATGCTGAACATCTGAGGTGGGATGGAAGCCTGAGCTGTAGCTGCGAGGCCTAGTGTTTTTTCCTCCCATCTTCTCTCGCCGTCTCTCTGGCACACACTCCAACCCCTTGACCCCACTTTCCACACAGCCGTCACACCTCCAGGGTAAGGATGATTTCACACTTGCATGTACACTACAGAGACAGTACCTTACATTGAAAGACAGGACAGGGTTGATTATTAGACCTGTTTTTTGTTTTTTTTATGTCAATACAAAAAAAATAGATTTCTCAGTTCAGAACCTTTGCACTGATCAGTCTCTTTTGCTCGCTCCTATCGCTACTCCTAAATCGCCCTTGGCCCCCCACCCCTAATTCCCATCCCGTCGGGGTGAGGGGGGAGGTCACTCTCTGCGGGGCGCCAGGTTGGTTCGGAGGGGCAGCGTGGCATCCACCCAGGTGTTCGGGGTCTGGATCATGGTGTTCCAGACGGTGACCTCTTCCTCGCTGGAGTCCATCCACACCACAGGCTGACCGTAGCTCTGTCCTGGAGCAGGGGCAAGAGGAGGGGGTTACAGCGTGTACAGTGTGCGTGCGTGCCGCATGTGCGTGAAAGTGGATATGTGGGTGTCTCTGTGTGTGTGTGTGTGTGTGTGTGTATGTGAGTCTGTATGTGTGTATGAACACGTATGTGTGTTTCTGTGTGTGTGTGAGTGCATACATGTGTCTGTATGTGTGTGTGTGTCTGTATTTAACGTATGTGTGTGAACGTATCTGTGTAGCATATGCTTTGTCCTGGAGTGGTTGCGAGAGGAGAGGATTCAGTTCTTCGATTCTCAAATGCATAGAATGTATGAGAAAAGCAAACAAACAAAAAACAATACAAAAGGGAACAAAAAATAGAAATTTGCTACTATACAGGAAATGATGAAGTACTGCCAGTACTGGACTGGAGATGTTGGTCATCTTGTTTTTTGTTTTTTTTAATCTCAGTTTGTCCAAAATGACTTTTTTACACCATCAAAATGTCACAGTCTATACGTTGTTACAGGGTGGGGAAGCAAGGGAAGGATTTCAAAGTAATCCATGTACGGTTGTCATACTTTGGAGAAAAACCTGATTTGATTCTCAATTTAATATGTTTTAAAGGAATACAGCTGTTAATTTCATTGAGCCCCAATCCAATGAGTGAGTCTGACGTCTATATCAAAACTATGAATTTCTTTGCAGTAGCTAGGGCAAGTACAGTACATTTTATACTACAGCAATGTATGAGCGGAATCTTCATACAGATGCTTGGTAAGCAGCCCATACCATGTGTGTGTATGTAGAGTATGCATACATTGTGTGCACCTGTGTATGTGTGCATAGACTGTTACATTTTTTGACATTTTAAGCATTTAGCAGACGCTCTTATCCAGAGCTACTTACAAGATGTGCATTAATACAAGGTAGGAACAATCATAGTTAGCGCACGAGATCAGTGCAGTAATACAGCGATAGACATCATTGCAGGCGTCTGCGTATCATACCTGTAACACTGGGAAAGAAAAGGTTAGTGTGGTTTTCTTTTGTGTGTGACTGTGTGTCTGGTTCACCTGTGCCAGGGCTCAACCTCACGCCCCCCAGCAGCTGTGCGGAGAAGGCGTCTTTCTCCCACACCGTGATCTCGGCGCACGCTTCGCTCAGGTCCACCGTCTGGAACCCGTCGTACACCATGGTGTGGTTGTAGGTGGGGCTGACCGTGTTCTTTATCACGCGCGTCTTCTGGCGACTTGACCGGCTCTCATCTGGTAGCACATAGCTATCGGCGGGTGGGGGTGGGGGCGTGGACGGAGGGATTTGGGAGAAAGTCGGACAGAGGCGGAGACGTAGGTGAGGGGACTTTGAGAAGTAAAAAGCAACGGCATCGTGAATTATTCCTCTACACAGTGTGAAATATTCCTGTGCAAAATGGAACTCATCTTACAATATTAGAATCAAACACATATGCAAAGAAAGAATTGTATTAATTGGAAATGGAGAAACCACGATATCACTCCCCCCCAGAGTGGAAGAAGTGCTTGTCTACCTCTTGACGAAGGAATCCACAATGCCCCCTTTGGTGGGGATGAGTCCCTGCGCCTCCCTCAGCCATATGTGCAGTTCCCCAGTCAGTGGCAGCCCACTGCCTGAGGGTGGCAGCAAAGGGCAGTGTCAAAGAAGCACACTGGCACAAACACTGTGTGTTTAAGAGTGTGTGCTCAGTACATGTTCAATGTGAGTATATTTATGAGTTTATACCCACAGTGTGTGTGTGTATATCTTACTGTTTAACCAGGGAGATCAACTGAGAACTCAATTTGCAGTGATGACCTGGGGATGACCTGCTTAGCTTCAGCAGTCTGACATGAGAAGGGCTCAGGGTGGGGTGGCTGCTTGCTAATGTGTGTGTACTGTGTACATATGTGTGTGTATGTGTGTGTGTGTGTTCAGTTGATTCACCTTCAGATCCAGCTGGGCTGAACTTGAGCGACAGCAGGAGGGTTCCACGGCTACTAATGGAGTCCTGAGACATCTGGACCTGAGAGAGAAGGGGAAAAGGAGAAAGGAAAAGGGTGAAGGGGATGAGAGAGAAAGGGAAAGGGCAGAAGAGGGGAAGAGAAAGAGAAAGGTTACATACTGCATTATTGCAAACACTCGTTCATTCTCAATTCATATCCAGCCTTCTCAGTTCAGCTGGCATGCCACTGTAACATCTTTAGGTTTTGAAATCAACCACGTTTCGCCTGTGTTCGTTCTGCAAGATAACACCGATAAAGGGTCTGGGTCAACAATAGTCAGTCTTGCTGTGGGTTTGACTGGGAGTCAGTTGAGGTCAGGGGCATTTCTTCACAAATTCTGAGGCAGCAAATACTGTGATGAGATTGTCTTTGCTTTCAGTAATGAAAGAAACCCAAACACAGACCGCATTGGACTATATGTTCAGAAGTAGTAGCTGGGAATAACTATGTTTAACAAGCGCTACAACATCCCCGGCACAAATACTTTTAAAAAAACGAATTAATTCCATTATTGTAGTTAACGTGAAAGATCGGAAAGTCAAGCAAATTTTCATATTTCCTTTTAATAGACCTTGACTGGCAAGACGTTTGATAGAATCATTACCGACACAGTGCACCCACAGTATACTGTACGGACAGGCTGCACAATGCAGTGGGGAACAAAATAGCTTCAGGTCTGGTTTGGCAGGTTTGGAAGCAGGCACCCTGCCAAAAAAAGCACTTCTTTATAGCATTGTGTGATTAATATTCCATATAAAATAGTAACTACAGGTAAATGCCAAATTGAAGGCAACGCTCGAGTAAATGAGGGATCCTTTAAGCGGGTGCTGCATCGCAAAGTGTCCACTGGCAGGTAGGCCCGACCCTCCCCTTTCCAAGGAGCCCTCCCCCCATCCAATCGGGACTCTCCTATCCCAGTCTATCTCCCCCGGGTTACCAAAGTGTTGCCTTTATTTTGGCAGTTAACTGTACATTGGCAGGTACCCGTCTCGTGAGTTATGCAAGCTGACCTCCCTGAACACCCACAACCCTGAAAATTGCCTTCAGGTGAATTAGATTACAACCGATTTAATCAGCATCTAATTAAGGTTGGCCGAAAGGATTGATTTAGGTTTTCCTTGAAACAAGTTAGACCCGATAGTCGGCCCTTTATAACAGACATTACCCTCCTTAGCAAAACAAACGAGGAAAATCTACAGTTTAGAAGCCAGACTGTAGCGAAGACAATATTACTTGTGGGAGCCAGAGGCCTCTTTGTCCTCGTATCATAATCACGCAACATATCCATACTGAAAATCTATGTGCAACCAGGTCCAATTCTGACAGGATACTACCTCATTGGGGATGCCACGGTTGGCTTGAATTACATATTATTATATTTGTATATTCTATCCTGTAATTGTACACTTTTGCCCACTGTTTGACTTCATGGTTTACTGTTACTCATTGTGTTGCTTTCCATTCTGAACACATGCCCCTGTTGCAGCTCTCATTATGCACGTCATGTATCATACCTTGAGGCTCTGAATGAGAGTGCGCTCGGTGAGTGAACTTTTCTTAAATGTCAGTGCAAAACTACTTATGAGAGAGGGAGAGAAAGCCACAGAGGTGGGGAGAGAGTGTTAAGACTCAGACAAGGAGAGAGAGAGAGAGAGAGAGAGAGAGAGAGAGAGAGAGAGAGAGAGAGAGAGAGAGAGAGATACAGAGGTGGGAAGGAGGAGAGTGCAGAGACTCACACAAGAGAGAGAGAGAGAGAGAGAGAGAGAGGTGGGAAAGAGGAGAGTGCAGAGACTCACACAAGGAGAGAGAGAGAGAGAGATAGAGATACAGAGGTGGGAAGGAGGAGAGTGCAGAGACTCACACAAGGAGAGAGAGAGAGAGAGAGAGAGAGAGATACAGAGGTGGGAAGGAGGAGAGTGCAGAGACTCACACAAGGAGAGAGAGAGGGAGAGAGAGAAAGGGAGGAGTACAGAGGTGCGAGGAGAGTGTAGACTCACGCGCGCCTGCAGGGGGCGCCAGCATGGCTCGGCCTGGCCCCAGTCCCAGTCCCCCAGCCCCACCTCCACCTCCCCCAGGAACACATTCCTGCGCACGGGGTCGTGGTGCCACACCGACAGGTTGAGGGTTCGCCCCTTCAGCTCCACCATCTTGCACTTGTACTGGGAGAGGACAGGCAAATGGTTAAACCGAGCACTGACGGAGTGCACGGACTGGCAGTCCTGAAATAGACGGGTCAAAGGCCCCCAAAGAGCAGACAGACACACGGTAAAGCAGACAGGCAGAATGTTGCATACAAAGACAGACATATCCTTGTGACAGGAAAACAGACTGACTGACTGACTGACTGACAGGGGAAAGGCAAGCTTCAGGGACGGACAGGGAAACAGACTGACTGACTGACTGACAGGGGAAAGGCAAGCTTCAGGGACGGACAGGGAAACAGACAGACTGGCTGAGGACCATCATTCGGGGCTCACTTTCAGGGTCTCTTCATACACGGGGTTCACCGTCTTCTTTTTCACCACGGTCTTCTTTTTACTGTGGGACGACTTGTCCGGTAGAAGGTAGGTTTTCACATACCTGCAGGCACACAGAGAAACTGTGTCCTCACAAAGCACTCAGTAAGCAAAAAAGCCACTGTTTCCTGCCTGTCTTAGTCCTAGTTGTGGCTAAGGGCACAGATATGGGAGACAGATAGCCAGAGAGATAGGCAAAAGACCATTCAGAGAGACGGTTAGTCTTGAGGTGGGGGCCACACACTCACGGGTCAGATCGGTTCTTTCGGGCGAGGGCCAGGTCCTGACAGCGACACACCCGCACCTGCAGCTCCTCCTTCTTGGTGTCGTAGTGCAGAGAGAACTGCAGGCTACCCCGCACCTCCACCATCCCAAACTCCCCCGAGCTGAACAGGCTCATCATACTGCCACTCAGCTGAGGAAGACACAGAGACAGGCTCATCACACTGCCACTCAACCAAAGGGGCGGAACCACAGGGACGGGCTCATCATACTGCCACTCAGCTGAGGAAGACACAGAGACAGGCTCATCACACTGCCACTCAACCGAGGGGGCGGAGCCACAGAGACAGGCTCATCATATTGCCACTCGACAGAAGGGGCGGAACCACAGAGACAGGCTCATCATACTGCCACTCGACTGAGGGGGCGGAGCCACAGCTCATCCCTGGCCCAAGGGGACCGGTCTCCATGCTGGAGCTGCTCTTATGTAACAATGTTTTACTCGAAGACACACAGACACTCTCTCCTATACTGCAGCTGCAAATTTGCATACAGAATCAGTTCAATGGCCTGGTTACAGACAAATACACGGATGCTCAGCAAAAGCAGCAGTAAAAATATGCACACACACACACACACACACACTTAATTTATCCTGTGTCTCAAGGACACAGAGGTGCAGCTGGCTTGATGGATATGCTACAGATTAGATTTGAGAGTTGCCCCGGACACTATGGCGATACACATATACACTATAGCGATATAGGGTAAAGGGGAGCTCATTAATCAGTTAGCTTTATAGTTAGATTTAGAATTACGGAGCTGGCTCCTTTGACCTATACCTCTGTCATACTGCAAAATACTGGCAGTGTGTGTAAGTTTGTTTATGTGTGCATACCTATGCACATGTGTGTGTGTGTGTGTGTGTGTGTGTGTGTGTGTGTGTGTGTGTGTGTCTCACCGTGTGGTTGGAGTGCAGACTGGAGGTTGATCCACCGGGTCTGAGTCGGGTCTGGTCAGGCTCAGTTGGGGCACTGCTGGACACAGAATCTGTGTCTTTCTCTGAGTCCACCTACAGATGGGACATGCAGTGAGTCACACAGATGCTGTCTTTCTATCTCTCTCTCACACACACACACACACACACACACACACACACACACACACACACACACACACACACACACACACACACACACACACACACACACACACAAACAGTCTGCAAAGTCACTGATGATGAAGGGCAAAGTGACACCGATGCAAGCACGATTAACAGGAACACAGTAACTCTCTCTCTTTCACAGACAAGCTGACAACAGCAGACACACATTATATCTCTAAGAGGAAAAATTAAGACACAGCGTTAACTCACTCATTGCTTCTTTCCCAAACACACACACACACAATCAGCACAGATTCTACCTCACACACATGCGACAGAACTCACGCTGAAGGTCGATTTCCAGAGATGGAAGCTGGTTCAGCAAGCACATTCAGAGTGTGTGTGTGTGTGTGTGTGTGTGTGTGTGTGTATGTGTCAGTGCTTTTGAGTAGCTCTGCTTCGCTTGCGACCCTGTACCTCAGTGCTTTGGTCACATGACCAAGGAGTCCTGACTGGCAGAGTGACGAATCAGGGGTGGAGCTAGAGGAGCGAGTCCCCCAAGTGTCTGACAGCATGAGATGCGAACGCAGTGCGAACGTGTTTTGCGGTGCGTGCGTGCATGCTGTGTGAGCATGGCTAGTGTTCGAGAGAGAACGTGTCTGTGAGTTGTATTTCAGTGAGTGTGTGTATTTGTGTGTGTGAGAGAGTATATGTGTGTGAGAAATTGTGTGTGTGTGTGTGTGTATCAGTGTGTATGTATGTGCAAGTGTTTGTGTATGTAAGTGTGTGTGTGTATGAGTGAGACAGAGAGAATGTGTGTGTGTCTGTGTGTGTGTGTGTGTGTGTGTGTGTGTAAGTGAGACTGAGAGCGTGTGTGTGTGTCTGTGTGTATGTAAGTGTGTAAATGTGTGTGTGCGTGACAGAGATAGAGTGCGTGTTTGTGCGAGTGTGTGTACCTGCACGGTGGGGGAGGGGGTCTGCAGTGCTCTCTCCTCTCTCTCTGCAGTGCTCTCTCCTCTCTCTCCCTGTCCGTTTTGCTCGCTGACGCACTCTGTGGGACGGGGGGTGGGGGTGGTGGGGGGGGCAGGGATACATAACAAAACAGATGTGTCACCCTCCCAGCCCTTGGTGATGCTAGTGACGGCAGTGTGACATCAGCTCTGCTGTGATCACATGAGCACACTCACGGAGGGGCTCTTAGCAGCATGTGCCATTAATCTGATCCACTGTTCCACCACAAAAGAGGAAAGGGTCACAGAGGAAGAGAGAGGAAGCAAGGCAGAGAGAGGGGATAGAAAGAAAGAAAGAGGAGGAAGAGGGTGAACACAAATATATGAGTGGAGCAGGTAATGGTCAGAGGGGTTGAGAGGACTGTGAGAGGGATGAATAGAAAGAGAAAGACAGAGAGAGAGAGAGGGAGAGACATAAAATAAAGCTGCACAGACCGTACCTGTGGAAGCTGTAGCACCATTATGGGTCACTGGACTCTTCTGAACAAAGAGAACAGAAAATCCCTGTTTATGAGTATGAGCCTCTCATGTTTAAGATGTTAGCAGTTGTAATACAGCAAGGGGGACACTGCAAATGAACAGAGGACTCCTGTATCAAACACGTATGACTTCTATCTGTCGGCTTTTACAACAGCCTAAACCATCCTTTTGGTCAAGATGACCCTTTTCAACATTCAGTCTTGCAAGAGTGAAATATGATTGCATATAGAGGGAATATACAGGGGGTAGACAAAATATACGAGCCATCAAACAATAAATGAATATTTATGAACTAATAAGGAGTTGGGCTGCCCATTGCCTTCAGAACAACTGCAACCCTTCTTGGAATGCTGTTATACATGTTTTGAATGGTTCCTAATGAGATATTGGACCATTCTTCAAGAAGGGAAACCTTCACTTCTTTGAGAGATGAAGGCGGTGGAAATCTACTCCGCACTCTACATTCCAGAACTACCCGTAAAGGTCCAATGGTGTTTAGATCTGGTGATTGGGGAGGTGTTTGAGTTCATCCTGGTGTTCATGAAACCACTCTTGAATACATTTAGCAGTGTATATGGCAGTGTTATAGTCTTGAAATATGGGAACATCTTGAGGAAACAAAGTTTGCACCTTAGGGCGCACCTTGCCTAAAATGGCTTCGTATTCCATCCTAGGCCCACTAAGCCCCTTAGAGGGCAAGGTAAACGCCAACAGTGATCACCATCATCCTATGGTGAAGCATTTATATCCTGATGGGGAGTGGTCTCTTCCAGGACAATTCTCTTTCTTCACACCGGGTTACAGAATGTAAATTATAATTTCAAATTGGTCAAATCAATGGAAGCACTTGAAAGAATCCACTTAAAGAGGTAGCACTAAATCCCTCCTTTAACTGTGTATTGCACCGGCTTGAGCGCAATGGCAATAAAGGCCAGCAGGAATACTTCAGAAACTTTTGAGTTAAACTACAGAATCGAATAGATCTTTACACCATCAATATTCCCGGAAATGTGAGAGAACAAAGGGTGCATTTATCCACAAGTTCAAATAATATGCAGGTATAATAAAATAATGCACATTGTTTTGTGATTAACACAATTGGTTAATCCAAAACAATGTGAAGTATTTTATTATTGTTTTGTGATGGTATTGACGATTGATTCTAGGTCTACTTTAGCTATACCTATTGGCATTGATTATTCAGCTAACTGACTGCTTGATTGTTAATCAAGGAAAGTAAATGGAATAATGATCGGTTTAAAGATAAGGATTCTGACTCCTGTTTTCAGCTCACTAGCTGCCATTGATGTCTGTATATAGTATGTCTCTATATACAGACATATTTCAGTCTTGCTGAATCTTGAGAATGGTCATCTTGGCCACCTTGACCGATACACTGATTTGTGTTGGCGCACAAAAAAGAAACCAGAGAAGTCAGAGTTGTTTGGCGTCATTTGTTCATTTAAACGGTGTCTACCTAGGGTTTTCTTACTGCTTCCCGGTCACGTTTTCCTCAGTGCGTATATCGACTACGCTGATGAGTTCCTCAGGGGACAAGACGTCTCAGAATCAGAGAGTGCTCCACAGACACCAGTGACACAGTTACCCAGTCTGAGAGCCGTAAGCCTAACATGACTCTAATTGACAGCCTGCAGTGAAGAGAAGACTCAGCTATAGCAGCCCAGGGGCGTTCAGCAGCAAAAAAAACATTGCAAACTGTTTTATAAACTGAAACGATGCTGTATAGCACGGTACAGTTGCACACTGCTGTGATTGCTGATAGGGCGACTGTGTACGGTGTGACACCGATTATTAAATACGTCACTCGCTGCTTCTGGATACAGCCCCGACACGCCCACCAAACTGGAACAAAACGTTTCGTTCGCGGAACCCACCCCAGGCTCGTTTTAAGTTGACATGGGCGTATCTGCAAGGGTTAAATCAACCGTGCTTAAATTAGTTAAGGGTACCTCCGCTGAAAATCAGATTTGCTGTACTTCATCTGAGTTTAGTAGATATTGAAAAGTAAGAAAGCAGAATATACTTTCTACTTTCTAATATACTACTTTTCACTCCAAAATTATTTCATTCTTTGTTGTCGGCACGAGCCAATGCACCAGCCAGCAATGGGCGCTTGATTTCTCACTCCCTGCAACAAGTCTGTTTTTTACTATTTCCGTAAGAGCCTTCAAATCAGCAGGTACAGCTGGCTGTCCTAAACCATTAAAGCCATGGATTTTGTTACTGAAAGGTTGGTACTTCTTTAAAAGTTTAGTTTAAATGGAGTTTACTCCATCTCAACAGTTTAGCTCAGTGTTTGTAGTCGGTCGGCAAACACGTCACTGGCTGACTTGTGATTGGTTGTGATTGACCATACGACCTCTGGAGGACTGACCTTGGTGGCAGTATTCACAATTCTGGGGGCAGGTATTGGGACCACAGTGCTGTGGGAAGTGTAGGCAGGGTCAGCCACACTAAGAGGGAAACACAATTCAGCACTAAAGACACACAAAGTACACAAAATACAGGATGTGTGCACATACTGTACACAAAAAAGATGAATTCACCTTCTGCCTCCCTCTTCATCTTCCTCTGCCTCCTGCATCTCAGCTCTTTGTGGGGTGCCATTGTGCAAATTCACCTCCACCTGATTACCAAACACCCCACCACTTGCCAGCACACTCAAGGGCACATCTAGAGGGCAGAGGGAGGGGCAGTTAGCTTCATAAGAGGGGCAGTTAGTTTAGGTCGTCGCCACAGGCGCTACATTTCGATGACTGCATCCAGATTTGCATGTCTGCAAATCCCTGCACCGTATAAATTGTGCTACAAATATGCACAATTACAGTTTCTTTCATGTTTGAGCCATGAATGTTTAGGAAATGAGAAAAATATCATTTTCAGTATTTTTAGCTACTTCTACTTCTGTCTATTGCATAATTAACTCGTCTCGTTAAATTTCTTAAGACATATAAGAAATGCTAACACCAAGGTAGTGACCCTATCGTTTGGGTACCTGAAAATGATGAATGGCCTATCATTATATTCTGCAGTGGATATGAAGCATGACTATTTCATTTTTTAGCTTTAGTTAGATATGGCGTTTTTCCAAACAAAGAAACCACAACAGGCCTGTGGTCCAGGCACACAAATGAGCCGTATATATATATTTAACGCTGCACTTTATTAATAAGGACTTTGAGTTGAGAAACCGCTGCTTGCAAACGTCGTTTTCCCCCGTGGGAAAACATAGCGCTCATTTGCTCAAAGAACAACGATTGAATATTTCTTTTCAGTCACCACTTTCTGTATTTATTTTCTTTATAAACGGTGCTGTGGTGAAAGAAAGAGTAGGACAGCTGTGTTCATTCAGTAATGTGATTAAGTTCAACAGAAACAGCTGAATACATTTTTTCAACACTTCAGTAGGCTAAACTAATATTGGGAAAACATTTATTGTTTGGGTTCCCTTCATTCACTTAACATAATGCATATTCTATGATGTCTGGAACACATAATAACAATGATTAATTTTCCACCCATGTGTTTTGTTACATTGCAAGGTACATCGCAATCACAATATGCAACAAGATTATTGTTAATTAAAAATGAAAATGACAATATTATACTTTGTCCTTTCAAAGAAAATGTGTTTATTTCAGTTTTCGTACCACGCAACCCTGACAATAATGCCAAAAAAACATGGCGGTTGTGTCTGAGCCTGTCTGAGATTTAGGGTAACAATTCTGTGAAGGTTGCGCTTGCTAATCAATGGTCTGCAGTATTGCTAGCTCCACCCTTAGGTCTCTGTTCGGCTCGGTAGTACCTAAACAGAGCACTAGCTGAATTCAGATACAGGTACTTAGGTTCGGTATGAGTCGCTTGGCGGTGGAAAAAGCGGAAGCATGGATTTGTTACTGTACTGTGCGTACTTCCCTAACCATGGTCTTCCACTAAAGAAAGACAAAATTGAACATATTAATAATTCTAATCATATGTGGATTACAGAAGTGATGCATTTCACCTTTGAGCTTCTTCTTGCGACGGATGGAGGCTTGGACGATGTCACAACCGTACTTCCTGTGTCGCTTGGCCCTGACCTCGCTGAACCAATCGCCAGAGAAGGACTTCAGCTGCTGAGGATCCGAGACTGTATGACGCAGCTTGCTGGTGGGGGGGAGAGAGATGGATCACACAGTGTTGACTAGGAGTCTGAAACAAAGCAATTACCCTGCCCTGCCACCCCACAAAACACTGCAATTGGCACCTTTTAGAAACCAGCCACTACTGCAACATGCATTCATGTTAATAAGAATCACCTTGTTCCCCTTAATGTCAAATGTTATCACTTAAGGAACATGGGTTTTTCAGCCACCATTTTATAGGCTGTTTTATTCAGCTTTCCGGCACCGACATGCCACGTATAGCCTCCTCGTGAAGCCTTCTGTTGAGCAACCATTAGCAAGCATCCAAGTGCAGCACTTGAATCACCTCAATTAGTGATGTAATTATGACTAATTATGCGCAACTGACCACAAATTCACAGAGTGGTGTGGAACCAAATATCTGGTGATTTTAGCCTTTTACTTATTAATAATAATAATAATAATAATAAACTTTATTTATATAGCACCTTTCATACATGAAATGCAGCTCAAAGTGCTTCACAATTATAAAATATAATTAAAAAGCAGAGATAAATTAAGATGGTGATCTTAATTGAAAATGCATAAATAGAGGCATTTAAGTGCATAGCTAAAAGCCTTTAAGGTACATGGAAAGAAAAAGTGCATAGATAAAAACCTTTCAGATACATAAAAGAAAAATACATTAAAAGTACATAAAATTAAATTAAATTAAATCAATCATTTAAAAGCTTGTTTAAAAAGGTATGTTTTGAGCTGTTTTTTAAAAATGCCAGCCGAGTCTGCCATCCTAATGTGGGACTCTGCGGGAGAGTGTTCCAAAGTTTTGGGGCATAGTAGCTGAAGGCACTCTCACCGCTTTTTTTATGAAGTACATGAGGTACATTGAGGAGGTTGGCTGTGGCAGATCTGAGAGCTCGAGTTGGCACTTAAAAAGACAGGAGGTCTGTAATGTACACGGGTGCTGAGCCATTTAGTGCTTTGTATACAATAAAAAGGACTTTAAAATCAATTCTAAAAGATACTGGAAGCCAGTGCAGTGAAAATAAAACAGGCATTATATGCTCTCTCTTCCTTGTTTTAGTTCAAAGTCTAGCTGCAGAATTTTGAATAAGCTGTAGTTTTTCAATTGACTTTTTAGGGAGACCAGTTAAAAGGGCATTACAATAGTCAAGCCTGCTAAAAATAAAAGCATGTACCAGCTTCTCAGCATCCTGTTGGATTAAAAACGGACGAACTTTAGAAATATTTCTCAAATGGAAGAATGCTGTCTTGGTCACTTTGTTTATGTGTGTTTTAAAGCTTAAATCTGAGTCTAAAATAACACCTAAACTAGTTACTTCTGCTTTTTTCTGCTGTGGCAAATTTCCTAATCTATCAAAAAGTGCCTCCCTTTTGGCTTTGGGGCCAATTAAAAGTATTTCTGTCTTATCCTCATTTAGTTTAAAAAATTATTACTCATCCATTGTTCAACTGCAGACAGGCAGGAAATCAGGAGCATAAAGAGTTTGTGTCATTCGGCTTAACAGAAATATATAATTGCGTATCATCAGCATAGCTGTGGAAGTTAACATTATGTTCTCTGATGATATCACCTAATGGTAGCATATAAAGTGAAAAAGAAGAGGACCAAGACAGCTTCCTTGTGCAACACCAAAAGTCAAATCTTGTTTCTCAGAAACATACTCTCCTAAGCTAACATAAAATTTTCGATCTGAGAGATATGTTTGAAACCAATTCAGTGCACTATCAGATAGTCCGACCATGTTTTCCAATCGATTTATTAGTATGCCATGGTCGAGTGTGTCGAATGCAGCGCTCAGGTCCAGAAGAATAAGAACGGAGACATTACCATCATCGGCACTAATTCTGAGGTCGTTTGTTATTTTGATCAGAGCCGTCTCTGTGCTGTGATTGGTTCTAAAACCAGACTGAAATTTCTCTAAGATAGCATTTTTGTTTAAAAAGTTATTTAATTGATTAAAAACTATTTTTTCCAGTATCTTACTCATAAAAGATTTGAGATAGGTCTATAATTACTTAGTACATTATAATCCAGATTTGATTTCTTCAGTAACGGTTTCACAATAGCGGTTTTATATGCATTTGGAAAAATTCCAGTCTCAAGTGATGTATTAATTATTTTTCGAACTGAGACGGAGAGACTATTGAAGATGTTCTTAAAAAAAGTTGTGGGAATGGGGTCAAGATTGCAGGTAGAGGATTTACTCTGCATTACAACTTTATAGAGCTCTGCTTCAGAGATGTTACTAAATTTCCTCAGCGTTGGCGGTCTGTTACAGGGTAAGCTATGTATATTATTGGAATGTCTAATAATGCCAGCCCTGATAGTAGTTACTTTATTGTTAAAAAACTGAGCAAAATCCTCGCATTTTGAGGCAGATGCTAGGCTAAGAATGTCGGAGGCTGGTGCAGGATTCAGTAATCGATCAATGGTTGAGAATAAAACTCTGGAATTGCCGCCGTTTTCGGCAATGATCCTTGAAAAATGGGCTCTTCTCTCAGAGCGAATAGACTTATTGTATGTAGTTATAAGGTCTTTAAAGATACTGCAATGGATTTCTAATTTGGTTTTCCTCCATTTACGCTCAGCTGCTCGACACACTCTTTTTAGGTCACGAATATTACTGTCTAACCATGGTGATATTTTATTGCGTGACCTCATTTTAGTTTTAACTGGCGCAACAGTATTCAGTGCATTTCTCACATTGGTATTGAATGAATCAACCATTTCGTTGATAGAGCAGTGTGGCGTACATGGCTCAAAATAATTTACAAGATCAGAAAACTTTGTTTCTGCTGTGGCATCTAAATACCTCTTTTGAATAGTAAATTCTTTTTTACTGCTAGGTGCATTTAACAGAACATCAAAGAACACACAATGATGGTCAGAGATATTAAGGTCAGTTACTGAAACATTGTCAATTTTTGTCCCATGAGATATCACTAAATCGAGTATATTGCCTTGGTTGTGGGTGGCCTCTGTAACATGTTGCATTAAAGCTAGGCTGTCTAGGAGATTCACAAACTCCATAGCCTTCAAATCGGTACTATTATTAACGTGAATATTCAAATCTCCAATAATGATTATACTTTTGTAGCTGGTAAAAATGGTACAAATAAGCTCGGAGAATTCAGGAAGGAAAACTGATAGAAATATTAAACCATTAATGGCCACTGTAACAAAACATTACAAAAGGTGATATTATTATTGAATAGCTATAAACTAGTGGTAAAAGGGCATTTTACATGACGTATTTTAAATACTCAATTTGTCAAGACATAAATAGAAAAACTGAGTACTGTTTTGTCCCATTGTTATCATCCATGCTCTCCTGTCACTCACAATGTTTTCAATTTTTTTTTTTTTGACATACTCAAAATTATTAGTTGACCTCAAAAACTGTCAAAAAAAATTAAAAAGGCAAACTGCAGCTGTCCAATACACCAGAGGAGTCACTCTTTCATCATGAGGCCTCTCTTTGTAACACTACGGCCAATTAAGCGCCATCCTGCAGGGCTACCGGCCACAGTCGGCACTGGCACACTTATGATTGATTAGATTGCGGACTGTGGGGTGCTTCCCGACCATCAGAACAAATTAGAAATTAAAGTTATTTAAGGCGATACACGTGCCAAAAAAGTCACATTCAATTCTCATGGCAGCCATGTTTCTTAATGCATCACCCTGAAATGTGGAGAACTGTTTAGCTTTGTTGTTAAATACATCTGTGCTATTGAGCCAATATGCCCATGTGGACTACAAACCCTGTAAACGTATTGGCCTATTGTGTCCATTTTGTTTAATGCAGAAACCGAAAATGCAGAGCCACTGTAAGTGTAACAAGTTTCAGGCCTCTACCGTGTATGGCATGTTTGTCGCTGGTTCACAAATTGGATAGAAAACAACCACTATAGCACCACCATGAGCTCAAACCGTGCCATATTTTATACACATTATTACAAAGTAGAGCAGATTTTAAAAAAAATACAAAAAGTAAAAATCTAAACAATAATAATACACATGTTGGCCCCCAAATAACATGCAAAATGATAATGGTATACATGTTATATTTATGAACTCAATAGCACAATAGCACACAGAAAAAGCACATTAAAACAACCCCATTTGCCCTGCAGGGCCCATGTGACCTCTGACCTTATGCGCCCTTCTTCCTGAGAACGCAGCTCTGTGTCGCGCAGAAGCACTTGCAGGATGGCCGTCTGCTCCTCCTCGGTGAGGTGGCTGAGGTCGAGCAGTGACTCCGGACTGGCCTCTTTCTCCATCGCAGCACCCGGAGGGGAGGGGAGGGGCAGGGCAGGGTACAGGTGCCCCTCACAGCTCAAACGGGAACATCAGACAGCTCTGACGGCCCAAACAAACTCAACACCGATCCGACGCTGCCACTGCTGCGTTCTGTGGTAACATGCAGTGGCACTCTGTGACCAAGGTGGCAGCCTGGAGCTGAAGCAGTGGGTCCGGTGTACCTTGTGCTGGGCCTGGGGGGGGGGGGAGGGGGTGGGGGAGACAGAGAGAGTGTTAGAGGGCTTGGGGCTCTTCCTCCAAAAATGAGGGAAACAATGGCAATGTAGAAAACCTGATAGGGAGACAAACAAGTCAGTACATAAGAACATAAGAATACACCGGTCAGCCGGTTACTTACTTACTAATCTAAAAGTATCTAGTACTGCATCTTGCCTAGACTTGAATAGCCCAAGCGTTTCTGCCTCTACTACCTGACCTGGCAAGCTGTTCCAGGCAACTCTCTGTGTAAAGAGAGAAACTCTCTGTGAAAACTTCCTAATATCTGTGCGGAATTTGCCTTTAACTCATTTCCACCTGTGGCTCTTGTTCTGCTGACCCCACTTATCTTATCTTTGCTAGTTCACTCTGTTAATCCCTTTTAGGAATTTTAAAACCTCAATCAAATCCCCCTAAGTCTCCGTTTGCTAAGCTTAAATAGATTGAGTGCCTTAAGTCTATCCTCATTACTTTTACCTTTCATACCAGGTATCAGTTTAGTTGCCCTTCTTTTCACTTTTTCAAGAGCTTCTATATCTTTCTTGTAGTGCGGTGCCCAGAACTGCACACAGTACTCTAAGTGAGGTCTGACAAAGGCATCATATAACAATAATATAATCCCCTTTGATTTATACTCAATACATTTTGCTCTGTATCCCAGCATCCTGTTGGCTTTTAAGTCAGTAATTAAAGTCTACTACAATCCAAGGGACCCTGCACAAATCAAATCCACACCAGAAAATCTGTGCCTTCTTACCAACTGCTACCATCATGAAAGGGTGATATACAGGATAGATATACCATTTTATTATTAGCAAAAAAAAAAAAAAAAAACACTTGCGATATCTGTTAAATAATATATGCTAATATTGATTTAACTTTCACTTTGGACCAGAAACTTTTGGTAATGCTTTTACTGCATTTTAGACTGAAATAATATTTGCCCAAATAACATCCTTTAGTCAAAACTCACCAGCTACACATTTAATGGGTCCCTTTGGCCTCTACATTGTCACTCTAAAATGAACGTTTCTGAAGGAAAAACTTGGTAGGTGCTCTCTGGGTGTATTGATTTGTTGTGGACGTGGTCTCCCAGTTACTATGCATGAATGTGCTCATGAGCCCAATGCAGCTCCTTTTGGGGATGACACCCACATGCAATTAAACTTACATAAGACATGTCTTTTATGGACTGGTTTGACTGCTTCTAAGAAATATACCCTGATGGGTATGGCAGAGCCTGCCATTGATTTAAAAGCGGTTTTGTCATTTTCTTGTCATGTTAGTTTAATGGCAAGGCTGCACTAGGCGGGTTGTGCAACATTGAACAGTTAGCCAGCTGCTGTGTACTTACACTGTGACCTTATACACAGGTTTATTTATGCATCTTTGGTTTTG
Organism: Aldrovandia affinis; assembly: GCA_029706075.1. Taxonomy (NCBI): domain Eukaryota; kingdom Metazoa; phylum Chordata; class Actinopteri; order Notacanthiformes; family Halosauridae; genus Aldrovandia; species Aldrovandia affinis. The sequence continues at coordinate 54,356 of JAINUG010000320.1, forward strand.
AGGCCCCAACCCCCTTTTGTGTGTGTGTGTGTGTGTGTGTGTGTGTGTGTGTGTGTGTGTGTGTTCTTTCCCCCCTTTGAATGTTTATGCTGTTCATTTTGTTGTAAATTCTTTACTACTTTAATAAAGTTAATAAAACATTGTCAACAGAAAGTAAATTAACTTACAGCAAAGTTAATATACATTATAATACGTAATATTTTGCACTTTATAATATTGTTATTAACTGAATGCAGTCATGATCTCTAACTGTGTTCCAATATTGAGTAAAAGCTTTGGAAGTGTGCATTGACATATAGTTTATGCAAACAAAGGAACCTGAATTTGAATATGAGAGTAAGAAGACCATTAACAGTGAAGCAAGTCGGGGAAGGGAGAAAGAGAAGAGAAAAAGGTCAAATGCACAATGTGAGTGTAGTGGGAAAAATCGAGGAAGTGATGTGTGCTAATGAAAGATGCAGAAATGAATTGGCTACAAAGAACTTCCTCTCTTGTTTGTGGGGTTTCAGGGTGTGATCTCAAACCCAGGAAGTGTCACACAGTTAACAGTGATACAGCTAAAGCAGGCCCCGTGTTCGCATGTTCACCTCACAGTACAGACATTGCGCCTGCACACGTGTCAAAACAAGCCCACGCTCAGATCAGAGGGTTGCCAGCTTGAACCCCATCTGGCACGCACAGAGGCAGGGCAAGACACTTAACCCGAGGTCATTCGGTAAATATCCACCTGTGTAAATGGATAATATATGAAATGTACGCTGCCCTGGACAAGGATGTCTGCTACAGCAAGTCAAATAAAATAACACTGTGCAAAGACGGGGCAGGGTGAGGCATGTTCTTATTCGCCCCACACCACACAGGTACGGGTGTGTCTCTATTACGCTGATAAATATGTACAAGCAGGGTGCGCCTCTGAGTCAACAGTGTTGACTAATCGCTCGTCCGCCTGCTACCACAGAGGGATGCAACTGTGGGAACTATGGCTATGGTGCAAGCACAGCGTCACATGTCGCAGCATGCAATAGACTCGCATGAAGGTAAGCGATGGCACCCAGGTAGCGAACACGATTAATCACAACTGGCAGAAATCTAAACGGACAAACCCACGCACACATAAAGACATGTAGACATACAGAAAGTAGGCAAACGCCTAAAGAAAAGCATTCGATTAGACACGCATGCACAGAAATGTGGTCTTCACGCTGCCATCGTCAAGATTGTGAAATCAACACTATTCAAAAATATCACATTCCAGCAGAAAAATGTGGAGCTCGCGGCCATATTCAGAACTGAATACATCGTAAATGGGTTATGATAACATCTATATGCAGTAAAAAAATAAAAAAATACAAATTAAAGACAAAAATGAGAGGGGGCTTCGGTCGGCAGGGTTTCCACTATGTCACGCGCAAGAGCGACTCCTCTGATCGATCTGCACTGCCGTTGTACCCTTGAGCAAGGCACTTAACCCGAATTGCTTCAGTAAAATATCAAAATGTATAAATGCATTGGATGTAAAGAAATGCAAAACTGTGTAAATCGCTCTGGATATGAGCGTCTGCTAAATGTGTGCAGTTAATTGATTGAGTGCCTGCCATCCGCCTGAACGAGCCTTTGCGCGACTGAATGCACAAACTTCGGAGGATGCGCATCTGCTACCTTACTAACTAACGGAGGATGTTGCATCCTTTTTAACCGAAATTTTAGATAATCAAAAAAGAGGATAATTTTTCATCATCATTTTGGTACACTTCGGCATGACATTTTTTACATTTTAAGCATTTAGCAGACGCTCTTATCCAGAGGGACTTACAAGATGTGCATTAATACAAGGTAAGAACAATCATAGTTAGCGCACAAGATCAGTGCAGTAATACAGCAATTCATGAGTTGCTTTTCACATCGCACGGACCTTGCGCTAGCTAATTAGAGTCTACGAGAGCACGCCGTAATTCTCCAAATTAGGATTTGGTTTAGCCCAATACTCCATGTTTTGGTGTTCTAGTCAGGCCCTTTGGCTTAATCTCCATTCATTTCGATAAAAAAAAACTAAACAGAACTCAAATTAATTTAACTGTATTAAAGGCAAATGAGATATGACGTGTCAACGGATTGTAGGTTCAGATTACCACATTGAGAATTCAAAATACAGTTGTTGACATCTGGGTAGTTTGTATACGGCTCTTCAATGCAACCTCTGTGCGCGGTAGACTAGGTCTGCGTTGTTTTTCAAACAGGATGCGAACATGACATCCGCGGTTTCTTCTGAGAATCCAGACACTTGCCATCTTGCAAAGACGTCGGTTACCTGCATATAATCGTCATTCGCAGGCATATAAAACAAAGCTAATTTGGAGGAACAAAAGAACAAACTCGCCCTTTACTCGTCACTCTGCAAACCGTTGGCTATTGTCAAGTGTAACTGGATAGCCTTTTAATTCAACCTTAAACGAGTTTCCTTCTCATTCTTTTTTCACATGATTTATTCTCAGCTTGATGTTGACATACTAGAATGACAAAGATGACAGGCGCAGCTACTCCTGCAGTTGATTGATTAATACAACATCAGTTCCTTGCAAAACAGTTGATTTCATTTACAAGGTTACCACCACCAGTTTCCCAGAAAGTTGATCATGAATTGCTATTGCCAGGGGTATACAATATCACTGAAAGTTAGCAAGAAGTGTCTGTACGTGTGGTTACCTAGCTATCCCTTTAAGTCAACATCGTGCCCTTTTGCGTATTTCCTTGACATTATCATGACCACCGCGGATAAAAACGACAGTAAACTCTGTCAGGATAATAGATAGTGCAACTATTTGAGTTTGGGACAGACTGACACGTAAAACAAGGTATAGGAAAGAACACGTCTACTGCGGACGTTTTGCGGTTATGGCAGTACACAGCACACCACAACTTTCACACGCAACAATCCACACCTGTAGCTTCAGACTATCCGAAAACTTCTGTCAGGAAAACACTTAAAAACCGTGTTTAATCTTCACACTTACGTATTTCTAAATCCAGAAAAGTACCCCTGAGACGTTTTGTAGTTTGTAGTTGAATCAGGTGCGTTTCCTCGTACACATTATTAAGGTAACTCCAAACTGCACTCACAATGGTTAAGAAGTGGGCAGCTAAACCGCAATCGCATCAACCCGCCCTCTACAGGATTCAGTACATTGTAAAATGCGGACTGGACTACTACAGCAATGTCAAATAAAGAAAGCGTTTAAGGACAGCAATTAACAGCGTAATTATTTTTTTGTTATCGGGTTTTCCGGGGAGTGTAAGGCGCTCTACATATTTATCTGTGTTGTTATTTTATCACTCAAACAAGCGTGTGCCCCAGCTGTTTTTAATCGGATATCCTATAATCGGATATGAACACATGCCACGCATACCGGATTCACAAACATACGGAACGGATCGCAGCGTTTGCTTTTGCTTTTGCTCAACTGAGTTTCGGCAGACACACTTCTTCAACACACAAACAAACAGCTAGACGTTAACAAGTAGAAGCGTTGATATTTATTCAACGCACTGACTTAATCTGTTATTCTCTCCTCATAGAGCAATGTATTATGATGAGAAAGGACGTAAAACCAGGGCTCGTATGTACAAAGATTCTAAGAGTATCTGATCTAGGATCATTTTAGTACTTTAGCTCATAATGGATATGTTAGGATATGGACAGGGGAAACCTGATCCTAGATCAGCACTCCTACTCTTCGATTCTTTGTACATACGGGCCCTGAACATCATATTTCTGGGCGCTATATCGGCCTCGACACCGAATGGTTGTGTACAATCACTGCGTGTAATAATAATAATAATATACGCCATTTAGCAGACGCTTTTATCCAAAGCGACTTACAGTAGTGAATGCATACATTTTCAGTATGTGTGGCCCTAGTAGGGATTGAACCCACAACCTAAGCGTTGCCAACGCTGTGCTCTACCAACTGAGCCACAGAGAACCACACAGCAATACGAAGACATTGGTAAAATGTAATTTTTAAAATGATTTTTTGGACAATTTACACATTCATGTGCTCCTCGTCTCATCTGTCCCCACATCTGCCCACAGTGCTACTGTACTACAAAGATAAAACAACAGAAACGTACTTGTTTCAGTTCTTATCTAATCACAGTAAACGGGAGTGATACAGGTTTGCCATTTGCCACACCCTTCATGGCTGCCTGGCAGTGAGGGCTATTTAGAGGGTCCCCTACTGTGCAGAACACAGTTTGGGTAAAAATGACACCTGTTAGCTATAGTTATGCTCCATGTAATAGACTTAACTTTAGTAATTGTTCAAGGTTTTTTAAAGGAAATTCCTGTTGTCAATTCATACATGTCTTCTCAAGAAACAAGGTTGTGACAGGTTAATTTCAGATTAATTGTGTAAATGAATGTTGCTGCTGTGGCAACTGAACCATCACAGTTTGTTAATTGCCAGCTCTGACACGCCTTTCCGACAAGAATAAAGTGGACGGATCTTCTTGTGGTTTCCCCTATGTGCTGACCACTCCCATTTAACACACACACACACACACATGCATGCACACACACAATATACAGTAGTTGCCAGCACTGGACTCATACAGTAAGCCTGACCCTCTTTTCTCTTTTATTCTATAAACCCAGTACATTCCTCTCCAGCTTTATTCCCTGCATCTAGTCATCTTCCTCTCACCAAAATATCTTCCTTCGAATCCCACCCGTTTTCTGGCCCTAAAATATACTTGCTTTCTTGCTCTTCTATACTTGATTTACCATGCCCTGCCCATGGATCTGATCAATATGATTGCAAAGGTACAATATTCAGGTTGTGTGTGTGTGTGTGTGTGTGTGTGTGTTTCTGCTGACAACAGGATCACCACACTCCTCCGTGTTCCTGCTTCTGTGGAAGAATTCATTACGCCCTTTGTAAAGAGACTGGGATAAATGGACAGTCCCTGCTTTGTGTGAGGGATGTTATGTAAGACCACACCATTATCCCTTCATTACAGCTCCATCTTGTTTATTCCAAAAAGAGGAACCCATGAGAATTATGGGAGTTCCCCTCTCATGCATCCCTGTGTACACTCTGCAGTCAATTGGTATAGAAATGTTTGGCTGTATGTGTATGAGAGATTAAATTAAATCACTTGAACAACCACCTTCCCCAGTAACTATACTTACATTCTACCAGTTTTCTTTAGTTAATTCCCAGTTTAAGGTTTATTGATTTACTTCACATAAATAATTAAAACATTGCACATAACCAGTAAGTCCACTTCTACTGGGCAACGAGTACCCTATGCTGCAACACCAGTGGGCTTTGTGGGACTGGACAAGACACTGGGCATAGCATATGCATCCTCAGTTACACAGAGTTCTACCCAGCTAGACTCCAGTCTCCTGCACTGGAGAAGGAGTCCAGGCATTGTACAAACCAGAACCACATTGTACACCTCTCTATGTTTATGCAACACAAACCTAGGGTACTTAGGACCAGAGGCATTACTTTTCTCTGTTCCTCTTTACCTGTTCACTGGCATGTCAGTGTGCCTGTATTTGTTTATTTTAATCCGATTTCCATTTATTTAAATCAGCCCCTCCCCCGTGGTCTCTGTAGCCTTGGCTTTTCATCAAGGCATTCACGCTGACCCCCTCTCTCAGTCTTGCGGGTCCTGGCACTGCTGGCAACTCTGCATGTCCTCAGAGTAATCCTCAATCTGGATGGTTATGGTGTGGAAGTCAAACTTATCCTGCAGGATCCCACTGGCCTCCTTCAGCATTGCCTGTCCATCCACCCCATCCTCTAAAGAGATAGAGAGGGAGAGGCAGAGAGAGAGCTATGCAATGTTGTCTGTTGCTCTTCTTTGTCATCTTTGTTTTTACAACACTGTCTAGTGCTATGCCAACAAAGCACCCCCATAAATTTAATTTTTTTAAACTGATTTGGGAGAAAAGAGCAACATTGTAAGAAGATGGAGTATGAGAGAAAGTATATAAGAAAGAAAACAAAAATCGATTTAAATAAGATCTAAATTACAGTAAAGCCAACACAGGTCCACGTGAAGAAATTAAACACAAAGCATAACACGCATATTAATGTATTAAAAATGAGCTCAACAGGAAGCGTCAATTTGGCAGAAAACAAACTGAAAGAAAGCACGCAGGCCATTCTATGCCATAAAAAAAGAAAATACTCTAATTAATCTTCCAATTAAAATGTGGCTAAAATTTCAGTCAGTAATTAACCCCACTGCATGCCAGAAAAGTGTGGGATTTACTCACAGCAATATTTTGCTAAAAGGGACAAGCAGAGTTAAGGGAAGGTAAAAAAAAATTAAGTACAAGAGAAAATGCCAAAGAAGTGCATTCCGAGTAGATTTAGACCAATACCCAGTATTCATTAAAATGCATGAAGGCAGGATTCCAGATTCACACTAAAAAGGAACAATACCCAATGCTATCACCACAAAGCTCAGCAATGCCAAGCCCAGAAAAGAGTCCCATCCACCAGCTGGTCCTGAGGCTCACTGGATTTACTTTCTCCAAACAGCCTCAGGGCAGCACCATATACATACAGATATATCAAAATCAGCCAAAGTGAAAGTAAAAAATACAAACTCCATTAGCTACTGGGACACATGCAAAATCACATACAAGAAAACATGTGTATTGTTGAGCCCCCAAAATACAACACTGTGGCAGAGCACCTGTTAATACACAAATAAGTGATAATACACAATACACAATACACAACACACAAACAAAAGACAAAAAAAAAATACACAAAAAAATACACTCAGTCCTCACATTGTCAGCTCTATGAGGTCAAGTCAAAGCTGCCCTTCCTAATTATATATGATTAACAGATCAATGAGATTTCCTTTGAACAGACAGGCCACTGATGGTGATGTGTACAGACAGACAGAAAGGCTCACAAATGGTGAATTGGTCAAACCAGACAGACATATTCAGAAAGACAGACTCCCGGATGGTGATGTCAGACAGACAGGCTCGCTGACGGCGATGTGGACAGACAGACAGACTCACTGACGGCGATGTGGACAGACAAACAGACTTACTGACGGCAATGTGGACAGACAGCACTGGCTGGTTGACACTCAGAGCCCAAATATGGAGGCTGTGGAGGGATCTCACTCCTTTGATAGACATCAATGTTTCCTTCACCTGCATGAAGTCCAGCCCCCGTGGCGTACCTGCAGGAAACTCCATTACACTACTTTTCTGGAGCATCGAATTAGTGTGCAAGTCTCATTCTTTCAATTAGAATTGGTTTTACTAACCTTTTCCTTCAGATTGTTACAGGTATGATATGCAGCTGCCTACAATGATGTCTATCGCTGTATTACTGCACTGATCTCTTACCGTGTATTAATGCACATCTTGTCGCTCTGGATAAGGGCATCTGCTAAATGCTTAAAATGTAAAATGTCAATTACTTATAATATGGCCATAGAACTATCCACTGTGCTGTGGTGAAAATATATATGCTCTGCTTTGGCTAATCTAATAAATCAATTTGAAACATGCTTTGTTAACCTGTTTTGCCAAACCAGGAAGTTTTTTCTCAAAGCTGTGCAAATGTAAATGAGAGTCTTTTGACGGAAAAGGACATCACAGCATCAATGTGCAACTGACAGGAGATACACATCTACATATCATTGCACTAAAATGACTAGGCTTTATGATGCCTTAATCGTGGTCCAATGTGTGGTGCAATGAGAGGACAGTGCTCATCCTTTTTCACCTGCGATTACACCTTTTGTCTATACAAACGATATCGGGCTTACATTTCAAAGGTGAAGCGAATAACAGAACACTTTACAGTGTGCTGAAGAGATGTTTTGTGTGTTTTAATTTGCTCATGCAGCACCACATAAATAATATTGCAGTTAATAACCCCCTCTTTGCCCCCTTCCCCTTCAAATTTTAATATTCTCTACCTACACACTCTCCCTTTCCCTCCCTCCCTCCATCCATCCTCACCCTCCATCAGTACAGTCAGCACGTCCCTCAGGATAGTGAGAGTGGTTCCCAGGACGAGGAAGGAGAAAAGGAAGGTACAGATGGGATCGATCAGCTTGAACTCTGGCTGAAATGGGAGACAGAACCACAGTGGTCAAGTTAATCACTCAGTTGAATTGATCGTTCGTTAAGTCAGGTCGCGCATCTCACAACACCCTCACAATGAGCTGCCGCCTCAGGAGCACTTCAGGGGATTACAGCAGATGGATAAGTGTTTAGCAGATGTTTAAATGTTGCAATGCAAACAAGTCTGATACGCATTTCAAATAAAGTATTTGACCAAGCTCTCATGTGGGTGTGGGGTATGGGGAAATATGCACTTTGAGTATGATCTCATAAAATGTCTCGAGAATAAAAGCTGATAAAGTAATCAACAAGAAGAAAAAAAACCCTAGCAGACAGATACCATGGTTTCCCTTGCCCTCGTGACTATTGCAGTTTGGGTGAAAGAACACACCATGCTTTAACTCTCGGTCACACTCACTCTCTCTCTCTCAAATTCAAATTCATATGGAGCCTTCATGGCATGAAAATAAACAAAGTGAGTTGTCAAAACATTTGTTTTGCAAAGTAGACAAGCAGATGAACAAAAACATAAACAATGACTATACATATCAAATAGTATTATAATGCCATATAATGCACATTATTAGAAATATTTGTTTGACCACTGTCCCTCAGGTTATAGTAGAATACATTTAGCTGGCAGGTGAATAGCTACCTACCTCCCTAGGTGATTGCAATTGCTTGTGGTCACAGAGAGTGTACTTACCTGGGAGTTTTTTTGTCATAAAATGTCTTATGTCTAATATTAAAATTGAGGATGGGGAATGGGAAACATTATGTACTGGTTGTCACAGGGGTATTAATAGTAACATGTGGAAGGAGTTTGATTGGAAAATGAAGATGCGATTTTTTAGGACACCTCTGGGGGTTTCAAGGTTTGTAGATATCCCCTCGGCAATGAATTGCTGGAGGGAGTGTGGACTGGTGGGCGACCACGCACACATATTTTGGGACTGCCCAAAGATGCTTTCTTTTTGGCAGGAGGCGAAGGGAGAGATAAATACAATTTTAGGAGTTGACTTACCATTTAGTTCGAGACACTTTATATTTGATCTGGTTCCTGAAGACATATGTACCAATAACCAAATTTATTTATTGCATATACTCTTGATGACTGCTAGAAAAATGGTAACACTGAATTGGATGAAACCACAGCCACCTACGCTGGCACAGTGGAAACGGAAGCTGAGAGAGGTGTATGGGATGGAGGCTTTGACTGCCCAGCTACAGTTGAGGGTTGACATTTTTCAGAGGAGGTGGATGCCCCTAACAATATATTTTTCTGCCTGAAAGGAGACTTAAGCCCCGTGTTGTGGTATTTTTGTTATTATTATTATCTTTTTTTTTTACTATATATATATATAAATATATATATTTGTATTTATTTTTATGTTAGCTTTGTAAGGTCCAATATTGTGTTGTATATATTGTCTTGCTCCACCTCAAACTTCACACTTACCCCTCTCCAACTCTCTGACCACTTATCGTTCTCTCTCTCTCCTTCCCCCAAATCCTCCTGTGACTCCCCCGTCATTCTCCGCCGTAGCTTCCGTAACCTGTCACTTGTAACATGGTTCTTGCTTGTCTTCAATCACTTGACTTGTTCTCCCACCTTTCTGCTGAACCACATCGCTCTCCTTTCTATCACCACCCTAGACTCAGTCTGTCCTCTTGTGTCTAGACCTGCACGATTGTCTCCTCCCAGTCCATGGTTTACGGATTGTGACAACTGGACCAAACATCATGCCGTGGAAGTGTGGAAGTGGAGGAAATCCAAAAGCCCCCACTTACCGACTGCCTACTAAGCTCTCCTCTCTGCCTTCTCCTCCAGCGTCATGTCTGCTAAGGTTTCCTTGCATCAATCAAAACTTCAAAGCTCATTATCTAACTCGGACAACTGTTCTCTTCCCTCCTCAATCCTCCCCCTCCACCACCTCCCTCTGCCTTGTCTGCAGCTTGACTTTGGATGACTTTGAGGACCACTTCAACAAGAAGATCACAGACATCCACAGCTCCCTTCAGACACCACATCCCTCCTCTCCTCACTGTGATCTACAGCCTCCTTCCACCCGCCCTCTCTCCTCCACTGCCCTACCTTCTCCAGTCTCAGATACTGACGTCTCTACTGCTGACGTCACGTTTCACACAGCATACTCCCATTCATCTCCTCCCAGATCAATTCTTCACTGTCTTCAGACCCTGTGCCTACAGCCTTCAAGGAGGCCTGAGTCGTGCCCCAGTTTAAGAAACAGACTCTGATGTCCAGACCATCTGATGTCAAGAATTATCAACCAGTCTCTCTCCTCCCGTCTTTCCAAAACCCTGGAATGTGCCGCTTCTAACCAACTTTCTCACAGAACTACCTTCTTGACCCCTTCCAGTCTGGCTTGGGCTGGGGCTGCCCTCCAGTCCATCAGCAAAGGACCACTAGTGCCCTTCACACCATTGATCTGCTTTTGACACCATTGATCATATTACAGGCATTTGGCAGACGCTCTTATCCAGAGCAACGTACAACAAAGTGTTATGCCTCTTCTATCCTTCTGGCCAATCTGGGGATCTCAGGCACAGCTCTTAAATGGGTTGAATCCTACCTCTCTAGACACATCTTTAGGGTTTCACGGGATGGTGGTTTGTCTAGATTGCATGTCCTTCCTACAGGTGACCCACATGGTTCTGCACGTGGCCCTCTCCTCTCCATTTACATGCAATCTCCTTTATTTTCCTTTCATCTGACACACAGGTCTCAGCCTGTCTGAAGGACATCACAGACTGCATAGTGGCTCGCCGGCCGCCGGCCGAACCTCAACCTGGCTAAGACTGACATACTCTTCATTCCCTCAAAGTCCTCCCCACTCCATGACCTCTTCCTCAGCCTTGATGCTTCAGGTGAACTTGTTGCACACCCACTGCCAAAAACCTTTGATTACCAGCTCTTCTTCTCTTCCCATGTAGCTGCAGTGAGAGAGACATGCAGATTCTTCCTATACAACATCTGGAGAATTTATCCCTTCCTCATCACCTACTTCACATAGGTTCTAGTCCAAGCGCTGGTTCTCTCACATCTGGACTACTGCAACTCCCTGCTTGCTGCTCTTCCTCTCTGTGCTACGAAGCCCTTTCAGCTAATACAGAACCCTGCTGCACGGCTCGTCTAAAACCTTCTCAAAAGTTCACGTCACACCCCTCCTCATCTCACTTCATTGGCTACCTGTTACACAGTTCATAAAGTTCTTTTTCTTGGTGCTAGCCTACAGGACAGCGAATGGAACAGCTCCACCATACCTCCAACGCATCTTCAATCCATACACAACCTCGAGGCAACTAATATATATTATAATTCCCTATAATGGACTCATACATACTGATTATTTGTCTAATAATCTAGGTTTTATTGCACAGAAAAGCCTTTTTTTCTCAATGCATTTATTGTCAGGCTGAAGCTCCCTGTTGCACAGATTACAAGCCCAAGGTAGCTAGAATAAGTGTAATGTTCTCTGAGTGCTTTCACCAGTGGTATTAAAATTCTACTCTATTGCCTTCTGATGGATCACTTAGGTATGACAGAATGTTTGAGAAATAAACCTGGCTTCTTAATGGTAAAATGCTATCCATGTCCAAACATAAATATCAAATCCACATTAAAGAATCTAGCAAATACCTATTTTTTTCTGGCAAAAATATTTGTATTTTAACACTGTGGAACCACAGGAGCCTCATTTGTTTGATTTATTGAACATTCACAAATGTAACTCATCACCTACCATGAGGGGTGAGACTACGGTGCCTCCTTCCTAGAATTTGTTCATTAAATAATTATTTTGCCAATCCATCTTTCTGGGAGATGGCGAAGATTTGAATAGATCTGCTTTGCCAGGCTTTCAAATTAGCTTCAGTACTTGTATTCTGGGTGAAAACGGAAGAGCAATAAAAAATCTGATGTGAAACCTCTCCAACAGATTTAGCAAGGGTAAAGCTGTACCTGTTCCACAGTGATATATATTTTCTCTGGAATACCACAACTCTGGTCTTGCCCAGACTCACTGTCAGTGCCCATCTCAGACAGTACTGATCTACTGCAATTCCTGACATGTGATGTCAGACGCCATTTGTTTTCACACCACAGTCTACAAGTTGCACAGGCATGAGTTGGAAGAAGACACTTCCTATGCAGCTTTATATGAACAGACTGTGGGTGCCCAACTGACCAGCAGGGGTTGCTGGTTTGTAACCAGACACAGACACATAGTGAACAGTGCCTTAACAGGATGAGCCAGCCAGCAGCCGGAATTCTGTTCTTTTATTGCAAACTCTTACTCCACATTTGTTTTCATTATATATTGATTTTATAATATATGTTTAACCCCTTCTCCAGTTTTAAGAAGTTTAAATAATAAAATAATCCTTCATGCTAAATTAAGTCAAAAGGCATCAAGTCCAAAAAAGCTAACAAATAACTTTAATTGGTAAGTTTGTGTAGGGTGTACATGTGTTTAGAAGTACAATGTTTTGGCAGAAGGTAAATCAGATTATTACACAACATTGGTGTTTGGAAAATACAGTGGCTGTATTTCATCATCTCAATGCTGATGTTGTCTGGAGTGCATGCTTTGAACCTAGGTCTGATTTTCTTCTTTCTTTAGAAATGCAATTAAGTAATTAAGTTAAGTTTCAAATACTCTTAATTTTATGCAGTTAATTTCACTTAACCAAATCTGGTATTGGGTGTGTGGTTTCATTCACATTTTTACATTTTACATTTTACAAGCATTTAGCAGACGCTCTTATCCAGAGCAACTTACAAGATGTGCATTAAAACTTATTAATATTAATAATTTGTTTTAAAGAAAGTTTTTTTTTCATTTTGTACTTTCCAAAATAGCAACTTATTTATGTGGTTATCATTTTTAAAAATACAAATCCCAGAATGAGTTTTGAGTATTGGTCAATTTGGTTTAGTTTTTCCAACTTATACATTAGCATTTTCTTGCGCAAGAGTTTCTCATACTGTTGTTTCAGGGCCTGCAAGTATTTGAGGCATATCTATTGGCTGGCAGGTCTCGTTCTCTGACTGTGTCCATTTCGCCCTCGCCCTCTTGCTCTCTGAGTTGCTTATCAGCCAATAGCCATCACCTTGAAGTAGATAGCATAGGAGGCCACCAGCACTCCGAAGCTCTGCAGCAGATCTCCAATCACGTGGATGAAGGCAGCACGCACACTAGCATTCTGCTGAGGCTTGTGGGAATGTGGAAGACTGCCAGATGCATGGCTGTGTCCATGGTGATGGGAGGACTGGTGAAGAGTGGCACCCATTCTGTAGGGATGGGGGGGATGGGCGGAGAGAAAGTGAGTGAGTGAGGGTACGAGAGAGAGAGAAAAAGAGGAAGTATGAAAAAGCCAAATACAAGAAATGAAAAATTAGGGAAGGGGGAGAGAGAGGGCACAATCTATTAGACATATTGGACTGTGTCTAATAGTATGACTGTTCTGCATTACAAATGTATGACATGTCATTAAAAATGCAGATGTCCCTGTGTCCATGTGGTCTGGTATAGTGGTTTGAGCACATCCTTCGGTGCAAATCCTGAGTGGGACACTGCTGAAAAGGCACAAGGGTACAACAGCATGTACGCATGTCAGTAAAAATGCAGCTTCATGAACAATGGTAATGAAATGTGCATTTACATTTACATTACATTTTAGGCATTTAGCAGACGCTCTTATCCAGAGTGACTTACAGTTTACATTTCTTTACATACGATCCATTTATACAGCTGGATATTTTACTGAAGCAATTCAGGTTAAGTACCTTGCTCAAGGGTACTACAGCAGTGCCCCACCTGGGAATTACAAGCCTAGCTCCCTAACCATTACACTAAGTGTTGAGAGTTAAGCAAAAAAATGTCAGCAATAAAACGATGTGATGCGACTACTTTGCTTGCCGCCAAGTCTTGCCAGAAGAGCATGCATCGAAAGGACCAGCATCAGATCTCGGTGTCCCATTCAACCAGTAAGAAGCAGACACACAGTGGATTTTTATGGTTACGGAACTGGACCAGACACTCACACGATGTTCACCGCGACGGCACAGCCGGATGTGAGGAGCATGACCTCGCCATTGATGTGAAAGTCCTGGGACATCATTCTCTGTACTGCCAGGTACACCAGCACACCTGTCACCACCCAGATGGAGAGCACGGAGAGGAGCGCTCCAAGAATCTCTGACACACAGACACACACACGGGGACAATGCAGAAAACAAAGAGAGGAACACAGTGACCATGAACAGAATATATATACAAAGCATACAGCACAATTCAAATTCAAGGCACACAGGGGGAGCAGGACATTTTCATTTATTCGGCTTGTTTAGTAGTAATTAAGCCATGCTTGAATTTGGCCAGCTGCTTCACACATAAAAGGAAATTAAAATCTAATCCAGTCCCTAGATTTATTCAGTCAAGCCAATTATTCACTCAAACCTCTTTGCAACAAAAGAACAGGGGGCTAGAGAGGATCACACACTTTCACACATTCACTGACAGCTACCGTAGTGGTTAACTTAGCTCGCTAGATATTCTCTCATATTTCATATAACTACCAAATTATTTTTCTCTGCTACTTTGTATGTGGACGACTGTGTAAGTATTTTCTGTAATTTCGACTGCTCTTGTTCCAGGAACTGACATCTGTTACTTTAGCGAAGTTCGGGAACAGAGATCAGAGCACTATTTGCAAGTTAACGTTACCCAACTCGCGATTGTACACTATTGTAATATTTTCCCCACGTTCCAATTCCCAACTTAACCCCTGCCTGCCCCACACCTGTACATCTGTAACACTCAGTTCACCTGCGCGGTGCCAGCCAAAGTTCATGGTTTTGGTGGCGGGACGGGAGGACATCCACAGCGAGAAAAGGCTGAGCAGCATGCTGGCAAAATCTGTCAGCAGGTGGGCTGCGTCTGTCAAGATGGCTAGACTCTGTGACAGATAGCCCCCTAAGCAGGACATAGAGAGTGGGTGGATTATATAACTGCACCACAATCCAACAGGATCATCATAATCACACTGACTGGCCATAAAAGCTTATTCCACTGAGCCTTTGCCGTGACCCCCCCTGGGCTTACCAACCACCTCACCGACGATGAATAGCAGACAGACAGACGAGGCAACATACAACTGGACGCGGGCCCTGCGCTTCTCCTGCTTGCCACGAAGAGCCTCGCTAGCAGAGGAGTGACAGTGCTGTTGGCCAATTAGCTTCTCCCTTGGACTGAGGTCACCATATAATCTTGAATGGGAGGGACGAAGGGAGAGAAAGATACAAATCTGGATTTGAGAAGGGAGATTTATTCATAAAGAAGCCTATAATATTACAATATTACAATTAATACAAATGTTGGGATGTGGCAGAGAAGAGAGGCAAGTGTAAGACATCATTCTGAAGGAGGAGGGGCGGGAAAGGGGTGGGGTTCTGCACAGAAACAGACACAAACACATTGGGCCCTTTTCCACTGCACAAAAAAACCAGACCTTTTGGTACTTTTTTGGCAGTAGAAAACAGGAACTTTGGGCTTTCCATTCGCCAAGGTTCCAGTTCCGCATGGTTCTCGTTGTTGATTTTTGATGCTGGTTAAGATGTACTTACCTTACCAAACGGGGGCTTGGGGGCAGGACTAACACCACTGTGGATCGCTGATTGGTTACACACTTTGGTCACTCAAGCGACTTATCGTGACGGGGGAGAAGCATTGTTGTTAGCATTTGTGGAAGAAGTAATATCAACATAATGTAGAAAACCATGGAGCAAACCACGGGACTATAAAGCAAATGCAGTTCTCATTAAAAATAAAGTGTAGCCTAATGTTGTTGCAGAAGCGCAGTATCTGTTTTTACGCGATTATGTTCCAGTTAAACTATGCCATATGAGGGCAGTTTTGGCAAGTAGACTTCTGGTCGGCAAGAGAGGAAAAACGTTAACGTTTAATCATACTAAAGCTTGCAATCAAGTGATACGTTTTTTTCATATGGCAGCTTAATGTATCAAGTGATACGTTTTTTCATATGGCAGCTTAACCAAAATGAAGCGAAACATCGTTCCTTTGCGTTAGTGATGTTTGCTCTGAATTAGCGCAAACCGTAACGGTTCCCCCTGAAATCGGTGGAAACAGGAAAAGGGCCCATTGTGGTGTGGTACTGCAGAGTCCTGTGTCACCAGCTCACTAGCACATCCCTCACCGAACGGAGCAGGACCAGACAACTGACTGTAAACTTTAGTGTGTTTGGTTGCTGCGAAGTCTTTCAAATATCCTTTATAATAGCCCACTGCAAACCCATTTTTTCTAATGTTATCATCAGAATGAAACCTGTGAACTGTGTGGGACGTATCAATGGTCACTGTTTTTCTCGTTTCAGGAGGCTACATTTTCTTGTAATTTAAGCCATTTTGTAATTTTTTTGAATAATTGAATCCGCTATGCATTTGTGAAGAACTGATCCACAAGTCAAATATAAAACTCAGGTAATAAACCCACCAGATAGCAGAACTGCACGAAACGTTACCATATTCAACCAAGGGATGGAAAGGATTATAAATAAAAAATAATTTTAATGGACATTCTTAACTAGGAACAGTTTATAATAGTATATCGCGAGCATAGTTATACAGTGCAGAGTACGTGCGCTTTATTGTAAATAAACGGTTGAAAAATACACGATCACATGCACTATTTGTGCAGGCATCCAAAACAACACATGAAGCCATAACCTTTAACCCCACTTACCTTCGAAAACAAATGTAACATAATTACCAAAGAATGACATACTCATAAAATAGTAAGTACTAACCTGGTATTGATTAATCTTCCCGGAAAATGATGTTCCTCCAGAAGACCCGTCCTCTCATGGACCTTGTCCATGTTGCCTTGTTGTTGTATTCAAAATGAATTATTTTATTTTCCCCAAAAATGCTTACGTCTGTCCGAAGCCCTTTGTTCTTGGAACATAATTACAGCTCAACAGAAAATAAATGTGTGACTATACGCACAAAGTCAGTGAGTGCATAATATATTGTGCCGGTTCGACAAGAGTTCTGTGTTCGCGGCAACAACCCCTGTGCTTTTGTGAGGAACACCGAGAAGCCTTTTCATGTCTTCATTGCGTCGTGTGCAAAAAGTGAGTTTATGCGTTTCAGAAATTACCTTTGAAAAACAACCAGAAAAGTTGGCCAGTATAAAGTTTCTTAAATCGCTTGTAAATGATTCATTTTCAAACGTTTTTTGATTTAAATTTATAGGACCTGTGAAATGTGTTGACCACAAAAAGCAAACAATATTAAAGAAAATGGCTCTTTCCAGGCCTGTGGGCCTCATTCTGCTGCTGCATCACTTATGGTGATTTTAGGACAAAACTATGTTTTGTGAATCTGAAGTTTTCTATTAAAACTGCTTTGATAGAAAGTTAATGGACTCCTTAAACAGTTTTTACATTAATCTTACATTAGCAGATCAGATCAGATCTCTTTCTAATCTGTAAACTTGTTCCTATTGTCCTTCTCTGTTAAAAAAATGCTCAATGTGACCTTTCTGTTATTGGTTATTGAGATCTCACAGTTTTATTGATCCTGGACAGAAGATTTCAAAGTGGAAGAATGGGTACGTTTTATTGGAAAGTGCCTTGTTTGTTTAGCTGATGGAACTGCACAGTAGGTTACTATGAAACAGAGTTGGTTGAGTCTCTCAATATTACCTGTGCTCACTGTTCTGTCCAAGCACTCATTGGTCTCTTGAAACATTTGTCAAAAATGGGGCAAAACTAGACAAAATATAAATAAGTACAATTGACACAGGTCAATTAACTTTACAATGTGTGTGTGTGTGTGTGTGTGTGTGTGTGTGTGTGTGTGTGTGTGTGTGTGTGTGTATACACACCTATAACACAACACTGATCTTCATCAGATTTTAATCCTTCCCTGTGATATAATGTCCTCAACTGGAAAAATGCAGATTCTATAACTTTACAAACCATTTTCCAACTTTACATACCAGAAAATCCTGGAATGGGAGCAGCCCATGGGAGATGTCTGCATTGGTCTAAAACACCTATTCACAGGTAAAATGTGGCTGGAAGAATAATTACATTATTCAACTGCTCTACAAATATTATAATAGACCAAAATGGCACATATTGCCCCTTTAAATGCGGCCCCTTAAAATGTCTGTGGCATTGCCACAGCAGTCTATCAGTGGGCTATTGAGTGTCCATATACTGTAATGACAGTCGTTCAAATCCACCCAAGAAGTAAGACATGACGTGATATATACATGAAAATCAACACTTTATTTCACTGTGCAATATATGTATTTCCTCAGTGCAATCTGCGGGTGCATTTGTCCCTGAATATGACACCGTCTGATGTCCGCACTGAACATCTTAATCTGCTCTCACGTACAGATCTACACACCACGAAACATCTATAGGACTGGGTCTTTGGCCCATCCACTACGGTACAGTACGTGCTTTTTGCCAAACTCCCAGCGTAAACAAATGTGCTCGCCCAACCAGGTCTCTCCTCTTTTGACATCATATACAAAACAACAGTAATGATTATTTTAATCATTATCATCAACACAGTAACATCAATAATATAAAAAGTACAAAACATTAATTTTGCACCAATGCGTGTGTGTGTGTGTATATATATATATATATACATATATGTATATATAATAACATTCCATTGATGAAGAAAATGATACAATGGCATGATGCTAGCAGGTTTTACTGCTTTGTCTGAGAATGTGGAGGCATTTCACAGCACCGCCTGCTGGGGGCGCTGTCTACCAGGAAACCCTCCGCTTCTGAGATAGGATCTATCATTCACAAATTTAAAGCTAATCTCTAATGGGAAACATGCCTGAGTCTCTCTTTCCTTTTGGTTGAGTTCAGAAACATCCTCTGTCTCTTCACCTCCATCTAAAGAGGACCGATATCCAATGTGTTTGTATGCGTGAGAGAATAAAAGAGAGAAATATTGTGCTTCTCTGTGAGAGAGTGTGTTCCTGGAATTTCTCCAGAGGTTGCAGTGTTTAAAACCTGAGACATCAACGCCGCCCCCCCCCCCCAGCTCCTCCTCCTCCTCCTCTTCTTCCCATCTGTCGACACCTTCCCTGTCTTCTCCTTCACTTCCTTTTTTCGCCATCTTCGGCTCATATTGTATGAGCTCTGCTTATATCGCCCGGAGCAGCAATCTGTTCCTTGTGGCTGGCTCTCACTGCTCACCTGGGGGAGACATTGAGCACAGCTCAGTCGGAGTCTTCTGCACTCACACACAGACACACTGGCTGCAGCATTTCATCAGAGCCCATGTGAGAAAAACTCTGTACAGCTTCCACACCATGGCCCCGGTCTATATGGGCATTCATAATTCTTATGGACGTGGCATGTGTGTAAACGCACATGTATGGTGTACAGAAAAATGTGTTTCTGAATAAAGACGCAACAAAACGTGTAGGGTCAGGATGTGTGAGAAAGGTAAAGGGGGCCTTAACGCCTATGCCCTCCCGCCTCCTGGCCCCCACTAACTTTGCGCCCTGCCCCTCTGCCCGCACTGACCTGTTGGCCGCTCTGTTTCGTCTCCACCGGCTTCCTCCTCATCCCCTTCCTCACCCTCAAGGTCTTCATCGTCATCTGCGTGAGACAGGCCAAAGGTCAGTGGAGACGTCATGTTATGACACATGACAGCTGTGTGTTTCATAAACAGCACCTCTCCCACAGTCACATTGTCAGAGATGTGGAGAGAAGTCTCTGGTTCTGTGTGGCTCAGTAGGTAGAGCATGGCATGGGCAATGCTTAGGTTGTGGGTTCAATCCCCCACTGGGACCGCATATACTGAAAAATGTACGCATTAACTACTGCAAGTCGCTTTGGATAAAAGCGTCTGCTAAATGGCATATATTATATTATATTAAGTCCCAGCATGAATGGATACAGGCGTATCAATCTACAGCGATGTCAGTGATAACACACAGGTCAGTTACTGCAAGATGAGAGACCCAGATGAGCGGGGCCTGGGAGAAAGAGGTCTCGCCAGTGTCACAGAACTCACCCATGCCAAAGTCTATGGCGCACAACATCTCCTCCACATGCTGGGTGTCCAGGGTGAAGTGGTCCATGCTCTCGTACCCGGGTTCGAGGCGTTCGGCCGGGTTCTGGCGAGAGGCATCGGACATCCTGCCAACAACAGCAGCAGTGTGGTCGGTCAGCAACGTAAACAGTGAGGGCGGATCACACGTGGAACAGGAAGTCAGGGGAGACGCACGTGAAACGGGAGGACATGGTGGACATGCGTGGAACGGGAGGACACAAAACAGGATTACGAGAGAGAAGCATGACTCACTCTTTCAGAAGCTGTTTAGCATTCTGCAGATGCGGATTGGTGGAAAAAGGGAGAGACAGGAAAGTGAAATTAGAGTGAAAATCACTGTTAAATCCATGATAGCTGCGCAGTGCTTTACTTTGCAATTATTCTAACATACATTCAGTAACATTATCAACATGAACAATTCTTCCGTGTGACTGACACATGGTGGCATATATCGTATATATCGCGGCCATCACAATTCAAGGCCTTTGATCGACCACAGTGAGGCTTTTTCACAATAACAATGAATAATAGATCGTTTTCATCCCATTGCTGAAACATCAAAGGAGCGTTGCTGGAACACTGAGAGAGCACGGGGCGGCTGAGTGGCGCCGGGAGCTCACCAGCAGGAAGCTGGCTTCTCCAGAATCGTCCATAGAGGAGATGGCGGTCTGCATGAGGGTGGAGCTGCCATCCAGCTGCTCACGGTACTTCTGGGCCAGGCTGCGCACGAAGGCCAACTTGGTGTCCTCCTCCACGGAGATCCGGGCCAGCAGCTCACCTTTCTTCTCCTCCAGCACAGCGTACAGCTCGTCGAACTTCTCCTGCAACAGCCGCTTCTGATGCTGACTGTTCTCCTGCAGGGTGGAGCCAAGGAGGGAGGAGGAGAGCGAAAAGGAGGGGAAAGGCGGGGGCAAGGGAAGGAAAGGGTAAGGAGAGAGAGAGAAAGGGAGAGAAAAAAAGAGAGAGGAGGGTGGAGAAGGAAGAAGGGAATGCAGGAGATGGAGGAGAGAGGGAGAGGATGCGAAGAGTCTTGTTTAAGGTCTCGGGTGTTACACTGTCAAATGGGTATTTTGGAACGCTGCAGATATGCTCAACCCCACTGGCGCCCCCTAGTGTACCTCGATGGCTTTGCAGGTGCTCTCCATCTGGGTCAGGATGGCCTGGACCCGCTCAGTCGTCGCCACCATGGCTGCAATGCCATCACTCAGCTCCGTCTACAGCATGCACAGAAAACTGGGTCAGAAAACACACACACACACACACACATTCATATATACTGTACACACACACACACACAACACACACACACACATGTTAAAATATTCTGTACACAGGTACACACAGACACACACACACACACGCACATTCATATATACTGTAGGCACGCACACACACAGGCACACACACACAGACACGTACATTCATATATACTGTACACACACACAAACACACACACACACACACACACAAATAGGACACAAGGGTCTACCAAAACATTGTCTGGCATTATTTCATTGACTTCTCTGGTTGGCTCAATCGGTCCAATATGGACCATTAATCATGTCAAATCTGAGACCCCTGAGTCTCTGTGTATCTGATCACAGGAAAGAGGGGTGATACCCAGCCCAACCCCGCACATTAGCAGGCCACATCTACGCATTTTTTACATTTTTAGGCATTTTAGCAGACGCTCTTTTCCAGAGCGACTTACACAGTTTAACATTTTTCTTTTCTTTACAATCCATTTATACAGCTGGATATTTTTATTGAAACAATTCAGGTTAAGTACCTTGTTCAAGGGTACAACAGCAGTGCCCCACCTGGGAATTGAACCTGCAACCTTTGAGTTACAAGCCCAGCTCCCTAACCATCAGACTACACTGCCAGCTATATGCCTCTCTCCTCTGCTGATATGGGCTCTTTCCCTTTATTGAGTCTGGCTCACAGGGGACTCACATGGGTAAAGTCACACTCTCCACTCACAAGCACAGGCATAGTTTCCCAGATACTGTGGATGCGTACGGACACATTAATACAAGCAATCTCTCAAACACATTGCCTCACACTCAGTCTCTTTCTCTCTCCCCATCTCTGCCATACACACATACAGCCCTGATCTGGTTCAAATGCATGTCCTCTGAGAATAGCAGCTGGAGGGGTGCTGAAGGAGTCAGGCCCTTCTAGGGATCAGAGAGGCATCCAACCCCCCCTTCTCCCCCCCGGCCATGCTGACCTGATTTTTGACACATGGACGGCCTCTCACTGCCCCAGTTGTAAACATAGCCAGAAGGAGGGGGGGCGAGGGCATATAACAGCCCACACACTTTGACTTCAACCACCCACACTCACACTCTAAATGTGTAAACATAATGTATGTGGGGGGGGTCACGCTGATGTACATCCAGTTTTTCGTTTGTGTCCATTCATATTTCCTCCCATCACTCGATCGCATTCACTGATCATTGTCCAGAATCGACTCTCATCTCTCCTCTCTCTCGCTTAAGCGAACTGTTTCTCTCTCCTCTCCCTCCCTCTTCCTCTCTCAGTGCCTCTCTCTCTGGTAAACTCTGATAAACTCTCTCCATCTTTCTCCCGGCACCGTCTCGCGATCTAATAATAGAGCAGCGGTGAAGGATGGTCTGTCAAGCATGCGCTGACCTACTCCGTGTTTAAATGCAGAAACATCTGTGTTCACACATACACACACACGTACACATGCAGTCCGGTGCGTCCCTGTGTGATGCATTCCTTACAGGCCCAGGGAATTGGGGACAGACTCCCACTCTTGTCCCAGAGGGATCTCATCTCTTGCCCTCTCTCTCTCTCTCTCTCTCTCTCTGTCTGTCTGTCTGTCTGTCTCTCTCTCTCTCTCTCTCTCTCTCTCTCTCTGTCTGTCTGTCTGTCTGTCTGTCTGTCTCTCTCTCTCTCTCTCTCTCTCTCTCTCTCTCTGTCTGTCTGTCTGTCTGTCTGTCTCTCTCTCTCTCTCTCTCCCTCTCTCTGTCTGTCTGTCTGTCTGTCTGTCTGTCTGTCTCTCTCTCTCTCTCTCTCTCTCTCTCTCTCTCTCTCTCTCTCTCTGTCTGTCTGTCTGTCTGTCTGTCTGTCTGTCTGTCTGTCTGTCTGTCTCTCTCTCTCTCTCTCTCTCTCTCTCTCTCTCTCTCTCTCTCTCTGTCTGTCTGTCTGTCTGTCTGTCTCTCTCTCAGTTCTGACAGCTGTATTGCTGTGAATGACATTATTGCGTATAGGACCAAATCTTTCAAAGCATTGACAGATGTCTCCCACACTACGCCCGTGGTGGCTGTGCACAGCGCCCCCTGGGGGTTCCTCACCTTCTGTTTCTGGTAGACACTCTGCAGGGGCGAGACCTCGCAGTTTTTGTGGGCCCCGAACACCTTGCACATGGAGCAGGTGGGCACCTGACATGTGAGGCAGTAGATGTTGATTTTCTCGTCCTCGTGCTCCACACACATGGGCTGCTCCACCTTCGTCTTGATAGGCCGTGGGCTGCGGGGGATGGGGGGGGGGGGAAGTGTTGGACGTAAGGCTCGGTGCTATAACTGGAACAATGACCTCACCCACCTGGGTTTTTTGTGCTCGCGTTGTTTCCTTGTCTGCTGATTGATGTTGCCATGGCAGAGAAGATGGGACGTACACCGGGCCCGCTGTTTGTCAGGGGGGGTTGGGGGCCGGGGGGCTTGGCATTGCAGTCATGGCAACGACAATATTGTGATCTATTTATACATTTGCCCTCTGCCGTGTTTGCAGGCGGCAAGTTTCTGTCACTTTTTTACCACCCCGCCTCCTCTTGTTTTGCTCTACATGTCTCTCTCTCTCTCTTGCGCGGCAATTTCCACCGCTTCGTATGGCCTGTCTCCCCCCTCCCCTTCTTTCTCTGTCTGTGCCATCTTCTTTTCTTGTATTTGTTTTTTTCATACTTTCTCTCTGTCTTTCTCTCTTTCCCTCTCTGTAGCCACCCCCCCTCCCTTTCTGTACCCCCTCTCTGTCTCTCTCTCTCCCTCTCTCAGTGCTGAGCCTTGTAAGGCTCTGCTGTAAATACCCTCTCAGGGTAAGACACCTGACACTCTGTCACTCTGTCACCTGCTGCCCCCTCCCTTTGCCCAATGTGGCCAGTCTCTCACATACACCCAGCACACTTCATTTATACTGTAGCTACACAGCCTTCTTTCTACAGGCCAGAACAGCAAAAACCCCACACCCAACTCCCTGGAGAGGCACACGTGGAGTAGAGTACACTGTACTCTGTGTTTCTGCAATGCATTACTCTACTGCACCAAGCCCCCAAACTGTACTGAGCTGTAAGTGTGATTAATTACTGACAACATTGCATTCATAAATTCCTCATTTATCTGAACACACATTCACCTGGGTTAAGCCATGAACGTCACAGGGAGTGAGCGCGTGTGAAATATGTTTACTCTGAAGGAATTAAGCTTGAAGAATGCATGATGCGGGACTTACATCCTGTGTGAGCTGCAGCTGAATAAAGACAATTGTCAACTGCAGCTGAATAAAGACAATTGTCAACTGCAGCTGGATAAAGACAATTGAACAATGTTGAACCAGCTTAAGTATGACACCTTCACTGGAGACTCACCTATTCTAACTGTTGCACATCTATACAGGTGTACAGGTATCTGTTCTGTCTCATACTTGTGCAGGCTTCTGTTTACCTGGTCTGTCTCACACCTGTCAATGCATCTATTTACCGACATTGTCGCACACCTGTGCAGGTGTTTGCTCACCTGCTGCTCTCCTGTTTGTAGATGTCGATGATGTTCTCCACCAGCAGGTTGCGCTGCAAGCCATAGACTCCATGCCGGTCCAAGACCACCTCATGTCGACAGGAGGGGCAGCGAAATCGACCGCCTGTGATGTTGGTGCCACGTGATGAGTAGTAAGGGTTAGCAGCCTGTAGAGGGCCACAGAGAGAAGATGTTCAGGTGTTCAGGACTGTGCTCAGTGTTGGTAATAGGACTGTGTTTAATGTGAGGAATAGCGCTATTTGGTTTGGGTAATGGACCAGCCTTCTTTGTGGGGAATATGACTATTTTCAGTATGGAAAACAGGAATTGGTTTAGTGTGGGGTGTTCAGTCTATATTTGTTCACCTTGCACTTGGTTCAGTTCAAATTAAATTAAAATGACATCATATGTTTAAACAACATTCCTGAAAACATCACTTACAGCTTACAGTAGAGAAGTCAATCGATACAGACACTCTGCCTTTGCAATTCCTTCAGCTTTGCACTTCTTTCTGTCTGTGCCATTTTCTTTTCTTGTGTTTGTTTTTCTTCATACACTCTCTCTCCTCTCCTGTAGCTAACAGCAGTCTGTCCCTTCTCAGTTCTCACAATCTGAAGTGAGCGAGATTAGCGTTAACCTTTGTGCTGCTTCAACATTCCAGGTTCCCGATACCGTGCGAGAGCTAGAGAGGTGTGTGAGTGTGCTGCCATATCTGTGAAGGGGACAAGGCAGGACGGTGAGGCGGGCCAGAGGCCTAAGCCATTCTTTGAAATAGGCCTGAACAGTACTTAAAGGTCATGAAATGAGCTTTGACAGAAGGGGGCTGTCAAAAAACCTATTTTCTAAAAACCTTTCCAAAGAGTAAGGGCTTAGACACTGTCGAAGACAGATCAGAGCGAATGTCCTTCAGGGTTTCAAATTCAGAGTGAGAGAGATATGAGCTTGGGCAAGGGGGGCCTTCAAAAAACTGCTCTGAGACAGATAGAGAGGGAGAGAATTTGTTCAATTATGCTTCCGGTTTTTCCAGAACAATCATGCAAGGAGCGAGTACTTCGGTACACGATTCACGCTACCGCACAGATCACCTCTCAAAACCCACATCCTCTCAGAACTCCCCACCCCACACATCCTACAAAATGGAGCCATCCTCCTCCTTCTTATCCCTTGACACTCCTCCAACTCTATCTCTGCCTAGTCCTTACTCCCTTTCCCTCCCTTCATCTCCTCATTCTTCGACACCTCTCCTTCCCTTCCTCCACTCTCTCCTTCATTCCCCATCTTCCACACCAATCCTTTGTTTAGTCTATCCACCTCCGTGCCCTGGCTCGCTCGCTCGCTCACTCGCTCGCTCTGTCCTCGCGCGGTGCCCTCACCTGGAAGACGTCGTTGGCGCACTTCCTACAGAGGTTGTGTTGGCAGGGCAGGATGACCACGGGCTTGGAGAAGATCTCCAAGCAGATCGGGCAGATCAACTGCTTCTCCAGGTTGTCCATAGGCCCCGAGTCCTGAATGAAGCTCGACTGGAAGTCCATGCTGACCGTGGGAATGTTATGATCTGATGCGTTTGTCTGTGCGAGTCCCTGCGCTGAGTCCTCGGGGGTTTGATGCTGGAAAATGTGTCCGTCCGCGTCCGGGTCGTCTGTGAAGAGTTACCCTGCTGGTCCTGTCCCTGTCGCGTTTCGTCCCACAGTGTGCCCGTGTGAGTCTGTGTTTCGGCTCTGGGTCCATTCGCCCCCCGTCCTCCCCACCCCTCCCCCTCTCTATTTATACCCCCCTCTCGACACTCGATCTCAACACCCTCCCCACCACATAACTCCTGTCCCTGACCTGTCTGCAGAGGACTGCACGTTCACTCCTTCCTCTCTCTCTCTCTTTCTCGTTTACGTTCTCCCCTTCCTCCCTCTACAATTTTGTCACGTGCCACGGAACGGTCCTAGCACCCCTGTGTGCCTTCTCACAATGGCCAGCAGCCCTGCACTCCTCAGCTGTGTCCACAGACACGCTCGCTCTTTGTGAGGTCATCCTGGCCCCTACCACACAAGACACACTGACCCCATCACCCCGGGCAGTGCTGGGGTCTCTCTAGCACCTCCGAACTCTCTGTGAATGACACCAGAAACCAGACGTGGCCCCGGTGAATGGCTCAGAAAACATGGGGTTTGTGGGGGAGATGGGGGTTTCCAGGGTAGCAGAGATAATTGCAGCAGCTGTGTGTGTGAGAGATATATTGTGTGTCTGTGTGTGACTCAGCCCTGCTATTTTTTGCCCAGACTGCCGTCCACACCAGCTGGGGGAATCATTCTCTGTGCACGTGGGGGTGGGGTCTGTCATTGGGGGTCATCTGCAGTGAGGTTTGCACACAAGCAGGAACAAATAAATGTTCCTGACCAACCAAAATTCTCTCTCTCTCTGTCTCTCACTCACTCACTCACACGTGCACACATGCATAGACACACACTCAACTCCTGCAGCCCGGATGAAACGATCTTTATTGGGGATAGCAGCAGTACATGCTGAATCAGTACAGGAACACTCTTATCCCAAGCCAATCAGGGCCTACTTGCCTGCTCTTGTAATTGCGTGTTTACTCATATCATTACAGACATCATAAATACTTCTATATAAAATATTATTTACATACATTGGCTTCCCATGATCAGTGCACATTGTTCACACATTGCAGGTGTGCCCCTCATGTCACTGAAAAGAGCCACTTAAAACATCTGTGATTAATAAATCTATAAATAATTTATAAAATAATAAATAGTGATTGTACATATCAACAGATGCATTTTAAGAAACAGCAGTCTAACTGGTGAGGTATTGCCATTCAAACTGGGTGGAGCTTATTCAGGATGTTGCACAAGACTGAACCAACAGAGAGCAGAGCCAATTCTTCTGCTCAGTCAGGAGAAATATTACAGCCAGCATTAGCCATTGGCAGAGTGAAGATCTGTTTACCCCATATGCTGCAGTTTAGGAGAGGAAAACCAGAAACCACGGTACATGGTAGCCAGAGAACATTTGTAGTTATAGTTCAGGAATGAAAATAATGAAAGCTAAATTCTCAAACCATCCCAGCTGGCAAAGCCTCAGTGTATGCTGTTTCTGCGTGATTATTAACATTTGAAAACATACTGGAACAGATTAATCCAAATCTGTGCTTTCTCACCTATCGTGCAATGCGCAGCTGATGGCATATGCAAACTGGCAGAATCTTGGACTTAGATGAAGGTGCGAGTGCAACAGGATTTGACCTCTTAAGGCCTCTACATGCTCGAAGGACAATGGACAACACGACAGCAACATAACCAGGGCTCTGCAACATCAACGCAACCTTTGCGACCTACGCAGAGGGGGTTGCAGAGGGTGTCGCGTACCTAGCACAAAAATCTAACTCGCGACGGCAGCGCAACCGTTCACGTAGATGTTGCACATCATTGACTGGTTGGTTAGCGAATGGAGGCGGAGCTGTCATAGTCATAGTTCATAGGTCAGAGTTCATCGAGCTAGTAGCTAACAATACATTTGTTCGACACGGTATAAAATGAACCAGCTTCAAGGAAAGATTAGCTGAAGAGGTTCGAAGGTACAGGAGTTTCCTGTTGACCTTATTCAATACATTGACACCTACTAGTGTACAGAAGTGTAAGGACACCATGTTGCATAGCCTGCCATAGCCTCTGCAGACGTATAAATTGCAGAGTGCTTGCTACATTGTTGCATCGCACGACCCGCGAAGAAGTCGCACAAGTTACGTAGAAGCATGTAGAGGCCTTTAGTGTGTGAAAGAGGGGGGATTACAGTGAAGAAAGTGTCTAAAGAGTCACCCCCCTAAATATCACCTTCACTGCTGCATCGTCAAAAATACATACGCACAATAAAAATGTCAACAATCAATGCATATTAGCCATGCTTAATCGCACACAAAGAGTTTCTTCTCTTCATTTCACACTTACATTACACGAAAAAAAAAAAAAGATTTGAATGTGAATTCCTTTACCCATCATTGCACATTTGCTTCATTGAGTTTCAGACCTTCCTATGAAAGAAGATTTTGTTATAAAAAATATTGGTCTAGGTGTATCAGTGTGGGTGTGTAGCTGATTGTATACAATTGTATACGGCTGTGGTACTTAAGTCAATATAGGAGTAAGTATATTAGAACACAGTAGGTGTAGTGTAAAGACATGGATCTACAGGTGCGTGTGTACGCCAACCTATTTAGATGTTGCAGTATGGGGGTGGTGCATAGTTGTGGGTGTTTTAAGTACGTGCATAGATGCGGTATGTTGTTGTCGGTGCGTATGTGAGTGTGTGTAGTTGGTGCGTATGTGAGTGTGTGTACAGGTGTGGTGTGTAGTCGGTGCGTATGTGAGTGTGTGTACAGGTGTGTGTATTGTTGGTGCGTATGTGAGTGTGTACAGGTGTGGTGTGTAGTTGTGGGTGTTTTAAGTGCGTGTATAGCTGTGGTATTTTGTTGTCGGTGCGTATGTGAGTGTGTGTACAGGTGTGTGTATTGTTGGTGCGTATGTTTTTGTACAAGTGTGGTGTGTAGTTGGTGGTGTGTATGTGAGTGTGTGTACAGGTGTGTGTATTGTTGGTGCGTATGTTTTTGTACAAGTGTGGTGTGTAGTTGGTGTGTATGTGAGTGTGTGTACAGGTGTGTGTGTATTGTTGGTGTACAGGTGTGGTGTGTATGTATGTTTTGTACAGGTGTGTGTGTGTAGTTGTTTGTGTACAGGTGTGGTGTGCGTATGTGAGTGTGTGTACAGGTGTGGTGTGTAGTTGGTGCGTATGTTTTTGTACAGGTGTGGTGTGTAGTTGTTGGCGCGTATGTGAGTGTGTGTACAGGTGTGGTGTGTAGTTGTTGGTGCGTATGTGAGTGTGTGTACATGTGAGTGTGTGTACAGGTGTGTGTATTGTTGGTGCGTATGTTTTTGTACAGGTGTGGTGTGTAGTTGTTGGCGCGTATGTGAGTGTGTGTACAGGTGTGGTGTGTAGTTGGTGTGTATGTATGTTTTTGTACAGGTGTGGTGTGTAGTTGTTGGTGCGTGTATGTGAGTGTGTGTACAGGTGTGGTGTGTAGTTGTGGGTGTTTTAAGTGTGTGTATATCTGTGGTTTGTAGTTGTTGGTGCGTTTGTGTGTTTACAGCCTGTAGGTATACAGGTACCCTGTTTATGGATGAAGAAGATCAGATATACTGGCCCCCGATGTGTTATACTGAATAACACACCTGGGCACAAACAGCCCAGAGCACCCTGACCGCCTCTATGCCCCCCTGCCCCTCTCTCTCTCTCTCCTCTCTCCCCCTCTCTCTCTCAGGGTGAGGTCATTACTGGCTTCTTGCCCTTGGAGAGGGCAGCCACCTGCTTCATCAGCTCTCTGTTGCGAGCCTGCAAGACAGACACAGGGACATATGAACACATCACTCCCACGGCAACAGAGAATCAAAACAACACAACCAGTACACAAACAGGGACGGGGTGCAATTAGGGTGCTGACAGGCAGGGACATGTCAGGACACATTGGAGGATACATCGACTGGGACATATCGGGGGGTAGACAGACAGAAAGGACTGACCTGCATCTGCTCCAACAGGTCTTTATGATTTTTCTCCATCTGATTCATTTTGGTCCTCATCTGACTCTCCTGGTACTGGAACTCTGCTCTGAGCTCTGTGATCTATAGACAGTGGACTACTTCAGTGACACACATCTAGACTCTCCCCTAAACCCTTTCCCATGATCTCTAATCTTCCCCTGACTATCATTGCCCCCCACACCATCATCACGGTACCCCTCCACCTCATTCTCACCATCCCCCAAGCAGTGCCCTCCATTCCCTCCCAACGCTCTCCCCATGCCCCTCCCACTGCCCTCCCTATGCCCCTCCTGCTGTCACTGCCCTCCTCCATCACTGCCTCCCTATGCCCCTCCCCCTGTTATTGCCCTCCCCCTTCCATGCTCCTCCCACTGTCACTGCCCTCCTCATGCCCCTCCCACTGCCCTCCCTATGCCCCTCCCCCTCCTACTGCCCTCCCCTGTCACTGCCTCCCCAAGCCCCGCCCCCTCCTACTGCCCTCCCCATACTCCCCCTCCCATAGCCCTCCCCATGCCCCTCCTGCTGTCACTGCCCTCCTCATGCCCCTCCCCCTATTACTGGCCTCCCCAAAGCCCTTCCCACTGCGCACGCAACCCCTTCCACTGCTAATGTCCCCCAATAAGCTCTCATGTACTTACTGCCCCCACAAAACACACACACACACTCTGGCCCTCCAACACTCGTCCCCCACCTTCTTCTCCTTGTCCAGAATGAGCTGGTCCTTCTGGTGCAGGACCTTCTTGAGTGAGGCCACCTCCTCCTTCATCTGAGTGATGATGACAAAGTGGTCCGTCCCAGGGGAGTCCAGCGCCAGGTCCGGGGAGAAGCTGAGCCGCCGCACAGAGCAGAGCATCATGGGATTGGTCAGGAGGGAGAATACAGCCTGTGGTTCTCTGTGGCTCAGTAGGTAGAGCATGGCGTTGGCAACGCTTAGGTTGTGGGTTCAATCCCCACTGGGGCCACATATACTGAAAAATGTATGCATTCACTACTTAAGTCACTTTGGATAAAAGCGTCTGCTAAATGGCGTATATTATTATTATTAATGGAAGGATTACACTATAATAACTCATATTTTATCCGTGAAGCCTCTCTCTCTCTCTCTCCCTTCCTCTCCATCTCTCGTCATCAGCAGCAGTTTAAATATTAGGAGAATACGTTGTCATGGCCACTGGTGCCCCCTTGCAGTCAAAACTATATTATACATCGCTTTTAATGCTTGCATAAATGCAACAGCATGGAATGAATCCCAAAGTTATTTTACACATGCTAATTTCATATTATTGAAACTATATGGGTCAAAACGGACACAAAATGTTTTAAGCATTCTGGAGACAAAATGTAGTTTAATGAAAGATTTATCACGAGTACTCGCTCAGTAGAACCTAACAAGACTTTGCAAGTAATCATCACGGCTTTAGCAAATGTAATAAACTCCTTATGTACTTGACAAATCCGATTCACTTAAAAAATAAATTACTACGATTGAGATACATTCATTCAAATACAGAAAACATACAGTATACACATACAGGTAACTGCCAAAATAACGGAAACAGCTACATAGGGCGTTGGGACAACCACGAGCCACCAGAACAGCTTCAAAGCACCTTGGCATAGATTCTACAAGTGTCTGGAAGTCTATTGGAGGGGAGCAACACCATTCTTCAACAAGAAATCACATAATTTGGTGTTTTGTTGATAGTGGTGCAAAACGCTGTCTCAGGCGCCGCTCCAGAATCTCCCTTAAGTGTTCAACTGGGTTAAGATCTGGTGACTGAGGCAGCCATAGCATATGATTTACATAATTTTCATGCTCATCAAACCATTCAGTGACCACTTGTGCCCTGTGGACGGGGGCATTGTCATCCTGGAAGAGACTGCTCCCATCAGGATAGAAATGTAGATTGATATTTTGCAGTCAACTGATTCAGAGTTGCTTGTCTGTTTTGCCTTGCATTTCGAACCAATGCACGGGCACCACAAGCAATGTGCGCCTTTGATCACAGTTTCCCCTAGTTGATGATGTCTTTCCCTCAGACTTCCATGCCAACATCACCTAAGGGCCGGCTGTGTAGCATAATGGTTAGGGAGCTGGGCTTGTAACTCAGAGGTTGCAGGTTGGGCACTGCTGTTGTACCCTTGAGCATGGTACTTAACCTGAATTGCTTCAGTAAAAATATCCAGCTGTATAAATGGATTGTATGTAAAAAAAAAAAAATTTGCTCTGGATAAGAGCATCTGCTAAATGCCTAAAATGTCAAATGTAAATGTACCTTGGCTTAGCCACTGTTCCTCTGGAAAAATCTGCAAGCTGAGCAGTCTTCATCATTGAAGCTGCTGTGCTGTGTTAACAATCACCTCTCTTTCACTGAGATCTCTTCTTCTAGCCCTAACCAAAAATAACGGGCAACTAGGCCTGTCAACCATTTTTATACATGACCCTCAGCATGATGGGATGTTAACTGCTAAATTAACTCAGGAACCACACCTGTGGCAGCACTTTCAATATTTTATCCTAATACTTATTGTATTACCCTCAGCATTATGATGGGATGTCTAATTGTGGCTAAGATTTTAACTAGTTTAACTATGTGGTTTCTCCTAGCACCCAGGAATTGTACACACTAGGTGGCTTTCAGCTAAACTGTTCTGACTACGGTTAACACACGTCGCTCTGGATAAGAGCGTCTGCCAAATGCCTATAATGTAATGTAATGTAATGTATCCCTCATTTACTCAAGTGTTTCCTTTATTTTGGCAGTTGTACACCTGTATATTGGAAGTGTATTCAATACACATATCAACTATGAACCATCGAGACAAGTGCCTGACCAGAACACTCTTTTGGACTCCTCTGACCCCATCATTCGACCCCTCACCTGTCCCCTCTGACCCCTCCCCTCCCCTTCTCACCTGTCACCCTGACACCTCACCCTGTCCCCTCCCCTCTGATCCCTCACCTGTCCCCGTTGGTGGAGATGCTGTCAAACTTGGCCTTCTTTTTGGGAATCTCGTTCTGCAGGGAGGAGGTGGAAAGTGTTTTCTGGCTAAGAAGAGCAGGGAACACCAGGTCAGTAACTCTCTCTTGGTCCTTTCTCATCAGAAAAGCTGTCAAACTGCTGGCAATACAGGGCAAGGCACCAATGAACAAACAAGAGGTGTGCAGGCACATTCAGATATAAATGTGTACAGGGATATTCAGGTGTAAGTGTGGCCATTGTAAATGGGTATGAGAGTGTATGCACAAGTATGCAGGCATGAATCCAGGTGTATGCAAGTATGAGGGGTAAAACCGTGAATTTGGGAAATGCAGGTGCAGTTGTGGGGAGTGCCGGTATGTGGTGATGTGGGAGGTGCAGGTGTGCACAGGTGTGGGGAGTGTAGGTCTGCGCGGATCTATTTCAGGTTTGGGGAGTGCAGGTGTGTGGAGGTGTATGAAGGTGTGGGCAGTGCAGGTGTGTGGGGGTATGGGGGTGTGTGCAGTGGAGGTGTATGGAGGTGTGTGGAGGTGTGTGCAGTGCAGGTGTGTAGGTGTATGTGGGTGTGGGCAGTGCAGGGGTGTGTAGGTGTATGGGGGTGTGGGTAGTGGAGGTGTGTGGAGGTGTGGGCAGTGCAGGTATGTGGTGGTGTGGGCAGTGGAGGTGTGTGGGGGTGTGTGGGGGTGTGTGCAGTGGAGGTGGATGGAGGTGTGGGCAGTAGAGGTGTGTGTAGGTGTATGGGGGTGTGGGCAGTAGAGGTGTGTGGAGGTGTGGGCAGTGGAGGTGTGTGTAGGTGTATGGGGGTGTGGGCAGTGGAGGTGTGTGGAGGTGTGTGTGCGGGCGTGCTGTACCTGTTGTAGTGGCCGCTACTGAGCCGGGACAGCTGCTCCTTCTGCGAGAGGGACGAGTGTGAGGAGGAGCCCAGCTGTTTGCGCTGCTCGCGGGTTTTCT
Source organism: Aldrovandia affinis (assembly GCA_029706075.1). NCBI lineage: Eukaryota > Metazoa > Chordata > Actinopteri > Notacanthiformes > Halosauridae > Aldrovandia > Aldrovandia affinis. The sequence goes on from JAINUG010000320.1 coordinate 88,915, forward strand.
GTAGCACACGCTTATAGGACAGAGTGCAGAGCCAGCACAGGAGCTTTCCGTCCACCTAAACGCACGCAGAGTCACTGAGACACGCAATAACACACACACACACACACACACACACACACACACACGCACACACACACACACACACACACACACACACACACGCACATCAAATCACTCAAGCACCAAGACTTACACAGGATGCAGCTGTGGTCATGATTGGGGCTCACCTTCCTGCGGTCATCCTTGCGGTCGAAGGCACATTGCTGCTTGCACTGTTCGCAGGGCTGTGGAGGACCGTGACGTTTCTCTGAGTTTGTGCACCGCTGACACTTGTTCCCAATAAACGCTGCGATGATGTTACAGTACTGACAGGGCTTTGGCTGTGGAGAAAGAGAGAGAGAGAGAGGGGAGCGAAAGAGCGTTAGAGAAAGTAAGTGACTGAGATGGTAAGGAAGAGCCTGTGGGGGAGGGGGAGAGATGGGGTGACTGAGTCAGAGGAAAAGAGGGAGCTACTGATAGTGTGAGGGAAAGAAAAGGAGTGACTGTGCCTGGGAAAAGAGAGAGAGAGAGAGAATAAGAGGGGGAGAGGGAGAAGGAAAGGCAGAAGAGAACGTTGCAGCTTGGGCAGTGGGGAAAGGCAGAGGGAGGCACACGCATGGTTGCCAGTGTGGAAACACGCAGCAGTAAGCCTGCACTCACCGTGCCGTACAGCTTGACGTTTTGGGCACACTTCTTACAGATGGTGTTGGTTTTGCTGCACAGGAGAGAGGACGCAGCACAGAAACACCGGTGAAAGCCAGTCGGGGTGGTCAAGTTAACCGCACTTCACCAGAATTGATGTGCGTTTCATTCCCAGATGATGCCCTGCCCTAATGCAATGCACTTAACCTCAGCCTCAGCCAATACCATTTAAAACCTTTCGCTGGATCAGAGCTCCTGCTAAGCACAGACCCTACAATTCAAGACCCTGAGAGAATGCATATCACACTCGCTTTATCTCATACATATTCAGATATGGTGTCCTAAGCTAATTACTGGTTAATATCCATTCGGTTCAACACGTCTGGGGCTTTCCTAGAGCAAAGACTGCCAATCGCAGTTACAGTAGCACACGCGGCCACTGTGCCTCATATTGAGTACTATTCATACGTTTCCATCGCGTGATATTGGTCTAGTGCTGTGATACAGAGAAGGGCGTGCTGTACCTCTCTTGCTGGAACTCTGTGCGGCAGTAGGTGCACTTCACCATGGGGTGGGCAATACGACACTCCTATTGAAAGACACAACCACACATAGGCCACTGATTGGTTATTATTCTCTGCGGCACGCCTGACTGACGGCATAGGATGACCAATGAGGAATGAGGAAATGGTAATTAAGGAGAATGAAGGATAAGGGATGAAGGGAGATAAGAAACTGAGAATTAGTGGGAATTATGGATGGATTCAAGGACTGAAAGTGGAGAGGAATAAAGAAGGTGGGATGCAGAGGAACTGTGTGATTTCAATTTGGACATGTTCATAAATGGGAACACCACTGACCAATCAGACCCTCAAACCCTGTGAAGTTATCATCAAGACAACCGTTATGGACATTGTGTCATCGAATGGGCATCTTGACCACGCCCGCAGGTCTGATTGGTGGACACCCTGACATTGGCAGTGAAGATTGGAAGACACCACATGACAGTCACCTTCATGAGTCAGAGGAACGGGTATCAGGGAGATACCCAGGTGACCTTGGGCCAGGGGGAAATCACACCTTTGATGGGCTTCAAACTCACCCACACCCAGGAAAGCCTGCTGAGGTCAGCAGCGTCAAGCCAGTGATTAAGCATTAGCTGGTAGGTCAAAGGGCCGGGTGAGTCACCTAACCTCGTGTCAGAGAGAGTGGCATTGAGAAACACACAAGGAAGCCCGCCAATTTATCTTAGCCACGCCTGTGAGAAATTGGTCAGCCACGCCTGTGAGAGTAAGAGCGTGGCGGTTTCATGTGTGCAGCTTGATTTCGTCTGTTTTTATACATGGGCAGCAACCCAGCGAACACTAAACGTTTCGAGAACGTTGGGGAACATTCCTATTAGATTTCCACTTGGCGGCGAGATAATGTTATGCCGAGAATGCTCCCCAAACAGTCTCAGATTGTATTTCTTGTTCCAAACAAGTTCTGTCAATCACAGAAAAACTTGAGCATGTTGCAAACAACCTTACTGGTAACATGCCCTGATGGTTATCATTATGTCAATAGCATTTTAAGAATATTCCAAATATACGTACTGAAATGGCAAACTTGTTAAACAGGCTTGTTAACTTTCCAAATACAATGTACATGAATGATCATCCATTATTCAAGATCTATTTTTTAACTGGAATAAAAAATTGAGTAAAGTTCTAAGACCATTACTGCAACATTCCTTGTGATGCCAAAATAACACTCATGGGACCTCCTGGAAACAGGACAAAATGACGTGTTGGGGATGTTCTGGGAATCAAAAATTGTTCGCTGGGTAAACAACATATCTGTAGATCTCTTCTAATGTCTACTGGTTCTGTGTAGCTCAGCATGGCGATGACAACGCTTAGGTTGTGGGTTCAATTCCCATTGGGACCACATATACTGAAAAATGTATGCACTCACTACTGTTGCTTTGGATAAAAGCGTCTGCTAAATGGCATATATTATTATATTACTGTATACTGTTAATGTGAACCTTGGCTTAACTTGAGATGTGTTACACAAAATACTAATAATGACCAAAAGCTAAATATCAAGATTTATTGCAATTATATATTAATATTCATTTCCATATGTTATAATGTTAATGCAAAGAGAGAGAATTTTGTTTTTCAATTATGTAAAAATGATTACAAATATACATTATGGCAATTTTCATTTGAAATAGTATCAATGTAGGCTACTGTGACAATTATTTATTGTTACAATAAAGTATGTACAAATTAAACTTATATGACATAATATATGCACGTTGGCGCAGCCTGTTAATATTACTACAGTGGTAATAATGCTAATAATTATTATTTACATTATTATTATTGTTAGCAGCAGTAGTAATAGTAATAGTAGTAGTAATATTATTATTATTGTTTAAATAAATGTGGATATAATGTTAACTTTATCATCATTTATTCGGAAGAGAAAACGGTCAAATTCATTTTAATTTGAGTTACCAAATTCAAGCTGGTATGTTACAAAAATACTCACCAGTCACTAGAAAAGCAACAAGCATGTAGCAATAGCCAGCTAACGCTGCCAGTAAACAAGTATTCGAATTAGTATTGCCCAAGTCAGGAGTAATGAATTAACCCCCGCTAATGTCCGCAAGATGAAGCTTGCTACACTTAAACCGTGATTTGACCGTGAGATGCATAGAGCAGGACCACCTTCAGACAGCACCCGGAAACGGTGCCGCGGTGGTTATCCCACTCACGTAAACACTTCTCCAAACTGCACGGAGCGGGAGTACCCTTCCCCAAAGGGCCTTACCTTGCATAGCTGTTGACCCTGCGACAGCGCTTCGAACGGAAACCTCTGGTTACATTTTGTACATGCGTATAGTGCAGCCATGGCGAACGTCAAACTCTAAAAGATAAATGATCGTGGACCACCACTGAACAATCGGACCATCGAATCCTGAAAAGTAATAATCAAGATAACCACCTTCAATCAGGGCATGTGTTCTGTAAATACAGGTACCACAATGGCACTTGCGTCATCGAGTGGGCATGCCGAGCGCCCCCACCGGTCTGATTGGTGAATACGCTGACACAAGCTATGGTGATTGGAAGACAGTGTGTCAATCAGTTTGGGTACCAGTGGAGTGAATAGGGGGGATTACTGGCGGTGTCACGCGCACCGACGATTTCGCAGTCGCCGTGTGGAGGAGAGAAGTGAGTCACTGAATAACAAAATCGCCTTCCAGTAAGTTGATGCAATAAATACAAGTTATGTAAGTGACAAAATGTAAAACAAACCACACGATGTGAAATGATACGTGCGCTTAAGAAAGCTTATCAGTAATTTCTTTATTTGGATAAAGTCATTTTAATAACATATGGTATGTAAGAGCACCAGGCAAAGCAACTCATGGATGTCTCTATAGCAGTTGCGCTAAATTAAAATTCATAGCTTCACAAATTAAAAAATGCAGTGTCAAAAAACAAATCCAAACGTTGTAACGGCATGAGAGTCCACTGGGGAAACCACCTCCGTGTCTCCGAGGAGATCCAACGGAATCCTTTCCGTGGGGTGAACTTTTTTGCCATTATTGCACCCGTATTAATAGGCTCATTCAGTCCGATTTAAAGCACAAACCATACACAAAGACACACAACAGACTAAATAAAATAGAATAAAAGTGATGGACTTCCAAGACCACAGACACAAAATAAAACAAAAGTGAGTAAATATAGTTACACTAAATGCACCTCACACAGTTTTTGAACCCGTCAGTATGAGCTAAAAAGAACTGAATGGTGTTAAATAACAACAACAGCAACAAATAATAACAGTATTAATTGAATTGAATGGAATTAAGTGATCAATGCTCTCTAAACTGTGGACAGGATGAACAGGCTGATGGGTCAACTGCCCCCAATAAGAAAATGGGAAGGAAAGGGAAAAATGTATCAATTTACATTTCAACCCATAAATCTAACAACCAGTGCAGTGATGTAATTTTTTACGTGTATAGTTTCAATTTTTTTCGAAATTTGGTTGCCAATTAGGCTACACCCTCTATTTATCTCAGTTCACCCTCCCCCACGAGTCCGCCGGGTAACGAGCCAATTCCCCGGGCCGGCACATCCGCCTCCTCCGAGATGGAACGCGACCACGGACGCCCTTCCTCTCCTCGAGGAATTCATGCCGGGTCGCCCTCCCCCTAGGGCAGACAGCCGAATGTACCAGACTGTAGCCGGTCCGGTACAGACGGGATCGAACCGCATCCCTGATAGGCAGCCACACTCGTATCAGACCAGCCAAGATACGGTGCGTTCGACCGCTACGCTATCCGCCGCCCCGTAATTTGTCATTTTAATGCGTCTGGATTCGTGAGGGGTTTTAAAATGAAATTGCCTGCAATATGGACCAACCTAAAGTGCAACAAATCTGAGCCATTGAAGGTAGTAGATTCAGATGAAGGACCTCTACACTGGAAGCCCAAAGATGTTGAGACATGAAGAAGACCGTGTAGTATCTCTTCACCTTCACCGCCACAGCTCATCCGGAGGTTGGCCAGCCAGCGCTCTGTCGTCAGTCCGAAGCATTCGGAGAGAGCGAGTTATGAGCAGAGAGACAGATGGGTATATAGAGGGGTAGTTGAGAACGCTACGTTTTCTATTCAGACATCTAATGAGAGCGTCTCCTCCACGGGTAGAGGGAGGAAGCACGGGACACAGAAAACACACAAATGCACACAGGTGCGCGCTCACAGAGCTGAGCAGCTGCTACCTGACAGTGTGCATGTCGAAGGTAGTAAATTAAATGAGCACAAAAGCTTTTTTATGTAAATGTTTCCCTCGCATGCACTTGCTTCTCCCACTCCCCCTACTTCGTCTGTCCCATCTGCCGTCTCCTCATATCTCCTCTTGCCTCCTCCTTCTCTACTCTCCTTTCCTCCTGTCCACTCCTCTCCCTTTCCTGCATTACACCTTCGTACTCCCCCCTCTCCCTCACCATCACCTCCGCTCCATCCAGTCTCCCTCTTTCCTCGCCGGTGCTACTGTGGTGGGTCTCTGAAAGGAATAAGAAGACAGATGAGAGGCAAGACACAGACTTTGGGTCTGATTCATCATCCTCAACTTTCACTTCCGTGGCTGCAGGTGGCCATCTGCTTGGGGAAAAACTAAAGTCTTCCTTAAGGGCCCACTAGGGGTCAGTATTGTACATCTAATGGCAGTCTAAAACGTCACATAGAGGGAGAATAAAGGATGGTTCAGTTTATACCCCACAGGCCCTTACTTACATTGTCTCGTAGCTGCTGTCCTTGGACTTGACAAATCTCATGGCAAAAAATGCTCCTGCCTGCAGGCCCAGTACCAGAATCACACCTCCAATGAAACTGGAGAGGTCAAAGTTTGCCTGTGAGTACACTGGAGGCACTGGGGTTGCATCATTCGCTAGAGGGAGAGAGAAAGGTTCACACACTGGCAGACAGTCATACATAAAAAATGTCAAGAGGCTTTTTCTCAGATTAGATGTGTCTGCATTGAGCAGTGGGGACTCTGGGATATCTCAGAGAACGGAGGAGCTACTCACCTGTACTGTTGTCGCTGGCCGTCGGGGTCATAGAGGCTGGGAGAACAATCAAACAAATACATGGGCACATCATCACATGAGTCAGCACAAACACATAGCGAGATGACTGCTGGTGCTCGCACTGAGTAACAAATGTGTAATCAGTGCGTGTGTGTGTGTGTGCGTGAGGGTGAGAGAGAACAAGAGAGAGAAAGAGAACTCACTTGGGCACATCGATGTGTCATTGATGGTGGAGCAGTCCTGAGTGTCCTCACTACTGGAGGTGCATCCTGTGTTATTATCTTGGAGCGGTACGCAGAGAGAGAGGTCGAGTGAGAAGGGGAGGAGACGAAGACAGAGACAGAGAGAGGGGCATGTAAATCAATTAATTCTCATCAAGCTATTTATACACATTGTTGCATCTGTTGTACCCTTGAACCGGGATGTCACTACGCCCATATATGGTCTCCCCAATAATACGTCATGGTTTTACGCGGTTATGGGTACTGGAACAGCTCGCAGTTGAAAGGTAAATTAATGACAAGCAGTGGAGCAACACAGGCTGCTGAGAAAACCGACATGGATGCCACACTGTCCATTTTTTAAAATGCAAATGTTACATTTCATTGAAAGGAAAGCACCACGAAAAGCACAATGAAACTGTCCATTGACTCCACCCTCTTTTTTTTAAACTGTATTTACATTTTACATTTGAGGCATTTAGCAGACGCTCTTATCCAGAGCGACTTACACAGTTTCACATTTCTTTACAAACAATCCATTTATACAGCTGGATATTTTACTGAAGCAATTCAGGTTAAGTACCTTGCTCAAGGGTACAATGGCAGTGTCCCCACCTGGGAATCGAATCTGGAACCTTAGTGTTACAAGTCCAGCTCCCTAACCACTATACTACACTGCCGCACTGTAGTTGAACATATTTTCCAACCCTATGAAAGGTATAGAAGTGGGTACTGGCTCACTTTCCTATCTCCACAGCAGGTCACGGAGAACTAAAATTTGGTTCCATTCTGGTGATGAGGTGCAGATATATCTGTGTGATATCGGATCAATTGATGCAGATTATGGCATCCATTATGAAAAATAGACCAAACATGTAGCATGGTTCTGTCGTGCCCCCCTGGACCCAGGTGGGGAGATAACAACTGCAAGAGATGAGCAGGAAGTGGAGATGTCACATGGCTGCTGTTGGCAGAGCCATCAGATGGACTGTGTTGACCACAGCAGCGTTGCTGAAAATGGGTGGGGGAGTGGGCCAGCAGGGAACTTCAAAAACTAAACACCCAGAGTTTAAAAAACTAAACTCCCAGAGATTACGAAGAGGACAGATCTGATAATGTGGTCTATGTCTAGACTTATATATATATATATATAATTAGAGTGCTTTCTGGTTTTAGAGCATGCTGTGTTTCCCCTGACAACTGACTTTTTCAAATACACTTTAGTCTCCGCAGCCTTTCTGGTGGAAATAAAGCCTTTGATGTCTAAGCAATTGGAGCCACAGCTGACTGAAAGTGATGTCATTGGAAAGGCTGTATGGTGATTGGACAGTTGGATGTTGCACTGTTACAGCGGGCATATGCCAACCTATCACTGTCCGTCTTTCATCTTTCTTCCACGGTGAGCTAGGTGTCCTGGTGTATTTACACAGTTTAGTGAGCACCACCTGGTGGACGTTGACATTACTAGGTGACATTACTACGAATGTTTGAATCGTCAGGTGAGTGAGAAATCTCATTCTTTTCGCCAAACAAATGTAGCATAGTGTACTTATGACTTTTATGGAGATTCATTTCATCCCTGAGACAGGAAAAACTCCTGCCCAGCTCCGTGTGACTGAATATTCTGCAGTCCAGCAGCGTTCACTCACCAACTTACAGAGTTGCCTTAGCAACCAGGTGCACTTTTCACTCCTCATATGAAGAATGATGTTACCTTAGCAACCAGACAAGACTGCAAATCCAGTGGAGTGATACCTTGCCATCGTTGTCTCTCTCCCCCTCCTATCTGTCTGTCTTTGATCAGCGGTTCTTTCCGCTTCTCTCCTGCATTCCCCTATCTTCACTCCAGCAGACAGAGGCACTTCAGAGTCCCTTCACTGCCCCACCCACTGTACAGACCACACCCACATATCTGGGCTGGAATTTACACAGTCAGTGTCACACTGTGTGTGTGTGTGTGTGAGTGTGTCTGTCTGCAGCAAGATCATCAGATACTAAATTATTCACTAACCTGGTTTGGGGTTTCTGGGCTCATATAGCAGTGATGTGATCCAGTTTCCATCGAGTCATATGAGTGTTTGTGTGTTGTGTGTGTGTGTGTGTGTGTGTGCATGTGAATGTGTGCTTTGGCGTGTGTAAGAGGGAGAGATTTACAATGCATGTGTGTCCATCTGTCTGTCCAGTCTCACCATTGTCACACTGCCTCCACACACAGTCGGTCAGGCTGATGGAAGGGTCTCCCATGGTGCAGTCATCGCATGAGTCCATCTGAGAGCAGTCCCCTGTGGTAAATCAATCAGACGATCAATTCGAAGCAGATGGAGAAGCGAAAGGGTCAGTGCTGGTCAACTGACAGGTTAATGAATTCAGGGTTCACCTGTTTCTGCCATTTCTTTGGACAAGGACAGGAGGTCAATAGACAAAAGCATAGCAGCACAGTCGGTCGGTCACTCAGGGAATGGCACAACTGCACCATCGGTACAGTTACTTTAGAGAATACACCAAGTCTGTCTCTTACTTCAGGAGATGCATCCATGCAGTCACTTATTTTAAACAATACTATAGTTTTGAAGAATACAGCATTAAGCTACAGTCTTACAGAAGAGAGCACAGCAGTGTAGCCCTTTTCTTTAGAGAATAAAATAGCAGTTTCCCGCTGCAGAGACGACAGCAGTGCGGCCTCTTACACAGTGCTCTCTGTCACGCCAAGTGGCCAAGGAGGAGGAAGACGGTATTGGGGGCAGTGAAAGGTTTAAGTGAGGAGGAAGATGAACTGGGGCTGAAAATGAAAAGAGGAAAGAGATGTCTTGACCAGTATTACAAATGACCGCCTCGCACACTGCCTGTATCGTGGCAAATTTGGGGCTTAGTTCATTATTGTAGGTGAAGAGGAAGAAGATGGGAATTTATTCATGTCTTCAACTCCTGCAGGGCTGTGTGCAATTTTTCCAACATTGACCACAAACAACATGATCTACTTCAGGTTTAGTGGTAAGTGTGGCCATCTGTTTACTGTTTCCCTTCGAGGAAACCGATTTAGAGTTAAACACTGCATACAATACACTCATTATGTACTCATTACTCACTTTTGGCTTCTGAGTAATAATTATATAATTTCCTCAGCACAGGTAAACTAGGCACATGCACAATTACAGCTATATAAATTATTATAACATATATAGAATGTTCAATTTGATCACGTGACAGCATGTCAGTCATACACACCAAATGTATTGCAGTGAACCAAGTAGAAATGTTGAAAAAACGATGTCAAAATATTTTTCCCATTGGTCATCAACACACATACACACACACACACTCATAGTACCTGCTTGACAATGGCATGTCTCCAAAACGCCGAATAGGATAATAACCCCCACGGCAGTCCCACACCAGTGACTCATCCTGTCAAGAATCAACAAACCACGAAAAAACAACCGTACACCAAGGATGATAAATTGTTTGGATCCCAAAAAGTTTAGAAAGAAAAGAAAACCCTTGCCAATTGTTTAAGTTTTCGCATCCAAACTTCTTTCCTTCCCGTGTGTTATTTAGCGGATTAGAAAGACGAAAATATTGGGCTATTTAAGAAAAAGCCGAGGTGTTTTGTGACCGTTTCCCTGTCTTCTTGCTCCTGTGATGAGGAAAGACGATAGACGATGAAAACTGAGCCCAAAGGTCCCGCTGGCACGCTACTCGGCACCCAAAGCACCTGAACCACCCACCGGGAAATCCACTCCACTGCGCCTGCGTGATGCACCCAGCTCGGCCACACAGCTGCCGTTCTTCAATCACGATAGCAGTTTACCTGTAGTGGGTCAGGAGTAGGGTCGCCAACTGTTCCGTATTGGCAGAGACGTCCCGTTTCTGGGCCAAAATTGGCTCCTGGTTCCTTGTCCACGTTACAATATACAATATACCGGGGGTGCTGATTTACATCCATACAACACCATACCCACTTCGCCCCCAGTGCCCCGCCTTCTGTCCCGTATTTAGATGATAGAAAGTTGCCAACCCAAGTCAGGAGGATCATACCTGTAATATTCTACTAAGATCCAAAAATCGTGAACAAAAGGACATTCCTCCTCTGCAGATTATGTTTAGGAGGATGCTTCTTTTCTTCAGTGATGACCATAATAACACCGTATGGATCGATACCTAGCGAATCGATCCACGTGGAATAATCAGGAATCGATACCGTGTAGTTAAATATGCAGTTAACATAATCACCTTAAATAATTATAGTCTTTAGAATTTCAAACTGGCGATACCTTAGTTATGGTATCAGTTTTGAGTCAAAATTTAACTGCTGTTATAAAATAATAAATTATGTTGAGGAAATATTACTTAAATATTAACTCAGTCACTAGCTGCATATGTTTTGTTCTCCTACTTACTAGCTAAATACTGTACATATCAGGCAGGGTGCCATTCAAGTGTTTAACACGGTTCCGACAGCAGGGGGAGGCAGAGTGTTTTAGAGAGGGGGAAAATCTTCCTGTGTTCACGTTTGTCTCGCGGGCAGGCTGCTTTTCATGACGCAGAGGGGGGCACCTCTCCAACGGATTGGAAATATTCGCGAGATGCTTTTGCACCGTTAAGAAAAAAATAAAAATGGTTTAATTTTATCAAAATACAGTGGACCTGAGCAGGGCCGGATCTACACATTTTGGTGCCCTAGGCGAGATTGGCATTTGGGTGCACCCCCCCCCCAACAAACATCAATCAGACATCACCATGGATTCAAGACAAAAATGATTTTTTTTTCTTTTTCAAATAAAATCACTTCTCAAACAAATTACTTACCAAAGTCTCATTTAAACAGGGAGGATAAGAGAAAATTGTAAGAAAACTCACTTTTAACACAATTGTTAACAAAGTCTATCTCTCTATCAAGGTCAGAGTTCTACACCATCAGACAGGTCATCAGACAGGTTCTTACTTATAGTTATTAGCCTATTACAAGCAAAAGCAGCTGTAGGACAAACAACTTAAATCGATTTTTTATTATCACTGATATAATGTTGTAGCCTACTACAAATTTTGGTAGCCTAATAATAAAGCTTGAGACTCAAGGCAAGCATGAGGGTTTTGCAACTCTGCAATTCAGGTGTAGTAGCCTAGTTTTGGTAATAACTACAGGTGGGTACTAATAAGCTTCAAGCCAAAACGTGAGGGTAACTCAGCAACAGCATGCATTCATCCTTCAATCTGTATGAGTCTAGCAGTAGCTCTTAGCATCGCATTATCTAGCTAGCATTAGCTTGTTTATTACTTAGCTAGTTAGCTCCCTAGCCTTCTACAATAACACAGAAACACAACAAAACGGCATTTTGATGACATAGCCTACTTCTTAATTGGGCTCTCTTTTCCTCCTCCTCCTTCCTCAATTTTCTCCCCTGCGCACCTGAAGGCTTGTGCCTTTTCAAAGTCATTGTGCAAATATAAAATCTGTCATCGATCTGATATGTATGTTGCATCGCGCTGATGTTGGCTCTCTGCCTGACTGCATCAGTAGTGCGTGCCTCTCTGACCCCGTCACCTGCGCTTGACCTGACAGGCGACAGCACGTTTCTTGGGTTGCCTGTGATGCGCGCATGTAACCCCCACTTTCAGCAAGCAGCCAGGCATCGTATCCCCCACCTCAGTAACAGCATCTCTGTCAAAGTGCAGGCCAGATGAAATATTGTGTGAGGAACAGAACAGGGGTGCAAAGTTTAGTTTTTTTGTTCATTGGGAGGAAAGGAGAGGGCGATTTATTTTTGTTTTTTTTAGGGCGACCTGGCGCCCCTAGCCAACATGGCGCCCCAGGCAGCTGCCTGTATGGCCTGCGCCTTGAGCTGGCCCTGGACCTGAGATGGATATACTATATTTGCTGCGGAGTCAATAGATTTTTAATGGACAGGTGGGAAATGTTCATCACTCTTTAACCAGATGCTAATGAGTACATGATGCTGGCCCCACTTTCCCTAGCAGGTTTAGTTAATCTCCACCTGTGTCGAGTTTTTCTTTATGAAAACTTTAGCAGACCTTTTGTAAGAAATTTAGAGACAGTGAGCATGAGTTAAGAAACCAATTGGAACCCCCACACACACAGTTGGACGTGGTGAACATATTGATGGTAGAGGTGTAGTGATGGAACCCACACTGGCATTACAGGCAGGCAGTGTGGTATAATGGTTAGGGAACTGGGCTTGTAACGTTAAGGTTGCAGGTTCAATCCCCAGGTGGGACACTGCCGTTGTACCCTTGAGCAAGGTACTTAACCTGAATTGCTTCAGTAAATATCCAGCTGTATAAATGGATTGTAAAGAAATGTAAAAACTGTAAGTCGCTCTGGGTAAGAGCGTCTGCTAAATGCCTGTAAAAAATTACGGTGGTGCAACACGTGCCCTTATCTTATGCACCTTCCACATCTGTGGGCAATTTTACCTGGGTTTAAAAAAACACAGTGACATTTCATTACAGTCTATAATAAACGCCGCTCCCACTGTTGCCTGTAGCTTTTCCCCTTGCATTTTCAAGTTGCATAGTGATTTCTACTCCACCATGGTAGGAACCCATGCATAGCCATGGAAGCACCCTGATATTTCTCGTGTCTCACGCGATTCTGGCATGTGCACACAATATCACAACCATATTCATAATAATGACTTTATTCTCACAGATTCAATTTGGTTTGGAAGAAGTCTGAGGTGACTTACAGTTAATATATGATATAGTCCTTGTGTTATTCTTGATTTTTCACAGGGGTAGCAATAGTACTCTTGCACGTGGGATATGAACCTGCAACTCTCAGGTCCGAACGTCAGTCATAGCTATGAGCCTGACTCATTTATCACATTTATGTGGCATAACTTCCCATCTTCTTGGGATCTGCTTTACTAATAAACCAATGGTCAGCTACTAGATCTGGGGAATCCCACAATAGAGCGGATGCATTCAATGATAAACCACCAAGCCAACCAATCAAATCCACCATCAGGAATCTGCTGGCACCAATCAGATTTCAGGACACATAAGCCAGAAAAGTTAACAAAGTTATGCATATGCTTTATCCGAGACTGAGCATCTGGAGTCAAGACTAGTGGCTAAGTAATTCGACTTGGAACCCAAAGGTTGTAGATTTGATTTCAACTCCTTGAGCAAGTTACGTGGTCTGAATTGCTTCAGCACTTAGATATGTAAATAAGCTATACGAATAGTGTTATTGGCTAAGAAAATGAAAAATGTCATGTAAAAGTCCCCTGCAGCCTTTTCCATGCCATGACATGATATTACAGTATCGTAGTAAGGCAAGTCTTCTAGGGTAGCAGGTGGTTCACAGGAACATTTAGGTGCCGTATTACACGATCTTAAAACTCTAATAATAGAAATGACATCACCACTACCTTAAGCCTGCCAACTGCACCCCAGCCATCACCTCTCTCCATCCATCCATCTCTCTCTCTCTCTCTCTCTCTCTATCTCTTGCCTGTAATGCAAGAACACCTGACACCTGATGAATTTTTCATTGGGAGTGCTCTGATGAGCACTGCAGTACTGTCCTCAGCAACAGTCTGCAATATTAATCCTGAGAGTGCGTGAGTGGGAGAGAGAAGGAGAGCGAGGGAGGGAGGGGGGAAAAGGGGAAGTTTATGTAACACTGCTGGCTGTCTGCAAAGCAACCTCAGATGCAGAACGTCTCTCTCTTTAAAAACATATATATATTTAATCATTTTTCCACGTAACCATGTGAGGTGCTGTGAGACTGTTGGGGTTCACCTGGTATTGTATGCTTCTCTTAACAATCCAATAAAGGTGGGTTTCAATTTTTAATTATCTCTCTCTCTCTCTCTCTAACCCTAGAACAAACGATATAGATCTTTATTTTGTTATTGCATCACTTACTATTCCTCAGATTATGGTATGGCAAGCAGCAACACACTGAGCTGCAATTGGCACACATTTCCTCTTATCTCTCATTCACTCTTAATGGCACCTCTCTATCTCTGAAAGTTTCTCAAATTCAGGGAAATTTCTCCTCATTTTGGGGAAACACTATTGGTTTCGTTTATGGGGGAGGAGGGTGCGGTGGGAGGTCCCTCTCACCTTTTGAGGGAATATCATTCGCTCAACAACCCCCTCCCCTAAAACTTGTGATATATGGCAATGATATTTTCCTCAGTAAGCCAACATTAGGTTTGCTCGGTGGCAGCCCACAGGGCCAAAAGTATGCTCTAACACTTGCCAACAGTAGTGGGCCAACAAAAATCATCCAAGTTAGTCCTGAGTGTGCTTTCCTCTCTGGAAAACAACATGTGACTAATTACTGGGCTATTATAATGTACTAGTCTCTGGCCAATATAGGCTGCTGACCGATAGTCACATGTTTGGTTATTACATTACATTACATTACAGGCATTTAGCAGACGCTCTTATCCAGAGCGACTTACAGTTTACATTTCTTTACAATCCATTTATACAGCTGGATATTAACTGAAGCAATTCAGGTTAAGTACCTTGCTCAAGGGTACAACAGCAGTGTCCCACCCGGGGATTGAACCTGCAACCTTAATGTTGCAAGCCCAGTTCCCTAACCATTATACCACACTGCCTGCCTGGTTATATTATTGTAGCTGTATTCAGCTGTAGCTGACATACTATAGGTTGCCTGCCATAAGTTGGCCACAGTTGGCCCTGGATGCAAAAACATCTTTTGAGGTAAATTGCTGATAGAGGCCTTCACATTTCCAACATTAGCTGCAGACAGATGAGATACTGTTGGGGAAATGTAATGTGGCATTACCATATCAATACTTGCTGATTGATTGACAATAGTTAGTTTACAACACAACCACAATGTGTTAGAGTTACCAGTGTCGAACATAGGACCAACCAGGTCACATAAGCACAGTGTCCCTCCCTACTTTTGAAATGAGGTCTATTCTACTGGGAAGTTCAGAGCTGTTTTCCGGTCTCTAAAGACTCTAAGGTTGTGTTCATGCAGTCTGTACTTTGTCAATGTTTTCCTGTGTTTAACATTTTTCACTATGGTCAGTCTGCTGTAGTGTATCTTTTTCTGGCAAGATAACATGACATTTTACTTTCATTTTGTTTTGTGTGTACAAATAAGTGTTTGTGTTTTGTTTAATTTGTTTAATTCTGAACTATGGTAATGTTATTGTATTGCTTGTTTTTAGTATGTGTTAGTACTGCCAGCTTCTTTCCTTACCTATCTTTAGTTTCGCCCTTTTTCATGCCAATTATAAGTGGGTATTTGCCTAATTCTGCTCTGGGTGAATTGTTAGTAATTTTCCTTTAGTCATTTTAGTCATTTTTTAGTCAGTTGTTAGTCTCATCTCATCTCATCTTCAGCCGCTTATTCCTAGTTAGGGTCGCGGGGGGGCTGGAGCCTATCCCAGCATGCATTGGGGCGAGAGGCAGGAATAAACCCTGGACAGGTCGCCAATCCATCGCAGGGCACTACATACACCATTCACTCACACACTCATACCTACAGGGCAATTTAGACTCTCCAATTAGCCTAACATGCATGTCTTTGGACTGTGGGAGGAAACCGGAGTACCCAGAGGAAACCCACGCGGACACGGGGAGAACATGCAAACTCCACCCAGAAAGGCCCCCGGCCGGGATTCGAACCCGAGACCTTGTTGCTGTGAGGCGACAGTGCTATCCACTGCACCACCGTGCCGCCATCAGTTGTTAGTCATTTTCCAAATTCTAAAAACATTTACATTGTGTTTAAAATATTGTTAAGGGATTCCCAGATTTTACTGACATAGAGGGCAATAGGCTGATTCTTTTTTATATATATTGTGGCATCACAAGGGGCAGCCTGGGGAAATGGCTGTCCGCCCCTTTAAATCTTGTGAGCCACTAGAGCCATCAAGACTACAGTTCCCAGTAGCCTGCAGTCCCACACCTGCCCAGCAGCTGAATCTAATGAGACAATTGGGACTGCTGGCAGCTGACTCCAGTTGTGAACTACAATAAGGACTGATGGTGCCGCATGAGAATGGTGGAAGAAAGGTTGGAGGGCCGTAAGCTGTGCTGCAGGCGTCATGCCCTAAGGGTTTGATGTAGGGAGTCGTGGTTGGTTTTTGATAAGATTCTTTGCTGTGTAAAATAATTGATGAATACTTTATTTTTGTGTTTTGGAAGAATCATTTATTAAAATTAATATTTTGTTTCCTCTCTGCATTTCTTTGCTTGCCTACACCCTCTAAAAAGGTATTTGTGTGTCACCCACCCCCCGGTTACACTACAATATGTATATATATATATTTTACCACATTTTTATAGGTTGAATAATTTAAGCTCTTTATGATGTAGAACATCCTACAATGATTCTATTTCAGTTTTTTCACTGCCAAGTTAAAGTGCCTTGCTAAGCAGATTTGTAAACTTATGTGGGTGTGGAATGTGTCATATTCCAATGTTTGGTTTCTGATGGTGAAGCAGCATTTATTTCCCAGACAGCTGTGTCTTTTAAATAGAATTGGTGCACACTCCCCGGCCACTGTTGGCACTAACACAGTCAGAATTATTCCAGACCATGGGTCAGACCATGTACATTGTACTGAGATTCCCTAGATATTTCATCTGAGAGCCCTTCAACTTATAAAAGAATACAAGAAAAGAATGTATAAATAAAGTGGATTTGGTCAAAGGAGAGATTATTCAATGTTAAACAATAAATAAAAGAAACAAGCCAGTTTCAGGTAGTATATTACTTATATCAGACTTTTGTATAGTATAGTTGTGTTCTGTCATAAGGCACAAAATGTATTTATGAGTGGAATGTATGCGCACAACACATCTACGTTGATTGATAGCCAATTAATATAAGGTCAAACATCTATTGTGGCAATGAGAAGACTTAGACCAATTAAACAAAAATATCTTCCCTTGGACTTACAGCAACATTTCTGTAAAGACAAGAGAGAAATACATTTTTGTGAAGAGTGCCTTAACCTGATTAATTCATTCATTCATTATCTAACCTGCTTATTCTTGGATGGGGGGGGCTGGAGCCTATCTCAGCATGCATTGGGCAAGAGGCAGGAATACATCCTGGACAGGTCGCCAATCCATCGCAGGGCACATACACCATTCACTCACACACTCATACCTACAAGCAATTTAGACTCTCCAATTAGACTAACGTGCATGTCTTTGGACTGTGGGAGGAAACCGGAGTACCCGGAGGAAACCCACGCGGACACGGGGAGAACATGCAAACTCCACACAGAAACGCTACGGCCGGGATTCGAACCCGGGACCTCCTTGCTGTGTGGAGACAGTGCTATCCACTGCACCACCGTGCCTATGTGGCTATGGCTATGTGAAACAAACACACAGAGATACTCGCACACACTCACACACTTGACTGTGGGCATTGACGAAATAACAAACACACAGGGGGGTCCTCTCAAGGCAGGCATTCAAACGTGAATGGGCAGGAAATAAATCAGCATCAGAGTTGTTGCTTCCCACCCACGCCACAACGGAATCCCACGCTCCAATGCTTGAGTTGATACCTTGCTTGAGTAGTTGCGTAATTGTGTATGTATGGAGTATGGAGTTATGTAAAAAACAAATAAATATGGCACCTAACTGGGAACAATCACTAGAAGGGGTATAGAGGTTATGGTGACTCACTAGGCAGTAGTTAGTGTGCTCCAGCTTGACGTTCTGTCCTAGCAGTACCTTGAAAAGGACTGCTAGTGCAGCGTCCTATTTGTTCTTCATATTACCTGTATATGTGCTACATTACATTCAGTTTCCAACAAAGAAGCGAACCAAAAAAGGTAACTATCTACCCTATAACCACTTTGTTTTGAGGTATGCTTGGGATCATTGTCTTTCTGAAAGATTTATTTTGCTGTTAGCTTCCTGGCAGAGGGAACCAGGTTCTTGGCCAAAATGTCTTGGAACAAAATTGAGATTTTTGGCTATGCACACCAATGGAGGGTTTGGCATCGGAAGAAGGACACTTCTGTTAAGAATAGCCTATACCTACTTAGCTATTTTTGAGCACACAATATAACTCACTTAGTGTGTGTGTATATATATATATATATATACATTACCGGTCAAAAGTTTTAGAACATCCCCATTTTCCAGCTTTTACTGAAATTTAAGCAGTTCAAGTCCAGTGAATAACCTGAAATGGTACAAAGGTAAGTGGTAAACTGCCAGAGGTTAAAAAAAAAATATATAAAAAAAGGCCTTTTTCAGGGAACAAGTAATGGGTTAACGTGGGTTAACAGTCACTATGTGACTATGCTTCCTCCTCCATGTTTGACAGTTGGTGTCACACGCTGAGGAACCATCCTTTCGCCTACTCGACGGCCTACAAAAACCTTTCAAAATTTCAAGATTTCACATTTTGATTCATTGGTCCATAAGACCTTCTTCCAGTCTTCAGTAGTCCGCTGGTGGTGCTTCATGGCCCAGGTAAGCCTCTTTTTCTTATTTTGCCATCTTAGTAATGTCTTTCTTACTGCCACTCGACCTGTCAAACCTGCAGCTCAAAGTCTTCGCTTCACAATTTAAACTGAGACTTTCTTACTTCGACCAGTGTTAAGCTATGCTTCAAAACTTCTCTTCTGATTTTGTTGTGGCTTTGGATCTGCCAGACCTCTTCCTGTCAGAGTTTCCAGGTGCCTTTTGGTGGTGTAGGAAACTACTCACTGCCAAAACATTTACATTATTTCTCAGTTTTTGGTAACCTAAACTTTTTTTTTTACCTCTGGCAGTTTACTGCTTACCTTTGTGCCATTTCAGGTTATTCACTGGACTTGAACTGCTTAAATTTCTGTAAAAACTGGAAAATGGGGGTGTTCTAAAACTTTTGATCAGTAGTGTATATACACACTAAATGCGTATAATATACACACTATATATACAGCTCTGGAAAAAATTAAGAGACCACTTCAAAGTTTTCTTAAATCAGCATCTCTACATGTATGGCAGCCATTCCATTCCAGTGTCTGTTGAATTCCAACACAAGCACACCTCATTCTACTTAATGAAGTATTGATTAGGTGATCACCTGAACCAAATCTTATTTAATGAGGAAAAGTATAAAAAACACTGCTGTGGCCATCACTCTCCTCTTGCAATAGGACCAGCTGGATGGCAAAAAACAGTGCTTGTAGTACCTCAAAAGTAATTGGAATCAAAAAATAACTATTGACCATGCCAAAGAGTTGAAAAGAAACGTTTTGAGTGGAAAAGAAGGGTTCTATTCTGGCTTTACTGGCAGAGGGATACAGGGAGCGTAAGGTTGCTTCTATCCTTCAAATCAAGTCATGCAAAGCTAGAAAAAAGCCCTTCATCAATGAGAAGCAAAGAAGAGCCAGACTGAGGTTTGCAAAAGACCACAAGGATTGGACAGTAGAGGACTGGAGTAAGGTCATATTCTCTGATGAGTCCAATTTTCAGCTTTGCCCAACACCTGGTCGTCTAATGGTTAGACGGAGACCTGGAGACCTGGAGAGGCCTACAAGCCACAGTGTCTCGCACCCACTGTGAAATTTGGTGGAGGATCGGTGATGATCTGGGGGTGCTTCACCAAGGCTGGAATCGGGCAGATTTGTCTTTGTGAAGGACGCATGAATCAAGCCACGTACAAGGTTATCCTGGAAGAAAACTTACTTCCTTCTGCTCTGACAATGTTCCCCAACTCTGAGGATTGGTTTTTCCAGCAGGACAATGCTCCATGCCACACAGGCAGGTCAATCACGGTGTGGATGGAGGACCACCAGATCAAGACCCTGTCATGGCCAGCCCAATCCCCAGACCTGAACCCCATTGAAAACCTCTGGAATGTGATCAAGAGGAATTGATCACCAAATATTGATTTCTGAACTCTTCCTAAGTTAAAAAATGTGTATTGTGTTGTTTAAAAATGAATATGAACTTGTTTTCTTTGCATTATTAAAGGTCTGAAAACACCATTTTTTTTGTTATTTTGACCAGTTGTCATTTTCTGCAAATAAATGCTCTAAATGACAATATTTTTATTTGGAATTTGGGAGAAATATTGTCAGTACTTTATAGAATAAAACAAAAATGTTCATTTTTACTCAAACACATACCTATAAATCAGTGGCGGGCCGTGCATTTCACACCTAGGCCTTCAGTAGTGCTCCGTCTGAATCAATCCACCCCTCAATAACTATTTTATGGCTATAAAAACCATCTTATTATGCAGAAATGCAGTATAAAGAGCCGTTGCATCGCAGATAGATAACTCGTGTAGCCAGAATAAATGCCTTTACTGAAGAAACAAACCCGGGGTGCACAAGTCTCCTTGACACACATAAAAAAGCATCAATAATAACCTCATAAAATTGCAATATTATTTAGGAAAATAGCAACATTTTACTCACCAAAAATCCTTATTATTTGTACACAAAATCCATCCTCCTTTCTTTCCTCAAAAAGAGTTCAATTACTCTGTCGTACAGATTATCCGTGCATTTCAGTTCCATCAAGAAGTCCTTTTCTATCGCCATCGAAGCTAATGCTGAAAGTCGAGCCTGCCCTGTCGTATTTCTGGCATAAGTTTTAATTCGCTTTAGGGATGAAAATGTCCGCTCGCTAGCTCTGGCTAGTACACTCTCTGACTATCCAATCAAAGGGTGTGAATACGCTGACGTTACCGTACGCCTGCTAGAAGGCCTTGGTGTCGCCAACTCAAAATCTTATTGGTTGAAGCAACAGTTTGATCGACACTTATTTTATGCTACAGGGCCCGCAGAACTGATTGTGAAGGCCTCCAGGCAGATTTCTTTGACCCTGGCAACAAATGATGGCTGAAATGTGATTGGTTAAATGCTTTAATATGAAAATACACGTCTGGAAGCAGCGCAACCAGGGGAAAAGCTATGAAAGGAAGCGGACAGACCATTTGGAATTATTTAATAAGTATTCATGGACAAAATATAATTAACATCAGTCTGTGATTCAGATATTTTTTAGGCCAGCAGAGAAGGCCTTGCAGGCCCTGACGGCCCACCACTGCTATAAACAGTAAAACCAGAGAAACTGATCATTTTGCAGTGGTCTCTTAATTTTTTCCAGAGCTGTATATACATATGGTATAGCTGCAGTTTCTTGCATTTTTGCTTGACTGATGTATTGGAATACACATAGATACTAAGTAGATACTTTTACTGGGTAACAAGCTTGCAAGTCACATTTCACCTGTATGGTCGGCACCCAACTGATCCCTGGTCCAGTTTCCTTGCCTCTGCACACTGTACCGGTTTGACAATACCAGGTTTTCTGTTAGAGAGCAGCAATGAAAACATTGCCTTATTTGGTATAGTTGGCGGTACATTCTAATGTAAATTATGTTGATGTATTGGAGTTTTATGTACTGGATATCATATAGACTGAATTAAATTAAATTAAACTTGTAACAAGCATAGTTCAGTAGTTCCCATTTTATTAAGACCTCATTAAAAGGTTATTAAAAACGTGTGAGTTAGAAAAGGCAAGGCATTCACAGGGAGCTGCCACCTGTTGACAATCAATGAATCACAAAGCGACCAAAAATGTTACAACAGTAAGCTACACAATTCAATTTTATTAATAAAGCTTATTTATACTATTATTGTTGTTGTTGTTGTTAATACCTCGATCATTCGTGGTCTTCTTCATTTGTCGTCATCATATTTTATCAAAGGAAATTTGAACAGATTGGATTGGGTAGATAGGATTGAAGAGATAGTATTGAACTTCGAACAGATCGGAACAAGGATTGTTTAACGCAAACTGGCTTCTTCTCTGGCGTCACAAAGAAGAGATGCGGGATGAGGATTTCGTGGTCAGTGCAGCTGCAGCGCGAGTAGGCGGTCCCAGTGAGGTCGTAATACAACACGTAGGCTACAAATTGCAGAATTCACCATGCCTATCAAGATAATTTGCTACAAACAAGGTGCGTTTGGGTTAATCACAGCGGTGATATTGTCTTCCATATAAAATTAGGGAAGTCCGACTCCTTCAAATGCACACCCACGGAGATTCCGCAGTTGCGTAGTCCAATGGCTGTGAGGGGATTCACTTTTGATTTCATTAATACTGAAAGAGGTGTATCAATAGCCTTTCGACCAACACTACACATATGCGCACTCAACACACACATATTATCTTTCTTATCTCTCCCTCCCACTCATACCATCTTCGATGGTGCGAAGAGATAGTTGAGTGCAAATCGAGAATTGTTCGTCATGACACTGTGAGGCGGAGGATGAGCGCGAATGCACTTGGTGCATCGCCTCACATATTGAGCGGAGATGTGCGACCGCGTGACAGCCTACGTCGCCTCCTCAAAAAAAACATGGCGATCATTTTTTTTTAAACATTCCGTATAGTTCACGCCATTTGATAAATACTTTTGCAGAAATGTACCCGGTCTGGTTCATAATATACATGTGTAAATGGCTGGGTTTAGGATTGGGGGTGAGCAAGCTTATCATAGGCTTTGCCCTACACTCGCCGTACAATAAACGTTTTATGTTTTAGCCTTCAAAACTGTGCGCACAGAGTATGATGTCTTGGTTAGCTACAGTTACATGATTTACAGTTACAGTACCCTCCAAAATGATGCACACCCTTGATAAAGATGAGCAAAGGTGGTATCAAATAAACAATACAGAAAATGAGCTATATTGTGTAATCAAAAATAATTTTTTATAGTCATTTAAAAATAATTTTACCCCAAAATGATTTTACTAAAATCTAGTAAAACTATTTACACCCCTAACAATTATTTGAAATAAACCCCAACAAAAAGAAAACTGCATTAACATGCTACTTTTTAAGTTTATCTCAATGTTAGGGAACTGTATTGAGGTCTCCCATGGCTTATGGGGTACACAAATGAGGCAACACACATGTACATCCATTCATCACCATGGGGAAAGGCAATGAACTTTCAGAAGAAACAAGTTGAGATCTTCTCAAGTCAGGATATGGTTACAAACAAATAGATAACAGTTTAGAACAGGGGTAAACCTGCCTTGTGGATGAAGCAAGTGCATATTACCCCCATGTACAGTGTGGCAGATGGTTTGGGAGGCAAAACAAAAATCCAAGGGCCACAGTTGTAGATATACGAAACTTGGTTGGATCTTGGGGACACAAAGCCTCCAAATTTACCATTACATGGACCTGCATGCCAATAGGCTTTTTGGAAGGGTTGTCAGACAAAGGCCTCTTCTGAGGGCAATCAACAAAAAATAAGCGTCTGCAGTTATGCTAAACACCTTTGGAGCTCCAATTGGAACTGGTTGATATGGTCAGATGACACTAAAATTGTTGTTTACACACCAGTGGTGGGTTTGGTGACGGAAGAAGGACGCTTATGCTAACATCATACCTACTGTGAAATATGGTGGTGGTATTTTTGATACTGTGGGGTCGTTTTGCATCTACTGGTCTCGGGGCTCTTGTTAAGGTCAATGGAATCATAAACTCCAGCAAGTACCAAGACATTTTGATTAAAAACCTGGTTCCCTCTGCCAGGAAGCTGAAGCTTGGCCGCAAACGGATCTTTCAGCAAGACAATTATTCTTACCTCAAAATCAACCGAGAAATGGTTAACTGACCACAAAATTACTACAATGCCATGGCCATCTCATTTTCCAGACATGAACCTAATCAGAAATGAAGGGGGTTGAATTGAAGGGGGCAGTCCACAAGACTGCAGACTGAAGGATCTTAAGGAAAGATTCTGAATGGAGAAATGGTCAATGATCCCCTTCAATATGTTCACCAATCTCAAAGAGCCCTATGGAAGATGACTCATAAGTGTTGTCCTTGCGAGGTGGAGAGAGTGCACAGTACTGAACACTGTGAATAACTGTGACCAATTTCTTTTGGAGGGGAACAAAATACTTGTTAAACAAAATATATTTCTCTGAGCAATTGTATTAGTATTAAATAATATAATGTCCCCATTACCTCCATTGTTTATTTTATGCATGCTTCTTTGTATATATTTCAATTTTGCTGAGAAAGAGATCTACAATTGCAAAAATCGGAGCTTCTATATACACACGCACCAACACATATATTTCTACACATATAAGAACTATATTAATATATACATACATTTTTGTAGCTCGTATTTCTCATGAACCTGTGACGGTTGCAGAGCGCTTTCACATAAGCATAAATATGCAACTGTTCGTCAACAGAACCTTAATCAAAACGGGGAAATAAAGGTAAAATAAACGGTTCTGGCAAGGTCGGCGCAGACACAGGAATTTCAGAAATAAAACCACCACATGGATAATTGATCGATTGTTCTCTGTACGGATTACGTATTTTGCACAGTTCGTGAGAACCGGAAACGTATGTCCTTATTTAGAGAGAAGCAGGGTGAGTTTCCCCAGTATGCAAGGCTCACGGCGCCCACCAGCTCATTGGCATGCGTATCCGCGTACGCACTGCGCCGCCCGACGCCCACGCGCTCACTTTCCCGGGAAAAACCGAGAATCCCTACCTCCAGACACATCCTCTCATTTATGCTATGTTTGTCTGAACGGGGTGAATCCTTCGAATTGTGAATTCTATTTTGCCTACAGACAATTGCACTGCAGCTAACACAGTATGATACTTTATACAGATCGTGCTCTCCATATTAAACGAGCATGCCAATGTGTAAATATTATTAATTTTAAAGATACATACGTTCAAGTACAACCCCTATTTCTTCCAGTGTCAAAGACCCAATTCGCTGCCTGTTTCAGGACCATGGTTAGCTCTCTGAGACGCTTGGACTATTTCAGCACCAAGGAGAGCGGTACACTGATTCCAGTTTCGACATGGTTGGCGGGATAATTTAGTTTATTTGCACAAACTTGTATCCTGATATGTACGTACCGCCACACATCAGAACAATGTAGGCGATAACATCGTTGTTTACATAGTTAACAAACTCTTAACGTCATTCGTACATATATAGTAGTGAACATATAAACAAAATAAAGTGTTTCAATGTGAGACGAAAATGACGTCGACGTGGTTTTATTGTTTTATTCTTTCTTCATGAATATCACAGGCCCAGTACATTTGAGTAGGGGATTCTGTGATGGGGGAGTCTTAACTGCAGAAATGCCACGACAACGGCTGCCCGTCGTGCGGGGTTGTAAAGATTACATATACACCAGCTCTATACGAGTAGCCGCAGTGGGAGGGGTTGGCTCCTGCGGTATTTTTTATGAATGAAATCTTGACGGTGTACCCGTTCCTTTTTCTCCTCTAGCTACTCATTGGCTAGATCTCTGAACAAATTGACACTCCAACCCCAACCCCCTCCGCCAATGACGTCAGACCGGCTCTGGCGAAGGCATAACGCACAGGCACCTCTGTACCAACTGTCGATCCAGCGCTCTAAGCGAGAACTGTGAGTCACCAATAACAGCGACGTAGAGAGCACCGGAGAGGAGATACAAGGCAGCGCGCTTGAGCCTGTCGCCACTGTCGCTTCAACCGAAGCAGGGAACAACCACTGCCAGCACTCCACTGCAAGGGATGGGAAGCATTCAGCGCTAATGTTCAGATAAACCGACTCACTGTTTCTTCGCGGTTTTCACATCCCTTACCAGAGACTTCTGTGGACTGTAGGAACTTATATTGAATGTTAACTCAACGGTAGCGAGCGATTTAAATTTGCACCTTTAACCAAACCAGGTGAGTGTGTATATGTACTAGGCGGTGCATGTGTCTATGTACGCGAGCAGTGTATATGAGTGATATATTATTGAAAGTCGAAGACAGCTCTCAGATAAAAAGTGCAAATGTATGGTTAGTAGGAAGGATGAGTACGCAACGAAGATCCCGTTTCCACATTACTGTAGCTTAATGTTGATAGGAATGACAAGGTAGCTCTGCTCATTGCGCTATACAGCATCACCTTTCATTGGCTTTTCATTCTAAATTCACGCATCATAGTTTACTCTCCAGATATTAATACCATAACATGTATGAACGGACATGTACGAAAATCGCGGTGTGCGATATATGATGTTGATATCAATATATGAAATACATCATCTACAATATGTGTGTTCGGCACCGCAATGACGTGCGAGATGATATACATGCACTACTATTGCTTCATAAGAACGATGCGATTTAATGTATTTCGTCTGCCGCTGTACATTTTCACGGCCTGAATATTAATGTCCATGAATTCAGATGCACAAAAGAAAAAAAAGAAGAATTTGATTTATATCACGTTTCTGAGTGAGTAGAACGGAGAGCTATTTATAGAAACTCGTTATAAATACGCCGTGCACGCGAGCTCTGCTGTCTCGGCGCGTGCTGATTTCCCCCCCCCCCCTTATTAACCAGTCCCCATCATCCTTTTTTTCCCCTCCGACCACATGAACGTGTGGCATGCGCATGTGACAGGCTTTATGCATTCGGTACAAAACGTGATTTTATCAGACAAACGGTAAAGACGGTCTGTCCTGAATTTAAAGCATTGGTAGTACTTATGCTGAAAAAAGGGATTGTAAGATTACTGCTGTGCAGTATTAACTGATGACAAGTCCCATGTTACGAGAGTCTAAAAGACTCGGGGTGGGGGAGTGGCGGCTATGAGTAAGAGGGTAAGAGATTTTTTTCTGCTCGTCTCTGAATTCGTCTCCTCCCCCTCTTCCAGGTGTCTCCCGATGAACGACAGCGAGTCCCAGGACGGCTGGGCGGGGGGCGCAGAGGTAGACCTGTCCTCATCCCTCCCCCAGGAGCTGCCAATCAATCCGTGGGATGTGGTGCTGTGCGTCTCCGGCACCCTCATCTCCTGCGAGAACGCGATCGTGGTGGCGGCCATCTTCTACACGCCCTCGCTCCGCACTCCCATGTTCCTGCTCATCGGGAGTCTGGCCACGGCGGACATGCTGGCCGGCCTAGGCCTCATCCTGCACTTCCTGTTCCGCTACTGCGTGCCCTCTGACTCTGTGCAGCTGGCCACCGTGGGGCTGCTGGTGGCCTCCTTCAGCGCCTCCATCCTCAGCCTGCTGGCCATCACGGTGGACCGCTACCTGTCCCTCTACAACGCGCTCACCTACTACTCCGAGCGCACCGTCACCCGCACCTACATCATGCTCATCCTGACGTGGGGCAGCTCCATCCTGCTGGGCCTGCTGCCGGCTCTGGGCTGGAACTGCTTGCGTGACGGCAGCTCCTGCAGCGTGGTGCGCCCGCTCACCCGGGCGAACCTGGCGCTGCTGTCCGGCTCCTTCCTGGTGGTGTTCGTGCTGATGCTGCAGCTCTACGCCCAGATCTGCCGGGTGGTGTGTCGCCACGCCCACCAGATCGCCCTGCAGCGTCACTTCCTCCCCTCGTCGCACTACGTCACCACCCGGCGGGGGATCTCCACGCTGGCGCTCATCCTGGGCGCGTTCGCCAGCTGCTGGCTGCCCTTCGCCGTGTACGGCCTGCTGGGAGACGCCTCGTACCCGCCCATCTACACCTATTTGACGCTCCTGCCGGCCACCTACAACTCACTGCTCAACCCGCTCATCTACGCCTTTCGTAACCAGGAGATTCAGAAGGTGCTGTGGGCCGCCTGCTGCGGCTGCCTGTCCCCTGGCCTCTCCTGCCACTCCCACTCTCCCAGTGACGTGTAGCAGCTGGGAGGAGTCAATAAGGAAAGGCACGCCCCCACCAAGAACACACATGAACCTGGTGTCTTTGTATTCAAGAGAAATAAGGGGACAGCTGAAATGGGAAGAGTCTGCTCTACAACAGCTTCACTCTCAAGAGGTTCAGTAGGTCCATCTTTCCCAGAGACTGTGGAAAAAGTCTGTCTTTCTGTCTGTTTTCCTGTGATTGTGTGTGCCGCGCGTATGTATTTTATGATGTCATGGAATGAAAAGCACTTTAAATAGCATGCATTCTTAGCTCTGAGCAGCAATCGTTAAAAAGAGAACAGCTCACAAATCCACAATGTGCCAACTTCGTAACACTAAGAAATTGTTACCACTAGAACCATTAATCATTGACTGAATGGATAGTTAAATTATCAAGTTTTGTTGATACATAAGATGATGAATCCTTAAGTGACTTTAAGCTTGTTTAAAACCTTTGGTCTATAACATCGGGGCTGTTGGTGGTGCTAACACAGACCTGATGCCTTGTAAGGCAGAGATACCTTGAAGCGGCTTCTTCAGCAGCCGATTAAGAATCACACTCAACTCACTGTTACAAGTGGGCATTGCCTTATGGGAAATGTAGTTTAGTGCATGTTCAAGACTTTGTGATATATTCTGTATGATACATGTACAAGAATCTGTCTGTGTTCACACCACTGCCTGATTATGTATAGATAATACTATGAAAACAATATCTGCAACACTCTAGTGTAGGAAAAAAACAAACACATAAGGTTTGTGAACATCCTCAGAGATCTACTGACTTTTTGGAAAGTAATGTCACAATAGGGATGCTTGAATTCCATTGCAAAGTGATCTGGCCTTCAAATTAGAAACACATTCAAGGACACCTTATTTCCAGCTTGAAAGCAGCTTGACAGTGCCATTGGTTTAATTTTTGAAAGTTATGTCCGGGCTGCCGTCCAGTTGGACTGATTCGTCCCCAAAGTATGTGTCATCAATACATTCCACCCCCGGTTCCACAAGCCGTCACTGCCAGGGCATCATCAAGCCGCAACACTGTATCGGACGAAGCTTGCACAACAGCGCTCCCTTCCGGTCAGAAACGAGCACGGCCCAGTGGAACCTTGTGATAGTTTCAGTGTAGACCTGCATTTAAACCTAAAGATGTTCAGTGAAAAAACGCCGTGTTTTGTTTTGTTTTGAGTTGGGAGACGGAATATAAAGAGTCGTGGATGAGAGGACCGAATTGTTGGTATCGTCTTTTTAACCCGTGCCTCACTCTGAAAACCAAACCCTGATATTCAGAGGTTATTTTAATATTATAGCCATTTGCACTATATTATATTTTGAGATAAATGTTATTTTGGTGTCCGAATTATGTATATAATGTATGTCTGTAATTGTACAAATGAGAAACCCGTGGCCAAATCCATACACCTTGCGACACAAGGACACTGTCGAGTCTTTGAAACGTGTTATATTTGCACAAGTTATCCCAAGATACGACCGAAGTGATGACACTTTAGAGATCTAATGCATACGTCCATGTTGCACAATGTTATAAACTGTATGAATCTGAAATGTTTTAATGGGAATGTATTCTTTGTTTACACCAGAAAATAAAATTATAATTTTATACTTAAACGTATTTTTCGCTTGTTTTGATTTCCTTTGATAAAGGGCTTTGTGTGACACAACAGTAACACGCACATCAGAAGCCTCGCCAATCAGTGCGTCCAGGGAGTGTTATAAAATAACCGATGTAATGTTTATATACCTCCTTGGTTGTCAATCATGTCACGCGTCAGACAATTGAGCATGTTAAACTACGGTTAAAACCAACACACTATATACAGTACCCCCAAAAAACCAAAATCCCAATTTCCAGATTAAGCACAAACAAACAGAATATGTTTATTTACTACGCACTGACAGTTCGCAGTTCACATTAACACGTTTAATTAGTTATATCGATTGAACTACAGTTAATCTATAGCAACGACATTCACTCTCGTCTTGCGAGAGCTGCAGGGTGTGCAGGTTTTCGTTATTAGTCAGCACTTTAATTGATCGACTAAAGCAGTTGATTATACAGCTAATTCTCCTCACATAGTTTTTTGGTCCCGAATTGGTTTATCAACCTTCGCCAATAAGTACTACTGTATGAGTTTTTGTTCAAAGCAACTGATTAATTTGGTTAATTTAATACTAATATGGATTTAATATTTCCTATTATAAAACTGTAAAGAAATGCAGGTCTTTATCCAATAATGTTGTTCGTGTGTGCCTTAACGAATTAGTAGCTAATGCAGATTACATGCACGGCAATTTGTAAATATTAGTGAAATCATTCAATTAATTTAGGGCGTTGGACAATTAAACATCTAAATAAGAATAACCAATGAATTAAGCAGACGTGCTGTTAAATCGAGAACTGCATTCTATTAAGAGCTCAATCAAACATATTTAAGAGTTCATCTGATTAGAAAACGTCATACACATCACTTCTATAAACAGTCGGCCATACCTGTCACACATAGTATGTGGTGAGCATTTGCTATCACACCATATCGCAGCACCATTTGAAGTAATTATTCACCGAATTTGAACATTTTAATTATTGGCCTTCGGTTGACGTTAATCAGGTTTGCGCCTCGTAGACCTTCGCACATCTGACTTTTCCTGTTGATCCATTACCGAAATGCCACTTCTCAGTCATCATTCAATCATTTTGCATACCCTTCTACCAGTCGCCTTATTGTGCAACGGAGGTTCGTGTGAAGCGCCAAACACTTAAGGCACAGGCAAACGGCTAAACCAGTGAAGTGCGATGCTATGTTAACCAAACTGGAACTCTACTTTACATTTTACATTGCATTTTGACGTTTAGTAGACACCTATCCAGAGCGACTTCCAGTTTACCTTCCTTTTCATACAATCCATTTATGCCCCTGGACACTTACTGAAGCAATTCAGGTCAAGTTCCTTGCTCTAGGGTAGGCTACAACTGTAGTGCCCCGCCAAGGAGTCGAACCGGAGTTACAAATCTAGTTCCCTGATCATTATACAATGCTGCTGCCCGCATTATGAAAAATAAGCTTAGGTTCAGGTTTGCATCACACAAGAATACAGAAAGACTCGGTGGACACAATTAATTCGATAAACGTTTTATTTAAATGTTGTCAAATAATTTCCCCAATTTGTTTTCTCTCTAGGTTAGATTAATCAAAGGCAATTTGAATGCAATATACCATGCAAATACAAATGCACATAAAAACAAGTACTACCCAGCTCTAGGTTTTGCATACATAATATAGACTTTGGCATTTTTAAATGAGGCGCTTGTAACAAAGAGCGAAAAGGCACTTTTTTGTGTGGCGGTGTCAAACGTCGGCTTGTTAGTGAGGAAGAAATATTTGTCATCTCAGGGCATTCACCAGACTAATGGGAGGCTTCCTGGATTCAGACCAATGAGTATCCTCTATCTGTCTCACATGACAAATACCTCCACCCACACTAGAAAATAAATGAGTCACTTAAGAGTAACAAAAATAAAGTCCTGCAGGACCGGCACGATGCACCAGTCCGAGGACACGGGGGGGTGACACATTCCCAAGGCAACAGAGCAATGGCCAACAACAGAGGAGTCTAAGCAGAGATGGACCTTTTGTGCTTTTAATTCTCTAACCATTTTCTTTTTTCGTTCCCTCATTCACCTCACCTCGATAGGTAGCTCTTAAACTAGAATCAGATTTGAAGCGTCGCGAAAGCTGGCCAACGGGAGAACTGAAATACCCAGGACACATTTTTTCATTCATTCATTCATTTAAAAAAAGAATAGATTTTTCTGGAGTTAAATCAGTCTTGCTTGCCATTCTGTTGCCCTGTTCTCCAATTTTTGCATTCAAATAGCACTGCCTCCACCGCAAAGATGGCCCCCGCCTAATGCACTTTGCCCTTCCACTCTCCGAGCCATTATTCATCAACATATATAATCAATATTACTACACATTTATATTAGAGATACGGTAAAAGCGCAGCGCTCCCTGTTAAGATGGCCTCCGTAATTAGGCTCCACAAGAGAGAACAGCCTATGGCATGTCTGCAATGGAGAAAATTAATGCCACAAAATGTCACATTGTAACGAGGGAGCACTGTATCAATATGAGGCCCTGGTTCCCTCAATGCACCCTCCCATACAAAAACCCCACAATACAACAGGTACAGTAATCAGAATTGCACGTAATGTTCCAAACGCATGACAGTGCTATCGTTTGGAATTTTCTTGCATTTCAAAAGCAAGGACGTTAGGAAACGTGGGAAAAGGTTTGAAACGAACACGATAGGATACCAGAGAATACATAGTAAACTTGATTATAGTAAAGAGGATTAAACGTGACGGTATGTCAGAACTGCGCGACACGGCGCTATGGATGGCCGACAGATACGTGAGCTCAAAGAGCAGGTCACCGCACCACTGGCAAAGATGCCCCCAGGTCAAAACACATGAGGCACTCGGCATGACAGGCATCTCAGGCTGTCAGTAACTAAGCACCATCGCTCTCTCCCTCTTCTCACGCACGCACGCACGCACATGCACGCACACACGCGCGCACACACACACACGTCTCAGTTTCTTCTTTGGATTGGAGACACAACAGTGCCTAGGAGATGGCATTAATTCTTCATGTGACAGGCGTGATGTAATGCGATCAAGGCTCCCAGCTGGGGGAGGGGCTCTCAGCACTGCCTCAGTCAGGCTTAGGAGTGGGAGGGGCTATGTCTGAACACAGCCAGTGCAGGGTCCCTAAATAATGAATGCGCAGGGAGGAGCTGCTGCTCCCACAACTACATCAAACACCAGAAACAGAGCTGGAGTTAACCTGAGCACACACACATGCAAATGAATGCACTCGCACACTCTACAGACAGACAGACAGACAGACAAGACAGACAGACACCTTTGGACCCCTACTCCATAATAGAAATGGTACTGCTTGTTTATCAAATAATGGTCAAATTAACACTGAATTGCGAGTAACTTAAACCTCCCTTAACCTCAATGTCCCTCCCCCAAGTAATGAGAAACCTGGACAGATGGAGGAGTGGGGGAGAGGGAGAAGGGAGGGGGGGTGCACAGGGGGCACTGCTCTGTAATGAATAAGACAGTGAATGACGGGGGAGAGGAGCTCAGTCGGACCACTCCTCGTCGTCAAACTCAGAGGAGTCATCCTCGGAGTCGCTGCACTCCACGGCGATGCGTCTTGACAAAATGGCCGCCACATCGTTCCCTACGTGGTCGCGCTTCTCCTGCTCCCTCTGCTCCTCCACCTTTCGTAGATTGAACCCTGGGGAAGACGGAGGGGGAGGGGGAGGGGGCAAAGGTCAGGGTCAAGTGACAACAAAGTTACTCTGCTGTAGAGACGCCCCCATGTGTGCAGAGTGAAAATTACAACGCTTGTTGGCGTGATTGGGGAACTTACAGTCCATTCTGGCATGTTCTGTAAATTACCTAAAACTCCTGGTTGAAAACGATGGCTGTATCTAGCGTTAGCTAGTGTTCTTGGGTCAAACAACATTAGCTAGGATGTTTACACTGAATGAACAGGGCAATGTATTAACCGGATTAATTGCCAATTAAAGCATTGGTTGATTAATCAGTGATTAAGAGATTAGTCGTTACAGTGCTAGTCAATGTACCGAATGTATAATATATTCAAATTTTAAGATATTTCTGATGTACATATTTCACCTAAAAAACAGCAAATAAATAAGTTGATGGACATACAGCTGAGAAGCTGATTGAGTAAGAAACAAAAAAGATGAGTGAATGAGAGATGGTGGCATTCACAACAATTAATTAATTAATTAATTATCTAACCCACTTATTCCTGGTCAGGGTCACGGGGGGACTGAAGCCCATCCCAGCATGCATTGGGCGAGAGGCAGGAATACACCCTGGACAGATCGCCAATCCATCGCAAGGCACATACACCATTTACTCACACACTCATACCTATGGGCCATTTAGACTCTACAATTAGCCTAACGTGCATGTCTTTGGACTGTGGGAGGAAACCGGAGTACCTGGAGGAAACCCACGTGGACACGGGGAGAACATGCAAACTCCACACAGAAAGGCCCTGGCCAGGATTCGAACCCGGGACCTTCTTGCTGCGTGGCGACAGTGCTATCCACTACACCACCATGCCGCCAATTCACAACAATGACTAGTGTTAATTATGGCCCCCTGGGTGATGTGCCCCACAGTCTGAATGGAACCCTGACCCCACCAGTGCCAACTGTAGGCAGCAGCCACGCTGAGTGGCGCACAGTTGGCCATAACGTTGCCAGGGAGGGGAGGATCGAGTCAGCAGGTTTTTTTTTTTTTTTCTTTCATTATAATTATTATTATTTTTTTTTTACCCCATTTTCTCCCAATTTGGTAGCCAATTACCCATGTGCTTAGTTCAATCACCCTTACCCCTATAGTTCGCTGCCATAGTCCTGTGACCGGCAGTGACAAGGGCGTAGCGCTGCCTCCTCCGAGACAACACTCGTCCTGCCGTCGACTAATTCCAGTAGCCCAGAACCACTCCTATGCCCAGCGAACTGTGTGTGTCGGCCTCCCTCCCCCCTCCCTGGGGCGGACAGCCAATTGCCGCCCCGATGGCACTCCCGGCCAGAGCCGACTCTGGCAGGATGGGGAATCGAACCCCGGTCTCCGGTAGGCCCAGCAGGGTTTTTTCTGCCTAACAAACAACTCCCGGTCAAAACGGGCGCCTGCAGTTCGCCCGCATCGGCCGCGCACGATGAGCAATCCTTCGGTGCAATGGCTGAGCAGCTCCAGCTCTGCTGGATGTCAGAGCGAAAACAAGGGAGGGGCCAGCCACAGGCATTTGTGTGCTTGTCTAGTCTAGTCACCTGAACCAAAAAAAAAAAAAAAAAAAGGTGTTTGAGTGGACTGGGAGTGGACTGACAGTGAGTTGAGTGGACTGGGAGCGGACGGACAGTGAGACACAGACGGCGCTGGGCGCCGGGCGGCTATAGGGTCTCACCTTGTCGGATGGCCTGCAGCAGGTCGGTGCGTGTGCCATCGCCATCGCCATCGCCGTCGGCGGCCGGCTGAGCTTTGGGCGCGCTGGAGGGAGGAGCTGCACCAGAGGGGGGGGGGGCGGGCGGGCCAGAGGAAGGGGGAGGGGGCCCAGGGGAGGAGGGGGTGGGGGCGGAGGGGGTGGCCCGCCGGGGGGCAGGGACGGGGGAGGGGGGGGGACCGCCGAATCCAGAGAGGGAGGGGGAGGCGGGGCTGGGGGAGAGGGGAAGGCGGAGGGTGGAGGAGGGGGAGAGGGAGGGGAGTCGAATCCTGGCGGAGGAGGAGGCGCGCCCATGCCACAGGGGGGCGGGGGAGGGGGGGCAGGGGGAGGAGCAAGGTTGGGGCGGGAGCCGGAGGGCGGCGAGGCCATGGGGGGAGCAGGGGGAGGGTGGTTGGGGCTCAGCACGCTGCTGCGCTTCTGGGAGGGGCCTCCTCTCTGTCCATCACACCTGCGGCGGGAGAGGAGAGCGAGAGGTCAGGCATCTTGCAAGGATGGCTGACTGGACCATCTTTAGGATAGCAGGCAGCAATGTAGTGCAATGGTTAGGGAGCTGGACTTGCAGGTTCAATTCCCAGGAGGAACACTGCTGTTGTACCCTTGAGCAAGACAATATCTTCAGTAAAAAATATCCAGCTGTATAAATGGATTGGATGGAATGTAAAGAAATGTAAACTGTAAGTCACTCTGGATAAGAGCGTCTGTAAAATGTAAATGTAAATGTAGGAGGTGGTCTTTAAATGCATACTGGTGGAGTGATGGCCAAATTCCAGATTCATTTTTTGGGGCCATTTCTCCCCCACCCCCCACATTCACATATACTGAATGCATACATTTTCAGTATATGTGGTCCCAACGGGAATTGAACCCACAACCTAAGCGTTGTCGGCGCCACGCTCTACCTACTGAGCCACACAGAACCACAGGTCTTGTGCTGCAATGGTTCTTCGCACACACTCGTTTGTTGGCAAATCTGGTTGATTCATTGATAGATCGACGAGTCGAGATGTGACTTACGTCATGTCGGGGGGCGGTGGGGGCAGGAAGTCATCCATTGCCGGTGGCGGCGGGGGCGAGCCCGAATCGATGGAGTAAGAGCCCTGGTCCAGGTACCCGTCTGACCCCATGTGACCCATCCCGTCTCCAGAACTGATGCTGCCGTTCTGCAAGTCATTGCCGGCCCTGAATCGCACAAAACCCACCTCGGAGTTTAACACATGCAGACTGTAACAAAATAAACGCACAATGCAGGACATGCAAACAAGTGGGGCAAAGTGATGATCTTCCAGGTACGCGCTGCTGTACACACACACACATACATACACACGCAGATGACAACAAGGACAGTAATTGCTGTGCACACACACACACACACATACACACACACATACACATACAGATACACATACATACACACACACAGATAAACAGATGTGACAAACAAGACAGAGGTGCACAGTAATTCGCAGCGCAGGAAAAGCTGCCCTTCGCTTACAGCCCTAAATGTGTGCTGCCTTTACTTCCTCCCTGCCAGCACTTACTGCCGCCTCCGGGCTGACGAATGCGCCGTGCCAAGCTGCCATTTGTATCACGTGGACACTGGCAAGCGAAACAACGTGCCACACAATCACAAAGACCTTTTAGCTATGAATACTTCCCATCTGTGTGCATAAAAACCAACCCCAATAACAATTACAGCACGCATTGCATAACATCAATTTTGCAGATGCTCCTTTCCGGAGCAACATACAACGCGAGAGAACATAAGTGCATCCACAAGAGCAGTATGAGCACAGCGACAGATATTCTATTTAGCCGCTGCTCAACAACCTCGGACTGAAGCTTCACACAGCCTCGTGTTCCTCTGTAACCCTACGGTTTGCGATCTCTGATTTTCATACACTTGTAATCCTGGCATGGGAAAAGGGTAAAAAAAAAAAAAGGGACAGACCAGAAGGTAGCACTGCCTAGGGCGGCCTCCGCAGTGTAAAACACAGGGGTAATCCCTTCAGATTAAACCCTCAGGAGAGCCCAGCTGTTTCCCTGACAGAAACTAAGGGGGGCTAAATATAGGACTCTGATCCGCTCCCCTGATGCTCCATTTATGTCCATGCAGCGGTGTCGCTTGGAGCCTGTGCTTCTGTCCTTATAACCCCCCCTTTGGTATCCAATGGCCACACAGCTGGAGGGAGATACATGCCTGGTGCACCTTTTACGTGTGTATTTGTTAGTATGCATTGGAATCCTGTGTCCGAGAACGGATTACAAAAATGACCAGAAAGTGTAAGTGGGCAACTGCAGTCACGGGGGCCTGGGGATTCATGCGTTATGCGTGCATCTGGCACCCGTCCCTGCTCTCCCCCCACCCCTCCCTCACTCACTCGTCGGTCTTGGGGACCACAAACTCCTCGCCCCACTTGCGCCGCTCCCACTCCTCCTTGCGGGTCTTGATCTTCCTCGGATTCATGTTGCCCCTGTTCGGATTGTCCTTCTTCTCCTTCTGCTCACAGGGCGGAGGAGGAGAGAAGGAGGGGAGAGAGAGAGAGAGAGAGAGCATAGACAGATGTGAGTGATGGGCCCATGGGGTGGGGCCGGGGTTTGTCAGTGGCAGAGCGAGGCGAGCCTCTCACCCGGTGCTTGCGCCTCTCCTTCATGATGTCCTTCGTGTCTTGCAGCATCTTCTCTTTCCACAGATCAAAGAAGTACGAGGGGTCCGTGTAAAACTTCAGAGCCTCTTTACCGTCATCCCTGATGGACAACATGAACACAGAAGCCTGTGGCTGAATGTGCATTCTAGTATCTGTGATGAATGTATGGAGGTACACAACCAGATTAATGCATTCTGTAAATGAACGTGCGTGCGTCAGATACGCAAAGTACAGAACATCTACATGTGGAGTTTGGCAGTGTAGTGTAATGGTTAGGGAACTGGTCTTGTAACTCAGAGGTTGCTGGTTCGATTCCCAGGTGGGGGCACTGCCGTTGTACCCTTGAGCAAGGTACTTAACCTGAATTGCTTCAGTAAAATATCCAGCCGTATAAATGGATTGTATGTAAAGAAATGTGAACTGTGTAAGTCGATCTGAATAAGAGCATCTGTTAAATGCCTAAAATGTAAATGGAGTTTGTTGAGGGGCGGGGCTGTTACCTGTACATGCTCAGTTTGTTGAGGGGCGGGGGCTCATCGCTCAAAATGTACGTGTCCTGCACTGGGAGGGGGAGAGATGACCGTTTGAAGAGCTGCTGGTCCTGAGTGGCGTTACTGCGAAACGCCTTGCGAGTGGTGATGGCCTGGAAGGAAACTGCGCAACGAAGGAGGAGAAGAGAACAGAGGGACATTACTTGACTGTGTTCATATTTAGAACATTGCATCCCAGTCTCCAGGCTTGGAACCCGACCACAAATGTGCAGTTTGAACCGAAGGGGGCAGGTCACAAGCACAGACCGAAGGATCTTGAAAGATTCTGCATGAAGAAATGGTCAAACCCCCCCCAATACGTTCACCAATCATAAAACACTATAGAAGACACATCCTTGTGTGGGGAGGGTACACAAAGGTAAAAAAAAAAAAATTGGTGGGGGGCAGGGTGTCAAATATTTTTCGCTGAGCAATTGTTTTAGTTTAGAAACCCTTTTTTGAGCACACAAAATAGCTTATTACCTGTATTGTTTATTTTACACAGCCTTCTTTGATCATCTTTATCAAGGGTGTGAATAAATTTGGAGGGTACTGTACATGGTTAGCAAAGCCAGGTTATGGCAAGTATATGACAGAAAGGGGACATCCATCTCACCTTCCTCCTCTTTAGGGTCCAGCTGGGTGACTTTGACCTGCAGACGGTCCACCCTCTCGCCCAGGGTGTTGACCCGCACGGCAAAGGTGCTGGCCTGGACAAAGAGCTCCCCAAAAACGTCCTCTGCATACTTACCTATTGGAACACACATTACAGAATGTCAGGTGCACAATCCCTAACCAAACAGCACATATTTTGCCCTATCCACTGCGTTTCTTTCTCCATCACAAACGCTTTACTGTCAACACAAGCAAAGTTGTGTTGCTAACACACTTGTACATACAAAAGATATCAGAACAAAACGTAAACAACGACCGTAATTTAACTGCACCGTGATGGGCTGCCAACTCTGTGGCGTTAGAAACCCATAATGAACCATGAAGAGTGCAGAGAATTGAATTTTCTCTGTCTGTCTCTATTGAACTCTCCTGTCCAATCCGCCTCACTCACTCAAGCTGCCCAGCTGGCGGATGATGTTGGCGAGGGTGATGTTGGTCACGCACTCCAGCTCACTCTTGATGGTCCCGGGAAGGCTCTGCCGGCAGAGGTGCCGTGGCTCGATGTTGCGGGTCACCAACGGCATGGCGCTCACACACAACGGGTGGTGGCGGGGCACCTTACTGTGTGTGTGTGTGTGTGTGTGTGTGTATTGTGATTGGAAAAACAGAAGAAGAAAAAAATGTTAAGACATGTGGTGCAAACTCAGCTGAAGTTACAATGGAACACTTCCTCTTGACCGAAAATGAGACAGTGCACAGTTTATGTGCGTGCCAAATATACCGAACACGAGATTAAAGCAGAACTAAAACTACTCGGAGGACGGTTTTGACCTGCTCTTCTGTTACCTCTGAAGCGTCTGGGCTGCACAACGCTGTCGAGGCCAATAAACTGTCAATAAACTGGCCTCGGAGAGTCTGATTATAGTATCAAATCCATTGCAGATTTATTTTCCCGATTTCAACATTCTGGAATAGCTACTGATTTCATGCAAGCAAATTTGAAAAGGAAACCAGAGAATTTAAGTTGATATACAACATTGAACAAGTAAATAAATCCCAACCCACACTGTCAAATCTTTTGGTAGCGCTTTACAGCTCTACCACTCTAGCTCGTTAATTGCACTGTAATTTGAATGTTCAGCTGTTTTATACCATATTTTACCCATTGTCCTTGGTGAAGGAAGTAAAGACAGGAAGCCTTTCCTTTCTGGGACAGGGAGTAAACTACACGGAGGAGACTGGGTTGACTGCACACCAACTGAGCTAGAGAATTGTTATTTAGCGTCATTATTATTTAGCAGCATTAGCTAGCTAGCGACGTACAATTACTCATCTTGCTAGCGAATGCCTTTTGAAATCTCAGGTAACGATGAACGAACAACCCTCTTGACAACTTTAAAACTTTAACGTCCCTTTCAAAACAGACAATCAATGAGGCGAACTGCGAAGTTACAATATAAAAAAATGGACAAAAAAATGACTACAATTTGCTCATGATGGCACATCATTAGACCTGGTTATTCAGGCGAACTACCAACATTGGTTAGTTTGGTGTAACATTACAATAAAAAGCGAATTTCACCAGATCATATTGTTTCGCAGGCTATCTAGCGATCTAACTTACAAAACTAAGAAAACATTAGCATGCTAGCGGGTAAATCCATGCCTGGGATAGGGCCTAGTGGGGTGGCGAACTGGAAATATTGAATCACTTCGTAAGTTAGCTTGCTAGCGAACTGCAACTGCTCTTGCCCCATCCAGCTACCAGACATTAAGCAAGCTAGTTAGTTA
This sequence comes from Aldrovandia affinis, assembly GCA_029706075.1. NCBI lineage: Eukaryota > Metazoa > Chordata > Actinopteri > Notacanthiformes > Halosauridae > Aldrovandia > Aldrovandia affinis. The sequence continues at coordinate 129,734 of JAINUG010000320.1, forward strand.
GACAAGCCACGAAGAACTCCTCCACGGACATGGCTATAAACAACACTTTCTGGCGAATGAGATAAGACACAGTTGCGAACTCCAGCGAACGTTCGTACTGTTGCTAGCTACAGCGCCGCACAAAACTTTGAAGGCGTTGGACACTCGATTCACGTTTTTGTTCATCCTAGTAAAGGAATAAGTGAGATGAACAACAGTCCTTGAGATGGAAATAATCTAACAACCTAGCGTTAACCAACAAACTTTGTAATGAGAAATTATACAGCCCACGGCCTAGCTACAATTTAGCAGGAAGTAACTTGTAACCACCCATAATTATGGCTGCAACTAGACGACGAACACAATCTGAAACTTTTGTGTAGATTTTAACTTCTTAAGAGGTAAATTATGAAAACAGACATATGAAACCTACCGTCAAAACGAAAAACGCGGTGTAAAGGAATAAAACCTCGTTGATGTTCACATGAGAATTGTGTTTACTCTCCGTTTAATACGCTGACATTTTTGGCACCATCAAAAATGTCTACATTGACTGTAAGTGCAACGATCAAGCAGAAGTGAAGTCCCAAATTTCTATACTTTTTATTGGACAATTCGGAGGAATGCCGAAACCTCATTGGCTCCTAACCCCATCCGTTTCGCTTTGAAGGCCGGATATGGAAATTTGGACTTAAAACACGTAACTCCACCCTAATGAGTCGTAAACATCTGTTCGTGGTTTTCGCATGGCGTCGGCTCAGAACGGGGTAGGGGGTGACATTCCTCAAAGTTGGGCATGTCGGAACAAATTTAGCGAAGACTTGTTGCAAGGTGTCACCATACACTTACGCGGCCCCGTTTACAAGTGTAATATGTGGCCTGTTGTGTTTCTCTTTCATGAAATTATGGTTGCGTAAAAAAGAGAAAACACCAGACAGACTGCGCTGACTACCTCCGTAGACACGGCCACACCCGCATACAACTGCTCCTTTCTTCTCACGCAGCTGCTTGAGACAAATGGGGCTGCCCGGACATAGCTCGCTAACGCAGACCTACGGCTTAGACTTTTAGAGTTTAGCAACAGACGACATTTCTCACTAACGCTGGAGTAATTTTCCATCTCCACGTATTCTGGTATTGACTAATTCTATAGCCTATGTTCCGATAGGCTTCGAATATGAATGTGATTTAATATAGGAAAGGGCACGTTTTTAACAATTTTACTATATTTACTACAAATAGTGTATATTAATAGGCATTAATATTAATAGGCAGGCAGTGTGGTATAATGGTTAGGGAACTGGGCTTGTAACGTTCAGGTTGCAGGTTCAATCCCCAGGTGGAACACTGCCGTTGAACCCTTGAGCAAGGTACTTAACCTGAATTGCTTCAGTAAATATCCAGCTGTATAAATGGATTGTAAAGAAATGTAAACTGTAAGTCGCTCTGGATAAGAGCGTCTGCTAAATGCCTAAAATGTAAAAATGTAATGTATAGGCTATTACTGTTATTGGGAAGCAAGCAATATTCTTTTACCAAGCATGATTATTTCCAAGCATCGGAGTTCATGTTTTGATGAAGGACACGCACGTTCAAATTCACATTTTATTTAGAAATTGACACAGCAACACAGCTTTACAAAATGTACAAAAATAGAAACAAATGTGAAACCTTCCAGGGAGCCTTCGTCAGCAATGCTTTGACACCGTTTAAATTAAACGAAATGTCGATCAGCCTCAGCTTCATTGGCTACAGACTGCACAGGAGGCCAGCCTTTCTGGTGTCTCTTCAAACTCCCCGCTTGCTCTGGACATTAGGCAGTATAAGGTAACAGAGACAATATCACTCGCTGCCACTAGAGACACAACGAGCTCATACACGACTCCGGTACTGAACTTCATCTGCAGTACATGATGTTCTGCTCTGGGCTGCGGTGACCACAACAAGAGTGTAACAGGAGCACAACTGATTAAATTCAACGCCGGAATAAAGTAACGCGGCCAAAACTTGTTGTTGCGCTTCCATTACTAAAAAGCATTCCTGAGAATGAACGAACGAGTAGCATTCTGCTTCTTCTTTCTTCGTCGTTGCCAAACTTTTCTTTCGCTATGATTATTTATTTTCTGTGCTTTCCAACCTCGTTATCATCAAAAACCAATGTACAGTTCATGAAGGTAAATATTCAGGGCTTGAGAATATATGTAACTAGAATGTCTGCTTGAGACAGAAGATGAAAGACAAATTCAGTGGCGCCCCCTGGTGTTTACCCAGCTGAGAGTGTAGGTGCTATACGTGTTGGGGAGCGAGTGTTGCAGTATGGTCTGACCCGCTCCCTTGGCGCTGTGCAGCAGGCGGAACCCGGCCGTGTATAGCTCTCGGATCACGCTGTACCAGAACCGTATCACCTCTGCATTGTTGCCCCCAACCTCAAACCCGGCCCAATGTAGATGCACCGTCAAAACTAGCTGCTGGATCCGACCCAGGGTGCCGTCCACGACCCAGCTCTCCAGAACTCGCCATTCTGCACTCTCCAGGTCTGCATTGATGAACTGGACCTGAACCACACACACACACACACACACACACATACAGCCAGACACACAGAGAGTGAGATACAGATAGACAGAAGCATACCATGCACTCATGGACAGACATAAAGAGTCAAGCACACTGTCAACAGGTTGTGCATGTCGTGAGTGTGAAAAAGTCAAAAAAATGAAATGCAAATTATTCATGCAGAATCTGTGACCAGCAAATTATAATATGAGTAACACAAAGATTAAGTCAGCTAGGTTAAGTTGGTATCATTGTAAAGCTCACTTTTTGAGGATTCTTTTTCAACTGCAAGTGCAATGTGCAAGTACACTGAGTGCACATGATATGCTACAGTGTTTGTTACAAAGGGAGCATTTGCCACAGAATGCAAATATAGCTAAAGTACAAAACAGTCTGGAACCTGTTGCAAACTTCGAGAAACAATCACTGATACATGTGTCAAATTTAACAATCAGTAAGGGAATGCTGTGACAAGTTATGGACATGTGAAAATGTGTCTGGTGGCCATATTAGACAGGGTTTACAACTTTTAAAAAAGTAATTCACATGCATCTAGACACTATGAGCAATACATATTTCAAATGAGGTCAGGCAATGCTGTGATAAGTTATGCAAGTCATATTTTAGCAACCACATTTGGCATGGCTGGGCATGGTAAAGGATCTTGAGCCATGACCATCAGACCACACACATCTACAGTCCATGTGTGACAGATGTGCCAGGTGTGATATGTCTGAGTTATTGAAAAATGTAAAAAAAACTAATTTAGTGGCCATACTGGTGCAGCCTAGGACCAGGCCAGGGGCAAAATATTGTATTCACTAAATAAATAATCTACAGACTATGTCTGATGATTGCACAAGACCAGAGTAAAATTGGGCAGTACTATACAGATTTATGCAAGAAAGAAAGAAATGAAGACAGAAATTGAAGAAAAATTCCCACTTTACAAAATTAAGCCCAAATACTATGCTCAAATGCTGCATGATTCTTGAACACCCACCCCATCTAGTGGGCAGAGTAAGCACCAGCAGTTTGGGGCCAGGAAAAGCCAGAATAGTGCGCGAGAGAGTGGACACAGTTGCTATGGCAGCTCCCCATGTCACAGGACACTGTTGCTATGAAAACGGAAAGTCAGACAAGGGATTCTCTACCTCGCCATGTCCCAACCCGCTCATGATGGCACTAAGCTTTCTGGGCGTGGCATCCCTGAGCCCTGCCTGCTGGCCTGCCCGAGGGCTACGCCAGTCCAGCCAGGTGTGGTGCCGGTGAACTGGTCCAGGATCAGACAGCTGTTTCCTGCCTGGGTCAAACTGATGCACCTCACAGCCTGCCCACAACATCCTCTTCACAAATGCCTCATCCTTTTGTCCCATGCTGGGGAGAGAGATAGAGCAAGAGAGCGAAAGAGAGAGAGATAGGAGGGGATTAGGAGGATAATCATTATAAGAATTACGCATAGGTCTTAAACCCAAATTACTGGACAGGATAAAATACTAAAACAAAAGTAAAAATGCTAATAAATATGAGCAGGACAAAACAAAGAATCAGAATGTATGAAGAGCACAGATTTTTTTTAAATGAGGAAAAAAAAAAAACAAAAAAAAAACAGATGCATTAAATTCCATGAAGAGAGCTACTGACATTTAGAAAAACAATAGATTACATAAATGAATGCCAGTAAATGGTAAGTAATAGATGAGTTTAAAGCCAGGTTAAACTGGTTAGTTTAGGTGTACATTTACAAATGTCAGAGACACAGAATTTCAAACAAATTCAAAGGGGCAGTTGGGCCTGGGCACAACCCTGCAAAAGAGGTAATTTTATATTTGATCTTGTATTGAACAGATAAAACAACTTGTGGTTCTGTGTGGCTCAGTTGGTAGAGCACGGCGTCGTCAACGCTTAGGTTGTGGGTTCAATTCACACTGGGACCGCATATACTGAAAAATGTATGCATTCAGTACCATAAGTCGCTTTGGATAAAAGCGTCTGCTAAATGGCATATATTATTAACAACTGCCATATTGCCATACCAAGACATGGTATGGGTCAGCGTTTTTGGACAGTGGAATTCTGAACATCCTGGAGTTTGTGAGGACTCAGGAACAAACACCATAAATAAACAAAGGCAGGATGATTTCCTCAGTATGGGGGTGTGTGTGTGTGAGAGACAAAATCGTTTTAGAGAAATAAAGAGAAATCCAAAGATTAGCTACTGCTGTGCAGCAATAATTTTTTTTTCAAAACGAAAGCTTTTACAAACTGTCCAGATGGTAACTCCCTTAAAACCAATTGCATGCATTAGTCATCACACCAAACTTCATCATTGTAATGATGGCATTGGCGTACAGTATGCCACCATATCTTCTGCTTGCATGTGTAGAGAAGCCAAAGTATACACTGTCACCCTGATGATTATGCTCTTTGTTACAGAGTAATACAGAAAAATTTGGGAAATAATATTATTGCCTTTGGGAAATATTACATTGTGCCGATTCCTTATTAGTTGTGTGGATTATTTACACATCATCAGTTCATACAGAAGGATATTTTACTGGTGTAATTGAGGTTGAGTACCTCACTCAGGTCTGCAATGGATGTGCCTCCACCCCACCCCTCCCCAGGACTGAAGCCAGTAACATTCTGGTTACCAGTTTCAACAATCATGGTGAGATGGCAGTCCTACCCCTTACACATTGTGAATCACTACCTCAGTGCTCCAGTGTATAAAGATGTACCTGAAAGAGTAAGAAACACACGACTGTGACTCGGTTACTGGCAGAGTCCAGCCCTCCACACATAGGGCCCAGAGGCCGTCTGAGGCCTTCTCATCCTGGGAGTCGCCTGGGACGAGCACCTTCGAACAGTGCGCCTGTAGCGGGGACAGCACAGCATTACCACTGGGAGAGAAAGCTGAAAACAAAATGAAATTATGTACACAAACTTCAAGACAGGAAGGGAGGTCTGGATGAGACAGGGGCTGAATATCTCCCACTGCTCTGATGAACCACTAGGGGAGAGGAAGCGAGGAGGTCACGTGATGCAGTGGACAGGAAGGGCAGGATTTACTGCCTAGTAAAGGGGGATGTCTCACAGCTTCATCTAATGGACTAAAGTGCATTCTCCGCTTCAAATTACCGTCATTCACCCTGATGTACTCTCAGGGCATTGCTGTAACTCACCAGATCCCTTCTATAAGGGAAAGTGTGTGCCTGAGCGGTGTGCAGAGGAAATGCACAAATTGACATCCGTGTGTTTTGGGCAGTTTGTGTACCTGCAGGGTGGTGATGTAAGAGATGAATCGCTCCGCTTCTGCTGTGAAAGACGGCTGCCCGGCCGCCCAGGGCTGCAGCTCTACCCGCCGGCCAACGTCCCCCTGTAGACAAACATCACACCCGGATAGGTGGTCAAACCTGAGACCACATACAGAGAGGAAACGGTTGACAGGAATGCTAAATAATATTTTAAAATTAAGTTATTTGGGCCATAGAGGTGGGCTGGGAGCACTGCTGCAAGGTTTACAGTAAATTGGCCTGTCGCAAGGGTGAGAGCAGGTAAATAAATGTCCACAGATCACAGAGGTGGAGCCGACGGCAGTGTTAGGCCCAACCCACCTGGGCTTGCAGGCTCCCAGGCACCACAGCTGCATGGGGTCAGGGGTCTGATGCTAGCCTCGATTAAGAACCACAATGGAATCTGATGGGGGTTATATTACCACGCCCCCCCACACTACCGACTGTGGTTTATGTCCTCTGCCCCTCCCCCTCCAACACCATCCGTGATGGGTGCATGAAAGGGCAGGCTGGGATGGCCGAAGGGTATAAAGGGTAGGGGGTGCAAGGGATTCTGGAAGTGCTTGGAGGCTCCACTGAAGGTCAGACTGAACTGAGAGGAGAACAGCACAGGAATCTAAAGAATGTTGACAGCAACTGTGTGTGTGTGCGCGCGCATGTGTTAATGTGTGTGTGTGTGTGTGTTTATATGTGTGGCTGTGTGTTTATGTGTGTGGCTGTGTGTTTATGTGTGTGTGTCTTTGAGAGAGAGATTAAAGAGAGTCCCTCCCTCTCTGCTGTTGGTCTGACTATCTTGGGGGTGGGGGTGGGCATGGGGTCACAGTTCAGAAAAGATGCCGCAAGCAAAAACTCAGGCAGCAGCCAGGGTCAAAGGCTATAACCTTTTTCTCCTCTGTCTCTCTCTCACACCTGGGGGGCTTGTGGTGTTCAAATACCTTGGCATAATCTCCATCCTCGCACAGACACTGCACCCTGTCCCCCCCCCAACTATCTCTCCCTCCCCTCAGCGGGGGAGGGAAAGAGAAGGATGGATGAGTCACAGGCCAAGCCTGAGTCAGAAGACTTGGCCTGGAGGGGTGGGGGTGAGTATACTGTGAGAGAAAGTGAGAGACAGCAGAGGAGACGATGGGGGTCTTTCTGTACTGGATTCTGTATTTATTCTGTCTTTACTGAATTTTGCTTCGTTCCCTCTCTGATATCATTTTGTCAGCTCTCTGAGCTACAGAGACACTCTCCATCACGAACAGGCTGTCCCTCTCTCTCCCCCCTCTCTCCCTCCCAACTGTTTATACTGGCTGTGTGTAAACTGTGCAGCAATTTAACCAGCGTTGACTCCATGAGGTAAACAGGACTTCATTCTTCAGGAGTGCCACTGCTCAAATAACACAGGAGACAGCAAAGCCAATTCTCAGACAGAACCGACTCGTGCTGTAGATAAAGTACTGATGCTGGTCCAACGTGATAGACGCGCAACATGCCGCTGGCCTCTCTCAAATCGGCTCAACGGAAAAGTTGCCCCTAAGAACTTGCACAGGACCAGCTAACTGTAGCTACCCAAATGTTAACCTTAACCATCAGGAAGAAAAACGCAAATCCGCTTCTCACACCAGTGATTCCAGCTCCCGTGCACAAAAATAGCTGTGCGGAAGGTTCTGAAAGTTTTAGCCTACTTTTAACATGGACCAGAATACCACGAGCGTCAGTTAGCAACTGCAGGTAAACTATATCATAGTTTAGGGTTACTCAAATCCCGGTCCTTGTGCGCCGAGCACTGCTGTCTTTACCTGTGAGTCAGGTGTGAAGACACTGGCCAATCATTTGCACCAATTGTTCCATTAAGGAAAACCAGGACCAAATTTGGATTCGTGGGCCAAATTTCAGTAACCGTTATAGTGGAATGAAAGTTCGCGCACGTGAAAGTAGTAGTAGTTATAAGTAAATTCGCTTTACCCGCCGTGTCCTCATTTCGTTTTCGACCTCATACGCGGTCAGGCCAGAGACCGTCCATGGCCCCACCTCTTCGTCCCACTGCTCAGGGCCAGTGTTCTCCGCAGCCCACTGGCGGGCGCTCTTGTCCGGCGAGATGGCATCGCGGCCGCTCGCGATGCTAATGATGGTAAAGCCGAACTCGTCGTCGTCGGAGGATCCGCCCCGGCGAGCACCTGGCACCTTCAGTCCGACCAGCAGTTGTAGGATCAGGAGAAGTGGCAAGAAAAGTAAACAGAGCCGTGGGAGGAAGCGGCGGAGACCACTGCTGTTGCTGACCCCCATGCCTAAGACCTGCCGCAGACCATTTCGCTGTACTGCCACTGATGATGCTGGGCCCGAGAGTGGAGCTCATCTGCGGTAGGACATAGGGGGTGGGAGTGGGGCAGGCACTGTCACACATTTTCCAAACATTCTTCAACATGAGAGCGGCGCGCCGCATCCACCGTCCCCTCCCCCCACATAGCGAGGTCAAAGGGCGACACACCAGCATTCCTTTTAACTGTAATAAAGTCAAAGCCAATTTATGGTAGAGATCAACTGTATTTTTCGAGAAACGAGTTCTGACCTCGTTTAACTTCTCTGTGTCCAGGCTACAGTCGATGTTGATTCCGTGTTCTCCAAGTTGCCAAAATCCGTTCCCAAAACGCGTTAAGTTAAAAATGCCTATCGCAAAGGCTAAACTATGTTTCCTGGTGGCATATCATGTCAATCCTTAACATAGTGAACATATTTACAATTTAAAATCGAACTACAAAATAAAAAGTCGTGACGGAAAACATTTGATTGAACTCGCTCACCGGAAAGCACGACTAATGAGCTATGTAGCTACTGCACATACCATCTGAACAGTGTGTACTTTTACGTTCTAAATTGCGTCGAATATAAATGTACCCTTGAAGCACACACCATTCACCGACTATTTTGCGTTCTTTTAACAGCAGGTCCTCATCTGGACCGCCTCGCCTCGACCGTCTACTTCCTTACGCAATGAACATAATATAGAAAAATACAGTGTAATATATTAAATAATATATTTGAATATAAAAGGACTCCACATATATTTAGCAATACATGACAATATATTATATTTGGTCTAAAATATATTACGGTATTATTAAATATATTGTAGCCTAATACTCTTCACAGGCTATATAAAAAGCGGCAATAATCTGTATATTGTGCAATATATTGCAATTATATGATTAACTAGCCAATATTTGCAATACATATAACAATATAATGTATTGCATATAACAGAACATAATTTCACCCACATGCCTGTGTCATCTCATGATATCGTCGTTATATGTAAGTACATGCTGGAAATAGGGAAATAAGCAGTGTTTCATTGACACAAATAATGAAAAAAATAGAATGTATTAGAAAACTAGTAATATATTAGATCTCCATACATGGACAATATATTGTTATATTGCATAAGGGCTAGCGGACCGCTATAGTGCCGATGTGCACAGTGCTGGTGGAGCGACGGCGTGGGTCACATGGAGCCCTTGTTCCTGGCGTGTTCTGTGGGAAGCAAAATATGGGCTTCATTGTAAGCTTGCTACTAAGCAATGGCTTGGGCTCGGAATGTGGAACACACATTAGATATATACGAACCCATGCGGTTTGACACATATATAGGCTAAATGTATAAAATACGGGGTTTCCACTATTTTGGAAGTAGTCTTTACGGCCGTATCTAGTCTGTTAAAATAGTATTCAAAATAGTTATTGATTAACTTAGTCAATCGTACGTTAGTTCAGTCGTACACGCCTCTCTCTATCTAAAACTATGCATTAACCTTTCCATTATTTAAATTAAATGTGCCTAAATTGTATAATTTGACGTACAAATGGACTGATCGTAAACAATTTAAATGTTGTTTTGTGCACTAACGTTATGTTCTAAATTTGTACACAAATTCTCTAAATTAGGCCTACAGGTGAAAGCCTAATGCAAATCTAAATACATGGATATATTAAACTTGAACCAGATACATGAATGAGGATGCTAATCATTTTCATTCTAAGCTATAATAATCTATTCTGAGTATGTCCATAACATTTTTCACCTATAGATTTTAAGCATTGAAAATAAGGACGGCTCTCTCTAGGGGTTGACACCTATGCTACTTACACAACACACCCCAACAAAAGGTATATAGGCAGAACATTCCAACCAGACACCATCGACCATTGGACAAATACTCATATAAACATACCTGGGGATCTGTTTTTTTCCATTTGAACATTCTTTTTGCAACATAAAAAGTCCTCCCCCCCATGGAAGCACTCGAAGACCATTAGATCTACACGTTTTTTACATGGAGATCTATTACCAGCTCGAGATATTCTTGTTGATATAAATGGTTTAGCGCGCTTCGTTACCAAACTATCAAACTAAAGATGATGACATAGCAAAGGGAAAGAAAAACTGAAATATAAATGATATACTTATACTTGACATCGACGTCATCTCGAATAAATTAATTTATATTATCATTGTTTAATCGATTAGCTCAATTCCTATAATATAGCCTACCACATTTTATAAAAATGTCTTCAAGTATGTGAATTTTATGTACCGGTTGTGAGTAGGCCTACACACACACACACACACACACACACATCAAAAACATTTATATTTCACTTATATAAACATTTATATTTCACATCAGTTTCACTTGGAGGAATATTCCACGTGTGATAATGAGAACTCCACTGCATGGCGTGGGAATATATTGAATGGTCCAGTTCCCATGCTCCTCGATTCAAGCCTTTAAAAACATCGTTGTGTGCCAAATGCGCGTACAATATAATTTAGCTACAAAGTACAGGGCAAAGTGTATTTAAGAGAGTGGAATGAGTCGATGATGTCAACGTCTCAGATAGATGTGACATAAATGTAGGCTACTCTATTAAATCATATCACAGCTGTTTTTATTCATATAGTTTAAATAGTTTTAAAAAAGCTTACATTGTCTGTCAGTTGCTATACATGGGTTGAAGGGGGAAGTGTTTGAGATTGTAAAAAATCGATAGACTTCGGTTCTTCCTCATGTGTAGTCTCCCTGTATAGATATAACAACCGAACAAAGCTCAAATAAACCCCACTTACACCAGGTCATAATCTGTAATTACCCTATACGTGGGCCACACATATTGCGTATAACCGTTCCCTGATTTACTCGAGAAGAAACTCAAGAACGTCTCCATTCTGATACACGCTGGTGTTAGCGTCTGGACGACAGGGGGCAGACTAAGTCAGCAATCTTCATTTAAAGCGGGAGGCGGAGCTGCAGGGGGACGTGGTCCTGCGGCTCCCCGAGAGTCGATGGATTTATTTCGATGATAAAATAAAACGAACTGCCATCATATTGTTCATCACAGTCCATGTTTAGCATCTTAAGACATCCATAAAAACAATGCACACATTGTGTTGGAATCATTCTATGATACACAGTGTACTCATAATTCTAACAAAACGGTAATATCGACATCATGTTCATAATGAACACATACGAGTACGCCAGACATTGCGGGAGAGGCAGACTGCGTGAGGCGGCTGTAGCTCAGTTCTGTTGCCGTGTTCCATTTCCTTCTGCATGGCAGCCCGCTCGGCTCGTGTCCCCGGTTGAACCCCAGCTCTGTGTGCTCTCATTAGAATGTCTGACGCCAACAGAACAGAAGTGCGGCGTTCCAACTGCCTGAGCGGCGCTTTCCCGGCCAGAATACTAATCGAGCCCTATCTGTCCAAAAACACTCGCTAATGCTATCTCTACACACAATGCAACGGACTCAATCGGTGCAACTAATGCGACGTAAGAGCGATGCACCAGGCCATATATACCCAACACAGCTCAATACACGTTGCATGATTTCACTCGTAACACTGGGCAAAACTAGAGGAGATGCGAGCCACTGCACGGCTGTTCAGAACAGAACAGTAGCTAACCTTTGTTGTGCTAAATAAGAAACGTTAACAGCGCAGACTCCATGACTCCGAAGATTGTCAATCGTTGTAGACTATCACAGCAGAGCTGTAGAAGTGGTCGATCATGGTTTTACAATCTTCCACAAATATGCCTGATCCCCTAATCCATCGTTGTTTTGATTCAATACGGCATATGGGGCACGTGACCAAATAAATGTTGAGTAAAACAGAGTACTGTCCGCTTATCTTAAAGGTCCAGAATGGTTTTGGCTTTCTCTTTTTAGATTTTCCCAGTTTACAGACAAATGTACCACCCCTTTCCCCTTATTTGACAGTACAATTAATTGAGATCATTAACTTCTAATTATAAAGGCACTGTACTGTACCTACCTGCTTATCTGTCCTATTGGACACCCCTAGTTAGGGTGACTGTAATCATGATCTTGACAGCTGCAAACCTGGGTGCTACACGAGACATCACTCACTTGTTGACTCAGTCAGCGAAGAGCATTTGCTTGTTCACAGGCATCGGTTCAGAGCAGGTGCTGCACAGATTCATTGATCACTATATCATCTGTATGGGCTGATTTTGGGCACAGCCGCTTAGACTGATGCATCTGTACAACAACAATTAGCGGATCTGTGCAGCGTTTGCCGTAAACTGACATCCCTGTCAAGGAGCATATCTGCACTGTTTAACAGGACATTTCATGTTCATCTTAAACGAGACACAACGGAATGAACGCAATACATGTTTTGTACAACCTTTTATCCCAATTTTATCTTTATTTCCCAAATTTGGAATGCCAAAATCGCATTTGTAAGCCCATTGAATCGATGCAACATCCCCATCACTGCAATATCCCTCCTTCAGTTCAGCAAGGCACAGACTCCAAGGCAAGTTCAGCCAGCCGCTGCTTCTTCTTTTCTCATTTGTGATGAAGTGGGGAATACTCTGCCGACTGAAACTCCCTGGACGACGCCTTGTTCAATCGTGCACCGCTGGACTCCTGACCACCACCAGCACTGGCATCGTCACAACTCGATTCCGGACGATGGGGCACATCACTGGACCTGTTTTTGTTTTAAAAAAAAATCTAAAGCCTCACTCCCTCCTCCAAAATACATTGATAAGACTGGTGGTCCCTCTTTCCCAACAAGATCACCCCATCCCCACCCCCTCACACACACATTAATATCAGTCCAGTCAGGGATTAGCAATGGTCGGAACCAAATGTGTATTTAAATATTTGCACCTCAGATACATGATATGTAACAGACAATTACAATATTCCATTGCACAAATCACCATACAACACAGTTAGGAGACCAGGAAAAGGAAACAGAGAAGAGAGTGAAAGAAACACCCAGACAAGAAGAGAAGAGAAGGCAGTCCAGTCCACACCCTGAGATCCAGAACTTGCCTCCCTCATTGGACCGGAGCCACGCACCTACTCAGTCTCTATCTCTTTCTCTCTATCTCTCTCTAACTCTCTCTTTCTCTGTCTTTCTCTCTATCTCTCTCTCCACGCCCTGCGCACACAGGGATATGTACACAATCACAAGTCCGTTTCTTTGGGGGTGAGCACATCATATTTGTGTCATTTTTTTCTTCGTTAAGAAAAAAAAACATACCAACAAACAAATGAACAAACAAACAAAATCTACAGAGTGAGACCATGCCGCAGTCCACGCTACAGAAAGCACAGGAGATGGGTGGGGGGTTGGGGGGGGGGGTTGAGAGCCACGTGTCTGCTGGAAAGGATATGGGCAAGAGGATATCTCCCCATGCCCGCTGAAGAAAACCAGGTATCTACACAGGGCTCCTCTCCAGAGCAACAGAGCCCCCTTACAACTAACGCAAAGAAGCCTTTTCAGTGCATATGTCACATTACTGTCATAACATCACGTATCTGTCCTCTTCTCCTCCTGTTGAAGTCTATGTACAGATGCTGGTATCATATGAGCATAGAGTCCACAGCTCTGGGGGGGGGTGGAGGAGGGGGGGGTTGTTGCTGGCTGCTAGGTGGTAGAGGCAAGGGAGAGGGATTGTTGGAGGCGAGGTCATCCATCACTCCTGGTGCATGATGGGAGATGGTATTGAGACTAAAAGAGGAAGAGAGAGAGAGAGACTCATAGATTAGAACCATCCGTACCGCTGTGGAATTCTGGGTGAAGAGTCAGGTGTTCAGACTGATGGCAGACATGGGTGTAGTGCCTGTGCATACCTGGACTGCGTGTGTGGACAGGCCGCTTTTACGTCTTTTTGGGTCCACACATTTGTCCATCAGCCTCTTTCTCTCTTCTGTCCATCCACAGGTAATTCTCCTTATCCTCTTCTGCACCCTCATTCCAGGAACTCCACTGCCCCCAGCTGCAGAGTGCCTGTGTGTGTGTGCGTGTGTGTGTGTGTGTGTGTGTGTGTGTGTGTGTGTGTGCATGTGAATGAATACATGCAGTGTTTCTGAAGTCAGAAATCTGAATGTGCTTTGTAATGTACTATGAATGTGTGTGTACGTATAGATGTGTTTGTTTAAGTGTAGATGTGAGATGTATTCCTCTGTGTGTAATATATGTGTTGGTGTGTTTGCTGTCGGTTCTTGATTGTCACTGCTGGGGCACGTTATAAGTGTGTCCATTGAGAATAAAATTAAGTTCAAGTGTCCACAGTTGTCAGCTAATATCTTCATCATTATTATCATTATTATTTTTTTAAAAGTCTGTCATGAATTCAATCTCCTTAAAAAAAGTTTACAAATCTGAAAAAACACGATTGATTGCACCTGCGTGTAAGAGATATATATATATATAGAGAGAAAGATTGAGTGGGAGCAAAAGGAAGAAAGCAAGAAAGAAAGAAAGAGAGAAAGAGTCTAAAACCTCAAAATATTAACCATATTTTTGGAGAACAACAGAATAAAACAAATGCAACAAATTTAATTTCATCATATAGCAATGTAGGAAGCAAGGTGTTTAGCCTGAATTGCTTCAGTAAATATCCAGCTGTGTCAATGAATAACATGTAAAACTGTAAGCTACAGAATGTGCATCACCCTGGACAAGGGTGTATGATGAACACATAAAAATTATAAAGGTGTCCTTTTGCTTCTTCTACCTCTACTACTAATTCAGCTGTCTATAGTGGATAGTCTACATAGATAAACCATTCTTAAACATGTATGCAGGGGGAAAAGAGACATGCTCACTTCTTTGGAGGGTCTGAAATCATTAGAGCATGCAGTGCATAGATAAACCATTCTTAAACATGGCGGAAAAGAGACATGTTTGGAAGTCTACATTAGAGCATGCAGTGCATGTACGAATACAGGCAATACAGTTGACGCACGCTACTAGTTCATCTCACCTGTGGCCCCCGCCGCTCAACACGATGGTGCACCCTACAGGCTGGTGACGGTGAACCCGTCTTCTGCGGGCTGGTCTAGCAACTGGCATAGCACGCCACCCGGGGTGGCTGGGGGGCATATCGCTGGGGCATGGGGGGGTAACTGTCGGGGTGCAGGGAAAAACCCAGGTCCTCAGGGAGCGGCGAATCAAGGCCCACTGTAGCACAGGAGGATGACGAGGAGGAGCCTCGGTGAAGGGGGGCGGGGTAAGGAGAAGGGGCTGGAGGCGCTGCTCGGAGCCCTGTCCCCGGCCCCCCCACCTGGCCCAGGTCTCTTTTTTCAGTCCGGGCATGGGGGGGTAGGGTGCTGACAGGAGGGCGCTCCGCCTCGTAGCTGTGTGGACTGCCGGCGAGCGAGCCTCCTTGCCCATACCAGCAGGGGGAGCCGCAGTAACTGGGGGAGTCGTACTGCGAGAAGTCCTTGTTGGGGGCACGGTGGGGGCTATGGGCCGCGCTGCAGGATGGCAGGAGTCTGGGCGTGGGGGAACAGCTTGGAGAGAAGGTGCGGGATGGCGCAGAGTACGTTGGGGGGTGGGACGGTTTAGGGTACGGCTTCAGGATGTCAGGCTGCAGGGAGATGCTGGGAGAAAGGGAGGCAGTCTCTCCGGGGAAAATCTGGGCGAAACGCTCATCGGAGGAGGGGGTGGACGGGTGCACAGAGTAGGGGCTCGAATACTCGCAGACTTCCATGCTGAAGCCCTGCTGCTGTGAGGGCAGGGGTGAGAGACTACTGCTGTCCCCGCTGTAATAGTCTAGCGTATCCTGGTACAGACCTGACCCACCGGCTTGGGCCGCTGGCACGGGTGACTTCTGGGCTTTGGGCTTCCCCGAGGGTGCTCTCTCACGCTGGCAGGAGGAGAAACCCCCCCTACCCCTTGGCCCCCGTGACTGTCGAGCAGCCATTGGGCTGCGTTTGGAACCAGGTCCAGGTGAGGGCGAACTGGTGGGCGAGGCAGGTGGGAAACTTAAGGGGCATCCCTCTCTATCCCCCTGGGGCTCTCCCCGTTTCCTCCGGCCCCTCCCTGGTTTAGACCCCCCCTGAAAGAGGACATTCTGGCTCCAGTTGTAGGAGGAGCCAGCTGAACTCTCGTGCCAGTCCAGCATCAGCTTCTCTAGGCTTGACAAACTGGACTGCACCTCCCCTGATGGCAGGTTGTCCCGTGGTCTGTAACCCCCACTCCCCCCTCCCCCCATGCCTGGCCCTGTTGGCCCCAGGTGCGAGGAGTCAGAGGAGGACTCAGAAAAGGTCTCAGAGAAGGACCTCTGCTTGGCCTTCTGAGGTGTGTAGTTTGAAATATCCAAGATGTCTTTGGACTCGTTGCTGCCACTGGTGCCATAGTCATTGTACCCGTGGTACTGGTTTGGCCCAAAGTTGTCTGTCCCCCAGCTCTGGTACCCCTGCCTGTATCCCCACTGAATGGGGTACTGCCTGCAGCTTTCAGGGGGTGAGGAGGAAGGGAAGGGGCTCTTTGCCATAGCCATGTAACTCCCACCTGGAGAAGCCGGGCCTGTTAAGGGCCCAGCCTCCCCCCTCATTGAGGCGGAGTGGGTTGATCCGGGGTAGCCACTGTAGCCCCGCTTAGCCTGAGCAGTCTGGTAGCTGGAGAAGCCCATGTGGCACTGCCCAGCGGGGGAGGTTGAGTTGGCCTTGCTGCTGCTGAGTCCTGCACCATAGGAATAGCTGCAGTCACTCAGTCTCTGCTGCTGGGGGTTAGTGCTACCTCCCCCTGCTGGCTGCCCGCTGCTATAACTGGAAGGGTATTGGGGGAAACTGGAGGAGGATGGATGCGGTGAGCTTGGTGATCGAGACAAAGAGAGGGTAGGGGGGGCAGATTTCGGGAATGAGGTGGTGGGGGAGGTCTGGGACAGGCTGTAGCTATACTGAGGCCGGGCAGAGGTGCTGGATTGTGGCTGCTGTGGTCCATCGCTGGCAGGGCTAAGCCCCTTGGGGGTCCTCTTGGGGAAGGCAGGGGACCAGCGCTGGCCAGGTGCTGGGCTGCTGGATTCATACCCAGGTCCCAGTTTGCGGGAGTCAGAGCGTGAAGCAGGGCTGGAGAGGGAGATGTCCAGCAAGTCGGAGGAGTCATCAGAGTCCAACAGGGAGCGGAAGTAGCCCGCGAAAAGCCCCTGAGCCTCATCTCCCCCTCCTCCACCCCCGCTTGCTCCTGGGCTGGGGTAGAAGCCCCCTTTTCCCATGTCACAGGAAGCAAAGCCCCCCCTAGGGGATGTGCAACCCTGGTACCCCGGTCCCCTTTCTCTGTCATTCAGACCCTCTCGGCCACCCCCTTTGACCCCCCAGTTACTACCACCATTGGCTCCATCCTGCTCCTGTTGCCCCTGCCCTGACTTCAGAATGCCGTTTTTGCGTGAGCGCCGCTTGCGGACAGGTTTCTCCCCCACGGCAAGGCCACCCAGCTCAGCTCCCATAACAGCAGCCTTGTTGAGCGCTGCTGCCGCCCCCTTTCCCCGTTTGCGGGGCTGTCCGGGCTCAGAGGGGGGCACTTTCCGCTTCTTCCCTATGGTCTCGAAGAAATCGCTGAAAGAGCTTTTGAAGGCCTCGCTGGAGCCCGCCACTCCCCGCCGCGAGCGCCCGTGCAGCCTGCACGGCCCCCCCTGCGACGGAACCCTGTGAGTCTGTGCAGCAGCGTCGAGATCCCAGGGTTCTCTGGGGGGGCGTGGAAGGATTCGGGCTCGCTGGGGGTCCAGCAGCGGGGCGGTGAGCAGCGTCCTGTAGCCGGGGGCTGCCTGTTCAGGAAGGCCAGCTTGGACAGGACGTCCCCGTATTCTGCCTTCACGTCGTTGGTGTCGGACACATAGGAGGGCTGTGGGGAGGGGAGCTTGACCCGCCGCCGGCGCGGCGCTGTTTTTTGGGCTCCCCGGTGCCAGTGGCGTTGGCTCGGGCCTCACGGGGGTCCGGCTGCCCTGGCTGGACCTGCTTGGGCGGACGGCCACGGCGGCGCTTCAGGATGACGGGCAGCTCTCCCGGCGGGAACATCACCATCACGCTCTTCCCGTTGTTCTTCATCTTCAGCAGCGGTGTGGGCTCTCGGGCGGCGCACCTCCGGTTTCGCCCACGCCTGTACCCTCACCGCCCTCCCCCCCAGGCCCCCTGCCTCCCTCCTGCCCTGGCAGTGGTGCGGGAGGCTCCATGGACGAGATCTTATAGGTCTTTTGCCGTCGGCTCAGGCTAACAGGGATTCTGGCCACTTTCACCACAATCTTACGCACGCCCACGCATCTCCCCTTGCGGCGGCCGCGGGACGAGGGGGGGCTGGGGACCTGCCGGGTGGGCTCAGGGGCTGGAGTCTCTATCCCATCCAGCACAGGAGCCTGGGACGCAGGCTGGAGTTCACAGGACATACTGGCTCCCTCCGGCAGCAGGGACTCCTCCCCAGGCCCCACCCCCAAACCCTCTCCTTTCCAGATCTTCTCCTCATCCCTTGCTTCCTCCCCATCCCCCTTCTCCTCATCCTCCATTGTTCGCCGGAGCCGTGATGATTTACGCAGTCGGCAGGGAAAGCGTGGCCGTCCTGAGCTGCGCAGTGCATACTTCCTCTCGCCCTCCACAGGGATAGGGACAGGGGATGGGGCTAGAATAGGGTTAGGGATGGGGGCAGGGGTTGGGGGTGAGGCTCTGGGAACTGGGCAAGCCTGAGCATCTAGGTCCCTCTCTGGGGGGTTGTGGGGGGTGGAGGGGTAGTAAGGAGGGGCACATGACTGTGTAGAGGTTGAGTAGGCCTCTGGGCGTGGGGCTCCAGTGAGAACCTCTGGGGGGACTGTGCTGGGCTGATCTGCTAATGAGGAGTCTGTATTCACCTGCCCCTGCATCTGCTGGTCTGGGCGTGTCTGCGGGAGCCCCTCCAGCTGCTGGGGGTACTCTGACTGCTCCGGCTGCTCTAGCTGCTCCAGCTGCCCCAGCTGCTCCAGCTGCTCTGTCTGCCTGCGCCTCCTGGCGCCGATCCTCGGCCTCCTGTGCAGTCGGTCCTCGGGGCTGCGCAGCCCATTGGCGAGGGAGGGGGAGGAGAAAAAGCCGTAGTGGAGAGAGGCCCCAGAGGCCGTTGCAGGGGCCCCTCCTGTGGCCCCCCGCACGGCCCCCATCACCCCCCCAACCGGCTGGGCCCTCCAGCTCCAGGCAGTCCTCCTCGGTGAGCAGCCCGCAGCTGAGACGCACGCCCCCTGAACGCAGGCGGCCGGACAGGCGGCTCATGGACGTGGCGCTGTCGCAGAGCCGGACCACGGGGCACAGGTTGAGCCCACAGGTCGAGTCTCACCGCGGATGGCGCTCCTCAGGCAACGCCTGGCGTCTGTGGCGCGGGTCCTGCCCCTTCTGCCCCGGCACGGGAAAAGCAGAGGCTGAGAGGGCCACTCCCCTTTCCTCTCCTCTCCTGCTTTCTGAGCAGGATGCTGATGTGGTTGAGCAGAATCGACCGCAGCGACCTCGTGGGAGACGGGCTGGTGGGCACCCTTGGTGGCTGGGCCCAGGCCAGGGGCCTTGTCTGGCTGCGACTCCTGCTTGGACTCTTGAAAGTCTAGCGTGTGGATGCACGGACCTACATAAATGAGACAGAGGGTACATTATAATTATTTGAGATTTTTTTTAAAATGTTTATTTCATTTCTTTCTTATTTTTTAAAGATTTTCTCCCATTTTCTCCCAATTTAGTAGCCAATTACACCCGCTATTTTATGTCAATCCCCCCCTAGTAGTGTGAGTTCGCTGCCATAGTCCTGCGACCGGTAGTGACGAAGGCAAAGCATCATCTCATCCGAGACGGCACTCACCAGGCCGTCGACCGTAACCCAGTACTACAGGGCCACTCTTATGCGCAGCGAACGTCCTGTTGGCTTCCTCCCCCCTCCCTGGGCGGACAGCCAATCGCCGCCCCTGGTGGCACTCCCGGCCAGAGCCAACTTTGGCGGGATGGGGAATCGAACCCGGTCTCCATGGCCAGTGTCAAACGTTGTAACCACTGGACCACGCAGGAGGCCTTTATTTTTCACAATATCAGAACACAAACAATGGCAACAATATAGACAGAAATAATTGTTTCTAAAATAATAATAATAATAATTACAGTAAATAATAACAACAAAGCTACATAAGGCTCATGTCATGAGATATGAATAAGTAATCATTTGATTCTTGGAGACCCAGCAACGCTCCCAATGATGTGTCATGCTACAGAACATTATTCAAAAGGACACCCAGGTGACACCAGAAACAGGTGAGCTTTATAGGAAATGTTACCTTGTCCTCCATGGTTCCTGCCATTGTAGTTGCTGTTCCTGTGGAGAGGGAGAGTAAAGTCAATTACAATAAAGAAAGTCACTGTAATGTGATGTTTTTGAGTGACATTAGAGGCTGAGACACTAGGGGTATTTACTGCAGTTTGGACACTCAGCCCTTGGATAAACTAAATGTGAGCAGATTATTAGGAAAAATTATGGTTTTATTATTGGTGTTATGGTTAAAAGTCATTCGAACAAATGGGCAAATATTAATTAAAAATTATGGTTTTATTATATGGTGGGAAAAGTCCTTTAATACAACCAAACCACTGCAAGACAATGTGGAATTTGTTGTTGCCTCCACATAGGAGGTGCCTTGACTCCACACTGAAAACCTCCTACAGTTTCTGGACTGTCACTCCCTGCCCATTTCCATGGGAACCACATCACTATGCCCAGTGCACACCGTTGGATAGGAGCGGGGCTCTCCGGGTCTATTTCTGTTTAAAATCTCATATTAATTTCAATAAATACTGGTGCAAGCAGGCTGAATGTTGACATTGAATTGCATCATAAATTGGCTTCAAAAACAAAATGAATTGCCAAAATGAGCCAATATGTTAAATAAACTTTGAGGATACATCAAATACCTTGATAATAAATGCATCAATGGTACAGGGTCTCGGTCCATTCAGAATTCAAAGTAGAACTATATAGAGCTCTACATATAAAAGATTACAAAATGAAAAACAAATACATTGATAAGTAAATAAATATCCCAGTGCTAGCACATTTCTTAATGAAAACCTAGGCTGCAAGCCCCCTCAAAGGCTTCCAAGTCTATAACATCAGCCATGTGCATGAACGGAAACACAACTGCTCTTTACTGCCACATGGTTTTATGCCATAAGCTATGGTAGAGGCTGATGCAGTTGACAAGGTTTCACCACAAGGGGCCCAAGGAAGCCAAAGAAAGATGTGTTTACGCATTTAAAACAACATACGGTGTCATATGACACGTGCAAGACACAGTGCCCGTTTCCTGGATGACGGGACACAAGGGCAGGAATGTGCTCGAGTTAGGATTCAGCAGCACAACACGGTCCCTGGAGCGGACCTCAGACTCAGTGCAGCTGTCTCATGCTACACTGAGGTGTTTGGATCTGGATGTGGCAATAACCTCATCTGCATTGTAGGTTCCATCTAATTCAAGGCCTGCTCATCTGCAAACCCCCAACATGACCATTTGATGCCGGGTACCGAAGGACACGCATCGATAAAGAGCGATGAGGGTGTTAATCGCACTTTGGGAGCCTGAGCGGATGACCAAACAATGCAAATTCACTGGCACATTTGGAAGGATACACATGAACGCCCTCCCCAAATTAATATGTACGTCGTGCGACCACAACTAACGAGCTCAAAACTCAAAACATTTCAAGGCGAAAAATATATAATAACACAATTAAATAATAAGTAGAACGGAATGAACACTGCATTCTAGATTTCTAAGTTATTTTAATTAAACAGCTGCCTGAAAAGAATACCACTATAGTCAAATTAGTTAACATTTTCTCCCTGCACAATGTATTATTGGACTTACAGAGAAAAAAAATAGAGGAAACAGTTCCCAGTGCTTCAGCAAACATTTCAGACAGTCGCTTTCATCAGTGCTCACAGCATTCTGTCAATAGGCCGATTATACACTTTTAGACTTTCTTAGAATGCGTAAACTCATTTGACTGCTGTGCAGATACATTTCTCCTACAGATATTCATGCGAGCTTCATGCACCCGTGGCAAACTACCATTAGATGACCTACTTAAAAGTTATATTATTTCCAATACCTATTTATAAAAGAAGGCATTTTTACAAAGAAACCTGCTTGAGTTTTTTTGTTAAAAATCATTACAACAGTTAAAATATTTACAATTACACCTACATGCTGTATAAAAGTTATCCAAGAGGAAAATGAAGCAAATAACTATGCTATTTGTCATTTAATTAAATGTAAATATTTAGTATACTTAGGATTACAACTACAGTGTTTGCACACATACTTTTACAAGTGTTTGGCTACCGAAACAAGGAAATAATAAGGAAGCCTAGACACAGGAGTCTATGGCAGTATTACAACTGATACTCAATCAGTCAATGTTCATAACCTCTGCAAAAACTGGTGTCCAGTTATTACACTAGAAAGAAAAATGTCAAGCTGAAAACATCAGCTACTAGGCTAATAATCACGAGGGACAGTGCGAGTATGCTAAATCCCACTTCTTCAAGCCCCCTTCATGCCTTTACTACACGGGTAACGGACTCATTGAAAAACTTCCCTGACAGCTCCACTGCAGTAAACAATATAATATTCCATAATAGAAAATATAAATGATCACCGCAGGGGGACTTTATAATAGATTGTGTGAGGCAGGTCTGAGGAGTGAGAAGGCACACAACCGAATAAACATGAAGTTTCTCTATTTCTCCCGGCGGTCCGGAGTTAAATCTGTGCCAGTGCCAACGGTGGCCGGAAGCTGTGCACCGCATAATTGGCCTTAGTGTCACCCAGGGAGGGAGGGTTTTCGGTCGGCAGGTTACTCCCCAATTCATCGCTAGTCCGCCCTCTCCCAAATTGATGGGGAATGTTCCAGGCCTACAAACACAATTGGGTGAAATTGTGAAAAGGAAAAACAGGAGCCCACACTCTAGTGCTGAGAGTTTAAATGTGAAACATCAAGCAATAATACTTCTTCAGCATTTTCAATTATTATTTTTGGACAACGATGCTGCAAACATGTTTCAGCCTGAGCTGTTCCTCAGTGTCTCGTTTTTTTGCTCTTTATAATTGTTTTGAGAAGCTGACACGCCGATTTGCTTACAATTACCGAGCTTAAGGTTAGTAATACACTTTCTATTGAAAACTGTGAGAGGAAAAAAAAGATGGGGATGAAAATACGTTGAACAAAGTCTGTTTCTCAAAGCCTCATCGAGCACTGAGACCGACGACAAGTGTGCAAACACCCAGAGACCTCACCTGATTTAGTGTGCCAATTAGAAATTCGAAAGCATTCAAAATAAATGTGAGAAAAATTTATCGGGTGGCTATTGTGGGTATGGACTGTGACGTCACACACTTCTAGACACTATGACAAATAAATGTTTCAAACTTGAACCTGATAAGACTTTCAAACTTGAACCTGATAAGAGAGTGTTATGTAAAAATTGTGTTCCGCGACCATATTGGTCATGGCTGGGCATGGCCAGTGTGCCAACAACTGTGACTCCAGTTTGGGTACATACAGATGCCATAGATGAAGCCATACATACAAATATTTGGCAGGGATTTCAATGATCAATAAGAGTTCTGGTTCTGTGTGAAATGCCGCCAAGAGCCAGCAACGAATAAAAACACTGAGAAAAAAATGGAAATAAACTAGAATACGAAAAACGAGAGCAAAACAGTATGATTTCAGCTAACCAGTCTTGAAATATGAATGACACTTTTCTTCCGAGATTGCCAGTTTTCAAGGAGCCAGCCATCATGATCACCAACATCAAGGAGTTTTGGGGATTCGGAGGTGGTATCCCTATATCTCCTTCCCCATCTGTTAAATGCAGGGTGGTGCAAATCTCCTGGAAGAGCTGAGGGAATGCGTCGCATCTCAGGCGGAGAGGTGTAACAACGACGGAACAGGAGCCGCAATTATCTTCAGCGATAATGTGGATACTGATAAATAATTACATTAGGTCTGCGTTTAGATAAACTGAGAGGGGATCGACGGAGCACGTATTCAAATAAAGGGAAGGATCGGTGACTGTTTGTTCCGGCTGTTTGTCACCAGGGGGCAGCAGTGAAAACACTCCTATGGATAAGGGGAGAAGTGAGGACATGGCCAAACAGACACACGGAGGAGGAACGGAGGGACAGATGACAAACGGACGGATGACATAAAGACAAGGATGGGCAGGTGGATGGAGAGAGACGGAAAACGATAAAGGGATGGATCCCGTGAACAGAAACACAGAGGTTGAGAAGCAAAAGAAGGTAGTGTGCAGGAACAACTACTCAATGATGGATCAATGCTCAGCTCACACGTACACACACACATACTCACATACGCGCGTGCGCGCACACACACACACAAACACAGATACACATGCATGTACACACACAGACACAATCACACACACATACACATGCATGCATGTACGCATGCAGACACTCACACATACTCACACTCACACAAGCCAAAACACACACACACACACGCAGACACACATATATAGACAAACAACACAATTTATACAGACTACAAACATGCATTCATACATGTGCATGTATACAAACACACACATACTAAACCACACACATACATACCAATCAGGAATGAATACAAATGCACACATACATACGCACTCAACAAAAACATGCATGCAATATATGTCCAAGCACACACAAGCACAGACACACACACAGAGACACAGACATGCACACACACACACCTCTTCATTGCTTTTCCAACCCTTTGTAAAACCAAATACGTATGAGAGGGGAAACATGCTAAGACACAGACATGTCTGCACAGACACACTCTCATACACACGTATGCACAGACACACTCTCATACACACATTACACATACATACCCACCCTCACCCACATACGCACTGTCTCTCACACGCACAAGCAACACAACTGTATTTCGGCTCAGAACTCTCTAGAATGTTCTTCTGTCCCCCCCTCCCCAACCCTCCCACCTTCTCTGGTAACTGATCCTGTGATGTCGCTGTTTCCAGAGCTGTGTCACATGACTGCTGCCCACCGACAGACAGCTGGCAGCAGCCGGGTACCCCATCCCGAGCCAGGAGAGATCAGCCTCCAGCTCACTCCCCTCCCCCCCTCCCCCTCATCCCTCTCCCCTCACCTCTTCTCCCCTCCCCCTCTCTCTCTCCTCTCATGCCCCCTCCCCCAATTTCCCTCTACCCCACACACTGTTTCCTGTGCTACATCGCATTCCCCGATTTACCCACTATAACACTTACCTACACACTCACACGCACATACACAGACACACACAGCAGACATTCGCACACACACGCATGCACGGACACACACGCTCACATTTGTACTTACACTGATACTGACACATGCAAACACACACACCCTCGCACATGCACACACATAGACACACTTACATGCGCACACACACCAATACCAACTCACTCACACTCACGCACACACACACACATGAATGCATATAGACATGCACATACATGTGCACACATGCACACGTACACACACACGTAGGCATGCACACATGCACACGCAGACACTCTCTAACACACGCACATCCACACAGGCCTGTTTAAATCCCTGTGCACTGATTCTTCAGGATTTTCCACTCTGCGGTTTGGGTACACACTTGCGTGTGTGTGTTTGTGGACATGCTTGTGAGTGACTGCACGTATATGTATATTCCTTGGAGGTTGCGTGCGTGTGGGGGCGCTCACCTGCCATGCATGTATCTGTGGTGGAGGGGGGCACTAACGGTGGAGCTTGCTGCATCTGGGGGGCAGGGGGACAGGGGGCAGGCACTCCTTGGTTTGACTGACCCCCTTTTCCTCTTTTCTCAGGGGCAATAGCCACCAGGCATCTGGCACAGAGAGACAGGGGGAGGGGTCAGAGCAAAGGGCAGGGTCAGAGGAGAAGGAGGCGGAGTCCAAGCAAAGGGAGAGGCGGAGTCCAAGCACAGGGAGGAAGAGCCCAAGGAGTGGTGATGTCAGAGCAATGGGGAAGGCGGGGTCGGAGTAGAGGCAGGCTGAAGTAAGGGAAAAGGCGGGTGCAGTGGAAGAGGTGAGCTTGACATTGGAGGTTTCAGAACAAGGGGGCGGGGTCAGAGCAAAAGGGGAGGCGGGGTTGACGCGGGGGGAGAAGCCATGCAAGAACACTGGGGAGGAACTGGGTGGGGTCTGTGGGTAGGGAGGAGTGGTCAGTTCTGGGCAGGAAAAGAAATTAGTTGAGGGGAGGGGTCAGAACAGGGCCGCTTTAAGGGTACTGACTCGGTTAGTGGGACAGAGCAATTGACTAAACACAGCAAACAAGTTATTGAGGTCAAGAGGCTAACAGCCACGAGTTAGTGAATTTCTCAATCAGTGGTGTAGGGCAGTTAGTGAGTGTTACTGGTTAGTGAGAAAGACAGGCCATCTCAACCCCTGTAGCTAAACTTGGGCCTGTACCTGGCAGAAAATGAACAGCAGCTGCAATCATCACTGCCATCCACCACCTAAAAGGGCACCTAGGGCGTCCCACTGAAATGAAGTCAAGCTCAGTTTTTGGGTGCATTAAGCAGTTGATAAATAGGCCATTCAGACATTTCGTTTGTGTGTGGGGCTTGGTTCATCCACGGTTTTTATTTTCCTGTATTCTTGCATTTGTTGAAAATGTCAAGCTCCCAACTGCTGTGTATTTTGGAGAAATAACAGGTGCACTTGAATGTCACACAGTGAGGGGAGGGCTCGCCCCCAGCCCGTCATCCTGACGAACGCACGCGGCTGCACACTCTGGAAGTACCAGAAGACGCGGGGCGTGATCCGAGTGGCACCGACATCCCGCCGACGGGATCCCTGTGGCGCGCGACACCGCGGGGAGGGCTTCCCCTGGCCGCAATGCGCCGTCACGCCAAGGTCGGAGGGAGGACCTCGGAGCACTTGACCCACCTGACTCCGGACATGCCGGGTCCCCCATCCGGGCCCTGTTCCCCAGTCGCCGGCCATGTTTGGGCTCGTCCGAACGGCCTCGTACAAGAGCCCTCGCACAAAGCCGGGAGCCCGCGTCTGCTCCAGCCATCCCCCCAAAATGAGATGGAAACACAGTCAGGGATCGCAGCCCTGCCAGGGGAAGCTGAGCACAGGGGCACGTCCCAGGTGGTGCCCTCAGTGATCCTCCCCACAGCAACAGTGACTTATCAGAACAGTGGTTCTGTGTGTGGCTCAGTTGGTAGAGCATGGCGCTGACAACGCTTAGGTTATGGGTTCGATTCCCATTGGGGCCACATATGCGAAAAAAATTTATGCATTCGCTACTGTAAGTCGCTTTGGATAAAAGCATCTGCTAAATGGCATATCAGTCGAATCATAAAAATGCGACACACCTTTCTAACGTGTGTTTTTTTCTCCCCTTGCGCAGTCAATTTGAAGTGCACAAAAGTGGAGCAGTGTGAAGCCAAGAGAGAGGACAGATTTGGAGGGGAGTCAGGTGACTGTGTGAAAACTTAACGAGTTTGCACTTAACTTGCCTTTTGTTCTGGGAAATGATGCTGCCGCACAAGTGTTTCGGTTAGAGTGCCGCACGCTAGACCTGAGGGTTGTCGGTGCGAACATCGTTCACGTGTCGCCCCTTTTGGTCGAGGCAATTCATATCCCTTGAACAAATCACAGGTCTGGCACAAGAACAATTCACACCCTCCTTTTAGTGTGTACACAACAGAAACCACCGTAAGAGCTTTTGACATTGGCCTATATTGTACAGTATGTCCTCACATCATCATCAAATGTTACAATTCTTCCATTCAGCGATTATACTTTCCCATCGCATCTGTAGGGGTTTATAAAAAGCAGACTGTCCTGTGGAGGTTAGACCAACACGTGCGGTTTGTTTTTAAAACATGAATCCCTCTGCCATCGTTGAAAGCCAAACTAACAAGTAAAAGTCTAATGAGCACAGTTCCAATGCCGTTCCTGCACGAAAACGGTAGTGGCTGCACGATGTAATCACTTGCGGAAACCTTCTTGACGGAGAACACATTCATTAATGATGTATTTATTTTTAAACGTCTTTTTGCCCCAATTTGGAATGCGCGAGCATATCTGTTGGCTCGTTTGGCGTCTCCATTCGTTTCGGAGGGCACGGGGGAGCAGGCATGTCCTCCGTAACGCTGCCACCTTTTCCTTTCACTCCGCCGTCCATTAGCCGAGCTGCGCGGTTGTTGCGCATCGCGCTCACGCGGCCGGCGCAGGCGTACCGCACAGATAGCCGACCGACCACAGCAGTTGCTCTTGCGCGGTGGGGAGAGGACGGCCCTCCAGACTGAAGCCCCGACACCTTCGCCAACGCCGTGGACAGTAAACGAGTCGCCCTGCAGGTCTGCTGGCAAGAGTCACCGTTGGCGTGGCCAGGATTCGATAGCGCACTGCGGGACACGTCGCGGCATGGAGAACGAGTGCCTAAACTCGATACGCCACCCAACAGCCCCCAGTTACCGATTTCTTGAGGTCCAGACCCCGGTAACTCCAGCACAGAAGAGGGAACTTCAATGCATGAAGTTATTATGCATACCTGGGAGTGTTTAAAGTTGACCAGTGAACAAAGCCAGGGCTTTATTATGTACACTATAATCAGAGAAATCGTAGAAATCAAACATTATTACATCACTGTGTATTATTTCTTTATTTGGATCACACCTTTATGCAGAATGAATTTTTTATTTGATCTTTTACATATTTTCCATTTAGACAGCTGGATATTTACCAAAGCGATCAAGGTTAAATACTTTGTTCAACGACAGCAATGCCTCCAGTGGGATTTAAACCTGCAACTCTCACTAAGTCCAATTCCTTAAACACCACAGCACACTGCTCATTTTACCAGTATGGGAGGGGAAGGTGGTTGCTACGAACTACTATTGTAAAGCCTTCCCAGGCAATACCTGCATATCTGTGCCTTGCTGACATATCATTAATCAGTAATGAAAGCTGTATGAATTGCCAACAGCAAGCTCCATGTGCCACGAGGATGAATGAAGTAAGATGGCTTAAACAGTACATTATAGGCAGTAGACTGGATCCCAAAGGCCCTCCGTTAGAAACTGTTGCAGTTCAAGGGTTCCATTGACCGTGGACCGCTTGGTTATGTGAGAGCCGCACAAACAACTGCATTTGAGCATACCCCATACTTACTGGTCCTGTGTGGCAACAGAGTGTGAAAATACAATCCTATCCATCAACAGCCCACTCCCTCCCTCTCCACATGGTCCTCATTATCTGAGCTGGACTGACGAAGTGGGAGGGGGGCGAGTAGTACAGGGAATAGAGAGGAAAGGGGGTGGAGAGAAAGAGAGTGAGAGAGAGAGAGAAAGAGAGAGAGGTTAAGAGAGTGGAGAGGGGGAGGAGAGAGAAAGCGGGAAGGAGAAACATGTGCTGTGGTGTTCGGGGTCGAAGACAAGCTGCCACCTTTACATTCCTGGACTTAATGATGCATGAGGGAGGGAGAGAGGTGCACAAACACACACACACACACACACACACACACACACGCACACGCACACACACACAGACAAACACACACACACAGACACACACACACACACACACACACACATATGCACACAGATGCACACTTGCTGACACACTCATACCCACTCACACACAATATTCGCTTTGGTTGTCCTTGCCATTCAAATTAAATTTACAACAACGACAATGGCACAAATGCATTTGTAAAAAATATGTTGGTTTTCATCATCATCATCATCATCATCAGTACCATTAACCTTGTGACTACCTCCCTGTCTCTGTGATGATGTGATGTGACCCTGTGATGCATTTATATCAGAGGAAGCCTGCGTCCATGTCCGATATCTATAACATCGAATAATATCGACAATACGTCAGGACGGCATCTCTAAAAACAGATAATTGGAATCAAACACATTGTATGAAAACGCAAATGAGTGAGCCAGTGCAATGCAGTGCTATAGCCGTCTCCTCATCTCTGCGCCTTTCTAACAAAACCTGTAGAGGAAAATATAGTGGACTCACACTTTTCGAATAATGTGTTCATTTAAAAAAACACGCAGGTCAAATGTAGATTCTTTGTTCCGACACTTTGTAAATATATCCTCCACAAGCACACATTTTTAATCTATTTGTGGAATTTCCATAACTTGCAGATGCAGTTATGTCAGAGTGAGTGGTTTCACAGTGAGGATGCCCCCCCCCCGAAGCAAATAAAATAAAGACATCATCTTTTACGACGTGAGAAGCAGTGCTGCTGAACCATCCGGATACCTGCTCATTGAAGGAAGCGGCCGGCCTCATACGGTAGCTCGGTGTGCACGGACGGACAGAGTGGCTCTCCCCGCCGCGCACCCCTGTGAGGTCAGCGCAGGGCGTCGTCGCTCAGTGAGGTGTGGTAGAACGTTGGGATTAGGCTCACGATTTCCAGCCCCCTCCAAACAATGAAGAGAAACTGCCTGCTCCCGGGAGAGAGGCGCTGACTGACTGCTGCAGCCCAACACACCAGTGCCTTTCACGGCCTCAGGGAAATAGTGTCCAGTGATGCACTACCCCCCAATAACACTTCACCAATTATCTCTCACGCCACTAAAACCAGTCAGAATTAAAGACAGAGAAGGGGGTTGCACTCTCTCTCTCTCTCTCTCTCTCTCTCTCTCTCTCTCTGGCTGACACAGCCGCTCTTTAATTAATAACATTCATTAATTAAGCATCAGTACGACAGGAGTGTGAGAGGAGACAGAAGCGAGCACAACTTCAGAACGCAAGTTTAATTACAGACTGCTGCGGCAGACACACACACACACATGCCTGCACTTGCGCACACGTGCGCGCGCACACACACACACACCCTCGCTCGCACGCTAGCATGCCCTCACTCGCATACACGCACGCATGTGGGTAAATGTTCCTTTGTGTATATGTGTGTGTGTGTGTGTGTGTGAGTGTTTGTTTTTGTTTGTGAGAGAGAGAGAGAGAGGAGAGAGAGCGCAGCAAAGAAAGAGAGCTAGAGAGCGGACATGAGATACTCCTTCTCATTGTTTATACATCTTATATTATTTTCTTTCCTCACTGCTTCGCTAAATACTGTATCTTCTGCCTCTCTCACTCTGTCCTTCTCTACGTGTGACCAAGAAGCGGGCTTAATTCCCCTACCCCTCAGCCGCCGCCCCCACCCCCAATCCTCTTAACTGCTTCGTCCACTGCTACAATCCCTGTGTGGACATCTAAACTTCTGGGGCTTGCCAGCCAACCATATAACCTCTCTGGCACAGCACAGCCAATCACACAGTCCGACCTGCCATTAATAGCCAATCCACCACAATCACTCAACACGGCTCTTGCAGCAACTGCAGTGTGAGTCAGTGGTCAAGGGAAGGTTGGAAGTTAGGTTGCTTTTTTTCGTTTTAATTCAGTTCTAATGAATCAAAGATGCTGAGGGGACAGCAAGTGATTTTTCTAATAAATCCAATATATTGTGTGTGCTGACTTAACTTGTCCTATGTTAAATTAAGTAAATAGGCCTGGTCATATATGTGACCGCTTTAAGGCACAAAGTACTTACGATGAATAACATTATACATTCATTACAAATTAAATAAACAAAAACAAATAAAAAGCAGCAATACATAGAAGTGAACACAAATCAGAAGTACATGGAGATCATCACGTATTTGAGCCAGTACAGCCAGAGTAATTCTCACTCTGCAATACGTGTTGCCTTAGGATTGAATCAGTCTCTTGCATTCTGTGGCAGCAATGAATGTTTTCAAGAAACTGCACCACGCATCCTGCTAAAGCTCTGGTCCTCAGTGTAGCAATGCCCTACGGTCCAGGCGATGTCAGTGAAATTGGTAGCCAATAGTTCTGCACTCCGGATTGCACATAATTGGCCATAGCGCCACAGATCTGTGCGTAAAGCGTGCGCAAATTTTGGAATTCATCAATTTGTTCTTAGTTAAAAATGTTAGAGTAGGCTACGAACGGATTTGCGACAGCCACAGACCAGCCGTACACACAAATACGTAGGCTACATATCGGGAAACGACACAACCTGGGCCCCGTTCCACGCAGCTGGCTAACTAAGCTAACTGGATAACTTTCAGGATAACCTGACATACATCTGTTAAATTCCGTTCCTCGAAGCAAGCTAAAAGTCTAGCCGACTAAGTTACCATGGCAACACATCCTTAATCTTAAACCGGCTCCACCGCGAGATAACTTGAAGATCGGTGTATAAACGCTCACACCCCTACACAAGGAAAGAACTTGACACCGCGCCACACTTCTAGGACCAAGGAGCACTCTTAATACCGTTTTATCAACGTAAAGACACTTTAAATATATTCAAAAGTCTGATTTTACAAACACGAACCCCCGCCTCTCAGAATTCTTTATTATGAATGCAGCAATACATTACATTCTCCCATGGCAAGAAAAACCTATGTACCGCTTTCAAGATATCCATGTAGGTTTTGTACCCCCCTGGTTTCATGCGCAAATGTTTGTCTTGTTTGTATTTGCATTTTTTGTTTTAATTTATTATATATGATTGACATTTAGCATTTTTCTTTAAAAATCTTAACTAGATTATAGATTTCCGTTAGGAAATAGTTTAGGCAACTCTGTTTGACCAATACAGATTCGGCCGGTCTGGCGAGATATCACTTCAAAACCTAGTAGAGCCATAGCCTACATTACCCATACGGCGTAACCGTGCTTTGACATTGACACACAGACCCGTTGTGCTCCAGGGTTGTGCTTCTTCGCTCGTGGCGCATGCCTCTACTCAGTTGGCGATGCACGCTTACAACATAGCATACAATACAATAATGTCGAAAATCATGAGGTCAAAATATGACAAAATACAATATTTTAATGCCCTATCTCTTTCCAAACTGCAGGCATGTAGAATTAATTTTAAATTGTCAAAAATATTTGTATTAAGGTAAATTCTTAAGCATTTAATTTAGCGGCGTGTTTCGCCACGCTCTAAATTTGGCAGGCGCTGCAGTGTTGGATTTTGTACATAATTGTTTTGTAGCTACTCCTCGAAGATCTCCATTATGAGTTCTTGCACCATTTGGCTAAAGATCCCAATGGAGTCAAATTAGTGCCAAAAGTATTGATCGAAAAACATACAATACGTAGGCTAATCGTAAAAATAATAACTGTACGCACAAGTGGAATGATGTGCATTGAGATCATCAAACATAAAATAAATGCAAATAAAAAAATGTAACTGTAAACAAAAAAATGGTTCAGACCTTTCAAAAGTATATTTCAAATCATTAATTTCCTGTTTCAATCAATGATAATGTATTTGATTCCGTCTCTTGTCAATACGGATTTCTCTCCTTTACTTTAAAATAACTTTTTCGGTTTCGAATTTTGGCACATTTTTTACGGGCAGGCGAGAGAGGGCGTGTATTATGCAATAAACAAAGGCTTAAGCTGCTGCCTTGACTTACGGTCAACAGTTCGCCTGCATTGAATTGGCTTGCATTGAATTAATGTAATAGCTTAATTCGTATTCAGGCCAGTTTGTTTAATAAATATGCTAAAATGTATATTAAAGGCTCGAAACGTGTGATAATGGCGTATTTGGCTTTGCTGAAAGATCAAGCAGGCCGCTCTTTGAAAAGTGAGCGCATCTTTAGAGATCGGGAAGACATGACGAATGGCTTATAAGCCGTTTTTGATTGCTAAGAAAAGTTATTCTTTCTAGTACCTCAAAGTTCTTGCTTTGACTTTGAGTCTCGGATATGCGACTGTGAACTCAGAAGAGCCTTATATGGGGGTGCCCGGGCGTGTATTGTGCTAATTTAAAATGACATAAGAACAATTGGTCACGTAAGAACAATTGGAATCCATAAATATACGAACGTGCAAAAGAATGAAATTGAAGATGCGCATTTCATGAGTGCGTTTCATGAATGCTTTTCATGAATGCTTTTGCGTGAGAACTTTTTCTCTAGTGAATGAGACCCAATGACTGCAGTTGAGCTGGTGGACTGCAGAGTTAACAGAGGTGGTGGCTGGCAGTATGAGCCTCTGAGGAGACACTTGCTTGTCTGCACTCTTCTAAACTGATGGAGGACATTGCAGTGATGGCAGGGGCCTACAAATACGATTGGGTATTCCACATTGCGGAAAAAAGTGTGGATAAAAATTGGTTAAAATATGCAGCAAAATGCAGTGCGTTAGGAAGTGCCTTAATCGTCATATTGAAATGACTGGCACCCTATTCAGTCGCCAGTCATGCCCTGGTACTTGGCCAAGATGCAGTGTCTAAATGTGCCTGTAAGGTAGGTAGATAGGTACTGGTAGGTATGTCTCCTGAGAGGTAAGACTTTTAAACCACAGCCCTGGCCATCAAGACCCAGATCCCCAGCCCTGGGAGATAATCCTGCTCATATTCTGGTTCTAGTGGGGATTTTTGGAGCAGGCACACTTACGCTACTATGACCCAAGAAGTCTAGGGCACATAAATGTATTGAGAATTGTACCTCAATGGTATGTGCCACTTCTGCATGTTTTCACACCGGCAGGGTGGAGTTCTGACAGTATTGCTCCAGCAGTGTGTAAAGTTGTGCCACAGCCCTTGCTCTGTGGGCAACTGAAGGACTAGCCTTTTGCATGCAGCCAGAATCCGACTTTCACTTAAACTGAGTCTGGGGGTGATAATCCAACTAATCTGCAAACCCACAAGTGTAAATATCGGACAGCTTTAGACTGTCTCACACTGTGGTCCTTTATAAAGAATTTCTAGTTATCAGTGCCTCATTCCCTCCTGCCGTACGTTTCAACCGCCCTCTCTTTACCTGAACTCACCTATATACTCTAGGTCAGGGGTGCCCAAGTTCGGTCCTGGAGAGCTACTGGGTGTGCAGGCTTTTGTTCCAGCCCTTCACTAACACACCTGATTCCACTTATCAACTGCTCGTCAAGGCAATGAATGTTCAAATCAGGTGTGTTAGTGAAGGGCTGGAACAAAAGCCTGCACACCCAGTAGCTCTCCAGGACTGAACTTGGGCAGCCCTGCTCTAGGTGCAGTCCTACTACACACTTCTATTTGTACCACCACT
>JAINUG010000321.1:0-34593 GCA_029706075.1 Aldrovandia affinis
AATCTTATGTTTTCGTTTAATCTACAGTCATAATTCATTATTTTTAAGAAATGTATTGTTTTACATCTATTTTGATGCAATAAGTTACAGAGTTATGCGTTAGCCAAATTCATTGTATAGCTAAGCTCTACAGTGATAAATATTGGTAAAGAAATATTTCATAAGAATATAAATGCATGGTAGTGATTGTTAAAGTACATCATTTGTTGTGTATTGGAATGTACAAGTAGAAAAGGCAATGTAACTTTAGTTCATGGTGTGTTTGCAATTCATGTACAGTCATTTACAATGGGCATATCATTTGTTTGCAGTTTCACCCTGTCCCTTTCAATCATTAAACCTGTGAAAACGATGAAACAACTGTCTCCAGAGTCATGATGGAGGGAAGGCGTTTAGCTGACTGCCAAGTTATATACTGCACATATACCGAGGGCAGCACAACAACTATCACAGCTTCTGAAAACTAACTACCAAGACGTCAACTGAATCTACTCCCGCACCCCTCTCTCTCTCCCTTTAGTTCCACACAGGACAGCCACACCAATAGCAGCTACACCCACAGTTGCTCTGCTGCCCACACTTGTGCTAGCCTTGCTTACTTAATTAATTCATTACTTAATTTCCCAGTGTTACAGGTATGATACGCAGACGCCTGCAATGATGTCTATTGCTGTATTACTGCACTGATCTTGTGCGCTAACTATGATTGTTCTTACCATGTATTAATGCACATCTTGTAAGTCGCTCTGGATAAGAATGCTTAAAATGTAAATTCCAAACGTTTTCACCAAGGATACACATGCACTTCTGCAGCTGTAGCACCTGGCTTTATCAAAAATGTAAAATAATTCATAAATGATTTGATTTCACTAATTATGAGCAGAAGCAGAAGCATGAAATCATGAAACGGATCAGCCCTCGTTGTGCACCACTGCTGCATAGAGTATATAAAAAAAACAATTCAGAGATATATAAGGTAAAATATTGTAATATGTGGCTTTAGGCTTTTTTCCTCTTCCTTAACTTTCATTTTTCTACTACAATATCGGAAAAAAGTACTTAGGATTACTTTTGACATCTTGGGCCATTTTAATTTTAAAGAGCCTTTTAGCTGCTCTTATTTGTTTATTTGCTTAGCCTAAAGCCACATATTACAATATTTGACCTTATATATCTCTGAATTAAGAATCAGGAAGGAGTTTTGCTTTATAATAATAAGGATATTGCCGATACAGTTAGTATGGCCTTGGCTTTACCAAGGAAGAGGTTATAAATATGTACAATCAATGTATAAAATGTTTTAGAAGATATTGCGGTTTTAGAGGATTTTGACAACATTGATATAAGGGATGGAGTAGTACAAAAATGACAAAAAGACAAATTAGGCAGCAGGCCCCCGATGGTATATATCCAGGAGTACTCAAGTAACTTGAGGAGATCATTTATAAACCACTGAATGATATTTTTATGCAATCCCTAAAAACTGGAGAAACACCAGACAACTGGAAGCAAGGTAGTACAATTCAAATATATTGGAAGTGGGACCGTACTTACACAAGGAATTATAGGCCTGTCAGTCTAAGCTGTATCTCATGTAAAATACTGGAATGTATTATTAGGGATAAGTTGGAATAAATAGAGAGTATAATTGGCTTTCAAATTGGGGAGAAAAACGGGGAGAAATCAGAAAAACCTTTTTTGCATTTGACAAGGTACCACATGAGAGGCTTATTGTTCAAATGAATTCAGTAGGAATTGCAGGAATTGTTTCAGAGTTGGTTCAAAATGATCTGCAAGGGCGAATACAAAGAGTAACAATAGGTGCAGTCATAACTGACCTAGGTGCTGTGGGCCTCTACTCTTCCTTATTTACATAAATGATCTTGATAGGGACGGTAGTAGCAAAATAGTTCAATTTGCAGATGATACAAAACTTGGGGGTTTAGCAAACAGTTTACAACCTATTAATCCAAGATGATTTAAACAAAATCCAGAAGTGGGCAGATACCTGGCAGATGATTTTGAATATAATATTTTTATATTACATATAGATGTTTCAATATTGCTAAATGTAAAGTTCTGCTTGTGGGAAATAAAAATCTAAGACATGAGTATTTAAAAAAATATATAATAATCGAATGTGTTCAATTTGAAAAAGACTAGTATATGAAGGTCTAGCAGGATTTAAGCATTGTGCAAGCTTCGTTAAAACAAGTCCAAACAGGATGCTGGGATATATGGCACTATTAAGTATAAATATTGATGTTATACTGATGTTATACAGTATAATGCCATTATCAGGCCTCATTTCCAGTAATGTGTGTAGTGTGTAGTGTGGGCCCCACACTGCAAGAAAGACACAGAAGCTCTTGAGAAAGTAGAAAGAAGGGCAATTAAAAGTTACAAGACTTAAGATGCTCAATCTAGGCCTATTCAAGCTTAGCAAAGGGGGTGGGGGGATTTTTTTAAATCCATAAATATATGAACAAAGTGAACTACATGGGTTGAGTTCCATTAGCGGAGCAAGAGAGCACAGATAGAAATTAGTTAAAGGTCAATTCCGAATTGATATCAGGACATTTTCTTTTTCTTACACAGAGAGTTGAGCATGTGTGGAACTGCTTGCCAGGTCATGTTTTCGAAGCATAAACATGTGTGGTATTCAAGTTCAGGCTGGATGCAATAGTGGATATTATCTAAACTGTAGGTAAATGACAAGCCTAGATGGGCTTATATGTTTATGTTCTTAAGAGTAACTGTGGCAGATTAATCCTTGAAGATTTCATTCGATTTTATTGGGTTGCTTTCTCCCCAAACAGACTAAATGCATTTAAAACTTCCGCTTGTCCCTCCCTACAATATAACAATGAAAAAAATACATTTCTGGACTTGTATGATCAAGGATTTTTACATACTTCTCATTATTTAGAAAACATACCGACCGAAACATTTTGCTGAGAGCGGATAGTGTCCATCCATATGCACTTAAAAAGAACATCCCTTCATGACCAGTTACAGGGGATCTGGCACATTTGCAATCGGCACAAAGATTTTGAGGTCCAGCCAATAGAAATGCAAGAACGTTTTTCTAATCTAGGGTGTGATAAACACGTGATCAAGTGGGGTCTCACCAAGGTGAAATGAGTAAAGAGGAGTGGACTTAAATGGAAGCTAAAAAGATAAATCAGAAGGGTCTAAAAAGGTTGGTGGCACGCTCCAGCACGGTCACCCAAATTAACCGAATCAAAAGAGCTGGCGCGTCGCACATTTGACCCTCAGTTACAAGAAGTATTCCTACAACCGCAATAACGAGCTAAAAACATGCTCCAGCAATTGATAATGCATTTGTCTGACAATATAAAAATGACATGGATAGGATATCAACCAAAAGGCAGCTCAACAGCGCCCCCATGTGGAACAGCCACGCTACATCATCCTCCCTGGTCAGAGTTCAGCACATCTCAAATGTATCTGGTGTGTTATCATTGTGGGGGAGGGGGACTGAGGCACCCATTTAGACTTAATGCTCCATAATAACAAAGACCTTGATGCTAATAAGGTGTGATTGCGTATGCTACTTGCGGGCTCGGTTGTCCGGTCAGTCTGTAACTCTGGGGTTCGTATCTCTGAGATTCTACTGTATCGGATGTTGAATAAGATGATTACTATATTTCTATAGTACTGTATACTCTATACGATCTGTTTCTGGTTTTGAACAAAATACTTTTGGTAGTTTTTCTGGGCGCAGTGTAGTATAATGGTTAGCGAACTGGGCTGCAGAGGTTGCAGGTTTAATACAGAAGTGGGGGAACTACTGTCATACCCTTGAGTTAAAGATGCTTAACCTGAATTGCTTCAGTAAAATATCCAGCTGTATAAATGTATTAAATGTAAAGAAATGTAAAATGTAAGTCGCTCTGGATGAAAGCGTCTGCTAAATGCCTGTAATGTCTACACAGACACACACACGCACACAACTATACACACACTGTGTACACACATGTAGCGCCCCCTTGCTATCTATGCTTAACCCTCTGAGGTCTGTGCTAAGCTTTGAGATGGTTTGTAATTTTGGCATGGTCTGATATTTATCTCAATTTCATCAACTTAACACACACTTACTCCAAAGTGTTTGATATTTTTATTTGAAGGACAATCACAGCTACATTTGTATGCCATCAATAGTTTGGTCAGTATCATATGCAGCTTGTAAATAGATCTACAAACACACAAGTTAAAAATAGTAAATTTTTCTGCTGTCACAAAAGTTGTGAAAGCACACACTAAACTATAGTGACGAATTGTTTTGCCAATGTGCGTTTGTTCATCAAGGTCTTGGTTATGTCAGGGTGTGAAAACAGTTTAGCACATCTGAGATCTAAATAGCTAAAAACCTGTTTTTATCAGAACTGGTCACATTTATTTCAGGCTGTGGGAGGGCTAAATGCTAAATACCTGAATATTCCTTATTCATTGTCCACACCTCTAAGAGTTGTCAGATGGGCCATCTCTCTCTCTCAAAGGCCATCAGAGTAAGCAAGTCAGTGAGCCATGCAGAAGAATATATGCTTTTTTCATTTTGGAAGATTTATTGAAAACAGCACACAAACTACTATACAGTATATACAGGGGAATGCCACATATTACAAGTCATACAGCCTAACAATAATGCACATAATATCCTCCTGAGACCCAAGGAAAAAAAGGGTCTTCCAATTAAACTTTTTTTGTGATTTTTTTCACTTTAGAGTTAAAACAACAACTCACAATTTAGATTTTAAATGGCTAAGCAATATTTGAGTTACCATTTCTCCTTTCACGACAAGCGCTTCTTGTGGCAGCAGCCATTTTGGCTCTTATTTTATTATCCACAAACGTAGGCAAAACAATGTCGGAGGCGACACGCAAATAACTCACAAAACAAACCAAAATGATAAACGAACTGGAACAAACAAAGCTAGCTGAACAAACAAAGCTAGCTAAACAGCAAATCCAAAACGTAATCCCAAACACGGATTTAACTAAACAGAAGCACTCTAATAATAAACAAAAACAAGAATCGATTTTACAAGGACGTGAGATCATGAAACCGATCATGCTACATACGATTTTTTATAATATTTTAGGCTGTTTGAAAAGTATTCTTCCATAGATCTTGTGTGCCTATTGAAATTTGTTACGTTGCAACACGCGGAATATGTAGTCACAAGACGCGGAATTCATATATTGAATATATATATACGAGTATTTGATAACATGGCAAATCAAATATAGTTACTTACTCTTCATCAGTTGTTGTCCTCGTCGCTTTCCATCAATGCTCTCAAACACTGCAGCGCAGAAAATCTTTCCATCTTGAATAAAATTGTATGTCTGTATAAAATCTTGCTTCAAATTGTCGACAGTTTGTGTTGTTTACACCGGCGTTTTCACACATGGCCCCACGCCCCTCCCCACGCACCTCCTCGAAACGTAGCACCTAGTTACCATGTCAATAGAAGGGGGACGTTACTAACAGGTAAAAAAGAGAGTAAAAGGCAAGGTTTACTTTTGGTCTAATTAACCTAATTTAAAAAATCCCATTTGATTTGCCAGTGCTCAAATCGGAAAGTCGCGATTCTAAGGTTTCTGTCAATGTTTTTGTCGCGTGTGTATGATAAAATATCGCGAAGTTAGAAATAGTAATATACTTTTATTGCTGCTGGGAGCGGCGCCGCTCCCGTCGACCTCAGGGGGTTAATGAGGGAACTACCCTGAGTTCTGTTTATGGGGACGATATGTTATCGTCTTTAAAATTATTATAATAGTAACTACTACTCACTCATTTACTTATGAGCTTGAAATGGAAATAACCAAATACAAGGAATCACTGTAAAATTAGTTGAACCATTTACTACAAAAGATAACAATACAAACATAAATCATTAAGTTTCACCCTTTAAACAAACAAAAAACATCTGTTCTCTGACAGGGTAATATATATGACGCTTTTATCCAAAGCGACTTACAGTAGTGAATGCATACATTTTCAGTATATGTGGCCCCAGTGGGGAGCCATGCTCTACCAACTGAGCCACGGAGAGCCAGGGTAAATCACAACACTGTTTTGACTCAACTCAAATTACACTTCACTTGTTTTCTTATACTTTCCCAAACCAAGCTGTTAAATAAAAAGGCCTTAATACTTTTATGAAAAGAAAAGCCGGCAAAATAAAATACCCCAACCACTTGCGCTGCAGGCCTGGTGCGTTGCTCGCGTGCGTTGTAGCCACACTATGGCGACTCCTTCACTCTACTGAGCAGAAAGATAAAAAACAGTTCACTCACAGTTTCACGAGGTAACAGCGCTCACGGCTCCTTTCTCCTGAGTCCCGTACTGCAGCTAGAAGGAAAGTCTGTCGAAACGCCGGGAAGTCTCTTTCACCACGATCTCCTCCGTGTCGCTCAAACACTTTCGAGTACCCCATGTTGGCGAACCGCAAAATCCTTTGAGCATTCCAGACGAGTCAGCTAGCTAGCGATCTCACTCACGTGTACTACACTTGGGCTATTCAGATGACGGGCTGACAGAACGTTGACTTCTTGCCGAAGAAATTGTTCCTACAGTCGGATACAATAACTTATAAAGTCCACTGGTTGAGCACTTCACCTTATTATATCATTCCAGCATAATATTTTGCCAATTTTTTCTATTTTCAGTTTCAAACCCTCGAGGCTTATTCACATCCACATAGGTTTCGCATGCATTTTTCAAAAGCCAAAAGTTATGTCATGGATTCCTTCTAATAAAGAATTCTCCTGGAGACTGGATTTTGTGGTTCCGAAGAGACTTTACAAAGTAACAAAGCTGAGTTGGTTCGCGAAGCAACTCCCGCTCCAAACTCGGCTTTTATCCATTCATGGTAGTGCATCTGACCACGGTAAGAGTATCTTGTTGCGTTCTAGTCCGTGTTGGTAACCCGGCGTTAGACTTCGTGTGTAGTTCTGCGTTCTCTGCCTGTTTGCACCCGTTGCAGGAGCAGGTCT
This sequence comes from Aldrovandia affinis, assembly GCA_029706075.1. Lineage (NCBI taxonomy): Eukaryota > Metazoa > Chordata > Actinopteri > Notacanthiformes > Halosauridae > Aldrovandia > Aldrovandia affinis. The sequence goes on from JAINUG010000321.1 coordinate 7,027, forward strand.
CGTTACTTTGTTAGTCTAATTAGTAGCTTGTTGCTTTTGTTCCACAGTTTATTAGTTGATTACTAGCTTCAGTCGCTGCTTAGAAGATTTAGTTCAAAGTTTGATTGATACTTAGCATTTCAACCAGTTTTGATTAACAGGCTTAGCACCCGTGTTTGCAGTTGATTAATGTAAGGAATTGGTAATTAGTCTCTATTGTTGTCAGGGGGCATTCGCCACATATAAGCAATCATAGTTGTGGATAGCGGCAGCTCTTCGCGGCAGCCTCACCTTCCTAGCCTCACCGAACGAAGACTCGGCGGACAAAGACAAAGGAGTCTACCTGCAGGAGTCCACCGAGGGGGGCCAGCTAGGGAGTGCTCGCCGCACGGTGAGTATCATAGTTTTGTATCTCCCTGTTCTACTTCCTCTGCATCTAACACTACATGCATCCTCCCTATCCCAGTCCATGTCTCCTCTTCTAGATTGCCTAGAAGGAGAGATTCTACCCACACCCGTAATCTGTCCAACCTCATCCACCCTCCTAGATCTCCCGGTGTTGACGTGGTGGTAGCAGGCGGACTATGGAACTGCCAGTCCGCTGTCCGGAAGGCCGATTTCATCTCGGCCCAGGCCTCCCTACTTTCCCTGCAGTTCCTGGCGCTCACGGAGACGTGGATCACTCCACAGAACACGGCCACCCCTGCTGCTCTCTCTGCCGCCTACACCTTCTCCCACACTCCACGACCCTCAGGTAGAGGTGGAGGGACAGGTATACTCATTTCCCCCTGTGGAGATTTGGTATTGTTCCTCTTCCTCACTTTTCACCCTCCTCCTTTGAATTTCATGCTGTCACTGTCACTGTTCCATGTAAACTGCACATCATTGTTCTTTATCGCCCTCCAGGTCCACTGGGGAGTTTCCTAGACGAGATGGATGCCCTACTCAGTGCCTTCCCTGAGGATGGCACTCCCGTCTTACTCCTCGGGGACTTCAACCTGCAGCTAGAGTCCTCCCAGGCCTCTGCATTCCTCCCCCTGCTTCAGTCCTTTGACATCACCATGGCTGAATCCCCATCCACCCACAAGGCCGGTAACCAACTGGACCTGGTCTTCACCAGGAACTGCGCCTCACCCAACATTACGGTATCGCCTCTACATGTGTCTGACCATTCCTTTCTGTCCTTCTCCCTCCCCCTCCCCTCTGTCCCTAAACCATCTTCACCTGCTCCCACTGTCCTTGTCCGTCGCAACCTCCACTCTCTCTCACCCGCTGCCCTGTCAGCTACTGTGCTATCTTCCCTTCCCCCTACTGATGCCTTCTCTCAGCTACCTGCTGAAGTAGCATCATCCACCCTACTTTCCTCTCTCTCCTCCTCCTTTGACTTAGTCTGTCCTCTATCCGCTAAACCCGCTCGTCTCCGCCCCCCCGGCCCCCTGGCTAACCGATTCCATTCGGGCTAACCGACTGAAGCTGCGTGCGGCAGAAAGGAAATGGAGAAAATCCAAATCCCCTGTAGCTCTGTGTGACTTCCACACACTCCTGGCTTCCTTCTCCGCTAACCTCTCCTCTGCTAAGTCTGCATTTTTCCTTTCTAAAATTCAATCTTCTGTTTCCAACCCACGTAAACTCTATGCTACGTTTTCCTCTCTCCTCACCCCTCCTCCTCCCCCACCCCCCTCCTCTATAACCGCCGATGACTTCTCATCCTTCTTTCACGAGAAGGTTGAGGTCATTCACAACTCCTTCCCCCCAACCTCTCCCTCTCCCATCCTGCTACCTAAACCTCCCACTCCTCTGTCCTCCTTCTCACCCCTCCCTGACTCGGACATCCTTCAACTTGTTCTCTCCCACCGTCCCACCACCTGCCCTCTTGATCCCATTCCTTCCCCCCTCTTCCAGTCCATTGCTATGGACATCCTCCCCTTTGTCTCTAATGTCATTACCTCCTCTCTTTCCTCTGGCTCTGTCCCCTCCTCCCTCAAATGCGCTCAGGTTGTCCCCCTCCTCAAAAAACCCTCTCTGAATCCTGCTGTCATCTCTAACTACCGACCTGTCTCTCTCCTCCCTTTCCTCTCCAAAACGTTAGAGCGGGCTGTCTATAATCAACTGTCTGCTCATCTCTCACAGAACGACCTGCTTGATCCTAACCAATCTGGGTTCAGAGCAGGCCACTCCACAGAGACTGCTCTCCTTGCGGTCACAGAGGCTCTTCACGTCGCTAAGTCCCGATCCCTTAGCTCCGTCCTCCTCATCCTCGACCTGTCGGCGGCATTCGACACCTTGGACCACCGGATCCTGCTCTCATCTCTCGTCGAGATGGGAATCTCTGGATCTGTGTTGACATGGTTTGAGTCCTACCTGGCTGACCGGTCCTACCAGGTGGCCTGGAGCGGATCCCTCTCCTCTCCCCGCACCCTCTCTACCGGTGTCCCGCAGGGCTCGGTGCTAGGCCCTGTCCTATTTTCTCTGTACACCAAGTCACTTGGCTCTGTTATTTCTGCTCATGGTTTTTCCTATCACTGTTATGCTGATGACACTCAACTGTTTCTCTCCTTCCCTCCATCTGATACCCAGGTCCCGGCATGGATCTCTGCATGCCTGGCTGACATCTCCGCATGGATGTCCACCCACCACCTGAAGCTGCACCTGGGGAAGACAGAGCTGCTCTTCCTCCCAGTGAAGGGCTCCCCGATGATTGATGCGTCAATCACCGTGGAAGGCTCCATAGTGTCTCCGTCCCAGTCTGCCAGGAGTCTTGGGGTAACCCTGGACAACCAGCTGTGCTTCTCGAGCCATATTGCAGCGATCACTCGGACCTGCCGTTTCTCCCTCCACAACATCCGGAGGATCCGACCGTTCCTCACCCAAGAGGCCACTCAACTCCTGGTCCAGGCCCTGGTGATCTCACGTCTGGACTACTGCAATTCCTTGCTGGCAGGCCTTCCAGCCTGTGCCATCAAGCCACTGCAACTAGTCCAGAACGCTGCTGCTCGCCTGGTGTTCAACCAGCCGAAGTTCACCCACGTCACCCCTCTACTCTCCTCTCTGCACTGGCTCCCCATCGCAGCACGCATCAGATTCAAATCACTGGTGCTTGCTTTTCAAGCGGCCAGAGGTACTGCTCCCCCATACCTCCAGTCACTCATCACGCCCTATACCCCGTCCAGACCTCTCCGCTCCGCCTCCGCTGGCAGACTGACTGCCCCATCCCTCCGGGCGCCTGGCAGCCGCTCCTCGCGGTCTCGCCTCTTCTCTGTCCTGGTCCCTCGTTGGTGGAACGACCTCCCGCAATTGGTCAGGACTGCGGAATCACTTCCAATCTTCCGCAAGAGACTCAAAACCCACCTCTTCAGACTCCACTACCCCTGATCTCTGTCCATCTAGCTAAATTGTCTTCACCACTGTCTACTTGTTCAACACTATACTCTTTATTTAAAATAAAAAAATAAAAAACATGTAAAATACCTCTTCCTTCCCGGTGTTACAGGTATGGTACGCAGATGCCTGCAATGATGTCTATTGCTGTATTCCTGCACTGATCTCGTGCGCTAACTGTGATTGTTCCTACCATGTATTGATGCACATCTTGTAAGTCGCTCTGGATAAGAGCGTCTGCTAAATGCTTAAAATGTCAAATGTAAAAATGTATAACATAGAGTCACTCCTCTATATGCAAATGCCTAACATATAGGATTCCACATCTGTATCTACTTATGAACTATATTGGTGGCGTAACTGTATCAGTCTCTCAAAGGTATTATACAATAAATTATTTTGGCCTATAATCATACATAGTAATTATATTTACTTGATTATATGTTCCACAACATACTGATAGAAATGTACCTATACTGATTGGAGTAGAGTGAATAACTCAGCTACACTGCCCGTCCCAAAAAAAAGTCACACACTAATATTTAGTTGGACCACCTTTAGCTTTGATTATGGCACGCATTCACCGTGGCATCGTTTCAATAAGCTTCACAACATGTCACAACATATATTTCCGTCCAGAGTTGCATTCATTTTTCGTCAAGATCTTGTATTGATGATGGGAGAGTCAGACGGCTGCGCAAAGTCTTCTCCAGCACATCCCAAAGATTCTCAATGGGGTTAAGGCAGGGGTGTCCAAACTTTTTTCAAAGAGGGCCAGATTTGATCATGTGAAAATACCCAAGGGCCAATGGCTCATCTCGAGACTTTTTGAACCATAAAAGTTAAATGCAAATCCAGTTATATAACTATTTTATTTGCAATGACACAAAAATTGTCTTTTTTTTAATGAACATGTGCCCAAATGTAAGCCATTCGGGTGTGAAAAACCTAAAAACAATTCTGCCTTTCTTTCATATCTGAAGAATCAAATAACATAAAAACAATCTGTCTGGAGTACCTAAACAGGGCAACCAGCCAGTCCTCACTTTTAAATGTTTTGTTTTTCGAGAGGACAACGATGTTGAGAACCATGTAGACTCAAACAAAACCATATGGCAAACACTCCCAATTGAAATGCATTAGGTGACTTATTATGGGAAATTAGATGTTGTCTGTTAACATTTAGGCTAAGTTGCAGACAAATCTTAATCTTATCAAAAGATAAATACAATAAACACCGTAAGTCCATGTGCAGTACAGTATTTATAAATATGTTTTTTGCTTTTCAAAGTGACAGATATTACCATTTGAAAAAGCTGACATATCAGATCTAACGCAAATTCAAAATACTCAGAAACTAGAATGTATTCATTTCAGATGGCCTGGAAACAGGTACTGACTTAATGATAAGGGTGATACTGAGATCTTGACTTCAGTATAGGCCAGGTCTGTTTTAAAGCAGTGGTTGAGATACATAAAATATCACGCAGGTGGGAGTCACTGAGTTTTGACCTGAAGCGGTTCTTGTTGAAGTTCATAATTGAAAATGTCTGCTCACACAAATATGTGGAGCCAAACAAGCTCAGCATTTTCTTTGCAAATGTTTGCCTTTCTGGAAACTGGCCTTTATCCAGCTGCCGGTAAAGGTTCACAAGGGAAAGCTGCTGGTGTCAGCTGCGATATCCAGGTTGAATGTCAAGCAGCTCTTCTGCTATGTTCATGTCATCGTCAACTCCTCTACAAAAAATCAGTAACTGAGCGGTGTCAGATAAATCTGTGCTTTCATCACAGGCTAACAAAAAAAAATCTAAATTCATCCCCCTGTCACCCAGTTGTCTCTTAATATCTGATGAGATGTCTTCAATTCTCTGCACCACAGTGTTAGGAGCCAAGCAAACATTAGCAAATTCTTGCCTCAGATGGAGGGAAGGTGAGAAACAGTTGGGTGTCATCAGCATAACAGTGATAGGCAAAGCCATGAGCTAAGTGACTTGGTGTACAGAGAAAATAGGACGGGGCCTAGCACTGAGCCCTGCGGGACTCCGGTAGAGAGGGTGTGGGGAGAGGAGAGGGTTCCTCTCCAGGCCACCTGGTAGGACCGGTCAGCCAGGTAGGACTCAAACCATGTCAACGCAGATCCAGAGATTCCCATCTCGACGAGAGATGAGAGCAGGATCCGGGGGTCCAAGGTGTCGAATGCCGCCGACAGGTCGAGGATGAGGAGGACGGAGCTAAGGGATCGGGACTTAGCCCCGTGAAGAGCCTCAGTGACCGCAAGGAGAGCAGTCTCTGTGGAGTGGCCTGCTCTGAACCCAGATTGGTTGGGATCAAGCAGGTCGTTCTGTAAGAGATGAGCAGACAGTTGATTATAGACAGCCCGCTCTAACGTTTTGTTAAGGAATGGGAGGAGAGAGACAGGGCGGTAGTTAGAGATGACAGCAGGATTCAGAGAGGGTTTTTTGAGGAGGGGGACAACATGAGCGCATTTGAGGGAGGAGGGCACGGAGCCAGAGGAAAGAGGAGTTAATGACATTGGAGACAAAGGGGAGGATGTCCATAGCAATGGACTGGAAGAGGGGGGAAGGAATGGGATCAAGAGGGCAGGTGGTGGGACGGTGGGAGAGAACAAGTTGAAGGATGTCTGAGTCAGGGAGGGGCGAGAAGGAGGACAGAGGAGTGGGAGATTTAGGTAGCGAGATGGGAGAGGGAGAGGTTGGAGGGAAGGAGTTGCAAATGACATCAACCTTCTCGTGAAAGAAGGATGACAAGTCATCGGCGGTTAGAGAGGAGGGGGGTGGGGGAGGAGGAGGGGTGAGGAGAGAGGAAAATGTAGAATAGAGTTTACGTGGGTTGGAAACCGAAGATTGAATCTTAGAAAGGAAAAATGCAGACTTAGCAGAGGAGAGGTTAGCAGAGAAGGAAGCCAGGAGTGTGTGGAAATCAGACAGAGCTACAGGGGATTTGGATTTTCTCCATTTCCTTTCTGCCGCTCGCAGCTTCAGTCGGTTAGCCCGAATGGAATCGGTTAGCCAGGGGGCGGGGGGTCGGAGACGAGCAGGTTTAGTGGATAGAGGACAGAGTAAGTCAAAGGAGGAGGAGAGAGAGGAAAGTAGGGTGGATGATGAAGAGGCATCAGTAGGGGGAAGGGAAGATAGGACAGTAGCTGACAGGGCAGCGGGGGAGAGAGAGCGGAGGTTGCTACGGACAGGGACAGTAGGAACAAGTGAAGATGGTTTAGGCACAGAGGGGAGGGGGAGGGAGAAAGACAGAAAGCAATGGTCAGACGATAGGCGATACCGTAATGTTGGGTGAGGCGCAGTTCCTGGTGAAGACCAGGTCCAGTTGGTTACTGGCCTTGTGGGTGGATGGGGATTCAGCCATGGTGAAGTCAAAGGACTGAAGCAGGGGGAGGAATGCAGAGGCCTGAGAGGTCTCCAGCGGCAGGTTGAAGTCCCCGAGGAGTAAGACGGGAGTGCCATCCTCAGGGAAGGCACTGAGTAGGGCATCCATCTCATCTAGGAAACTACCCAGTGGACCAGGAGGGCGGTAAAGAACAATGATGTGCAGTTTACATGGAACAGTGACAGTGACAGCATGAAATTCGAAGGAGGAGGGTGAGAAGTGAGGAAGAGGAACAATACCAAATCTCCACAGGGGGGAGATCAGTATACCTGTCCCTCCACCTCTACCTGAGGGTCATGGAGTGTGGGAGAAGGTGTAGGCAGCGGAGAGAGCAGCAGGGGTGGCCGTGTTCTGTGGAGTGATCCACGTCTCCGTGAGCGCCAGGAACTGCAGGGAGAGTAAGGAGGCCTGGGCCGAGATGAAATCGGCCTTCCGGACAGCGGACTGGCAGTTCCATAGTCCGCCTGCTACCACCACGTCAACACCAGGAGATCTAGGAGGGTGGATGAGATTGGACAGATTACGGGTGTGGGTAGAATCTCTCCTTCTAGGCAATCTAGAAGAAGAGACATGGACTGGGATAGGGAGGTACCATGTAGTGTTAGTTGCAGAGGAAGTAGAACAGGGAGATACAAAACTATGATACTTACCGTGCGGCGAGCACTCCCTAGTTGGCCCCCCTCGGTGGACTCCTGCAGGTAGACTCCTCCGTCTTTGTCCGCCGAGTCTTTGTTCGGTGAGGCTAGGAAGGTGAGGCTGCCGCAAAAAGCTGCCGCTATCCACAACTATGGCTGCTAATATAGCCAAGTGATGCTAGGCACTAAGTAGCGAGTGCCACCTGACAACAATAGAGCCTAATTGACAACTGCTAGCTTTCTTCCGCTACTCGAGGAATGCTCAACTACAAACACGGGCTAATATAATAAAACCAATTGAAAACAGCTAAGTAGCAATCAGCTTTGAAATAAAACTACTAAGCAGCGATAGAATCTAATAACCGCTGGACATCAGCAACACAATAGCCTACTAGTTACGATAACAAAGTAGCGTTAAGTGCCACTTGTAACCAATGAAACAGGATACGAACGCAGGAGCTAAGCACAAAATCGAATGCCGGATAACTATCACTTACTAGCATGCGACGAGACAATTCTAACCGAGATACAATGCACACTGCTGGAGTTCTGGCAGTATCAGCTTTGAAATAAAACTACTAAGCAGCGATAGAATCTAATAACCGCTGGACATCAGCAACACAATAGCCTACTAGTTACGATAACAAAGTAGCGTTAAGTGCCACTTGTAACCAATGAAACAGGATACGAACGCAGGAGCTAAGCACAAAATCGAATGCCGGATAACTATCACTTACTAGCATGCGACGAGACAATTCTAACCGAGATACAATGCACACTGCTGGAGTTCTGGCAGTACACGCTTATATCCTACCTGACAACAATACAGACTAATTGACAACTGCTAGCTTTCTTCCGCTACTCGAGGAACGCTCAACTACAAACACGGGCTAATATAATAAAACCAATTGAAAACAGCTAAGTAGCAATCAACTTTGAAATAAAACTACTAAGAAGTGATAGAATCTAATAACCGCTGGACATCAGCAACACAATAGCCTACTAGTTACGATAACAAAGAAGCATTAAGTGCCACTTGTAACCAATGAAACAGGATACGAACGCAGGAGCTCAGCACAAAATCTAATGCCAGATAACTATCACTTACTAGCATGCGACAAGACAATTCTAACCAAGATACAATGCATAACACAGTCTTTAATAAACTCACCCTCCGTAAAAGGTTTGCCATGTTTAGCGACTAACGTGGCCACTTCGTAGCCTGCTTTGGTGATGTTTTCATTTGACTCATGGGCCCTCAAGAAGAACCACTCTTGTGAGGCCAGGGCAGCATGGAGTTGATGTACTTTTTTAGCCCGATCACTTCCTGTTAGCCTGTTGTATGTATTAGCATGTTTTGTTTGGTAGTGTCTCTTTACATTGAATTCCTTAAATACAGCAACAGTCTCTTGACAAATTAGGCAAACACAATTGTTTCGGTTTTCAGTGAAAAAATACTGCAATTTCCATCGTTCCAACTTTCCTCTTTTTATTTACAGTAGCCATGGCAGAGATTGGCGGCAAGGGGTCATGGCTCACACTGCCGGGCAGTTACAGAGTGGTGCTGCCACCATGATGTGAAAAGAGGAATTTCATTTTCAACCTGCATGATTTATTCATTCTGTTAGACAGTGCTGGCGGGCCATAAATAATACATTTGAAAACAGAACCTGCGGGCCGTATAAAATCTGACCTCGGGCCGCGATTGGCCCCCGGGCCGGACTTTGGACATGTCTGGGTTAAGGTTTGGACTCTGTGGTGGCCAATCCATGTGTGATGATGTCTCATGCTCCCTGAACCACTCTTTCACAATTTGAGCCCAATGAATCATGGCATTGTCATCTTGGAATATGCCCGTGCCATCAGGGAAGAAAAAATCCACTGATGGAAAATCCTGGTCATTCAGTATATTCAGGTAGTCAGCTGACCTCATTCTTTGGGCACATAACGTTGATGAACCTAGACCTGACCAACTGCAGCAACCCCAGATCATAACACTACCCCCACAGGCTTGTACGGTAGGCACTAGGCATGATGGGTGCATCACTTCATCTGCCACTCTTCTTACCCTGATGCGCCCATCACTCTGGAACACGGTAAATCTAGACTCATCAGACCACATGACCTTCTTCCATTGCTCCAGAGTCCAATCTTTATGCTCCCTAGCAAACTGAAGCCTTTTTTTCCGATTAGCCTCACTGACAAGTGGTTTTCTTAAGGCTACACAGCTGTTTAGTACCAATCCCTTGAATTCCCTTCGCATTGTGCGTGTGGAAATGCTCTTACTTTCACTATTAAACATAGCCGTGAGATCTACTGTAGATTTTTTATGATATGATTTCACCAAATGTTTAAGTGATTGCTGGTCACGATCATTCAAGATTTTTTTCCGACCACATTTCTTCCTCGAAGATGATGGTTCACCACTATCCTTCCTGGTTTTAATAATGCGTTGGACAGTTCTTAACCCAATCTCCTTAGTTGTTTTCTTTGCTTGATGCAGGCCAATCATTTGACCCTTCTGAAACAGATTAACATTGTTCCCATGACCACAGGATATGTCTTCCGACATGGTTAAGAAATGAGAAGCTACTCACTGCATCAGTTAGGGTTAAATAACTTGTTTCCAGCTAAGACATATTAATCACTGCAGTAATTATCCAATGGAAGGCTCTTACCTATTTGCTTAGTTAAATTCAGGTGGTGACTTTTTTTGGGGCCAGGCAGTGTAATATATGTGCAGTATCTCAGTTACAGTTTGGATCTCAGGATAAAATAGCATAATAAATGCATTAACAATGGTGGCATTAAACGTCTGCTTTGTGTGCTGTACCGAAACAAGTGATTTCTCTTTTCCCAAACCTTTCAATTGTGCTGGACACATCAGAAAGCACTGATCTGAAAGATCCTCCTGTAACCAGAGGCAGGGACAAGTCCAGCTGACATGCGACAGAACACCACTCTAGGGTTGAGTTTAAACTTTACCGACCTTGTTCAATACATTGACGCCTACTACTGTACAGAAGTGTAAGGACACCATGTCGCATAGGTTGCACAGAAGTATAAATTGCCAAGTGCTTGCGACATGTTGCATTGGGCGAACCGCAATGATATCGCACAAGTTATGCAAAAGCATGTAGAGGCCTTAACAACAATAGACATATGAGAAGAGATTCTGCATATGGCCCACTGCAGCGTGTCCAACCATAAAAATAAGACAGTGATGAGTTATCAATTTACTCCATTCCATTTACCCCATTTACTCCAAATGTGAAAATTATTTGGATGCACCAAATGTTCTGGGGCAGAAGAGCCCAGCTTATTTGTCACTTTTAACTAACAATTGTGGTGGTTTTATGTAATTGTCCACCACAATTGATAGATAAATAAAAAGTCACCAAACTTAATGAAGAAAGAAAGATTGTCATCACACTTACAACTTTATCATCACTTTGTTGGTTCATGCAGTGAGTGTGGAGTACTGCAACACTTTCAGTGTGCTGTGCTAAGACTTGACAACATTCTGTTGAATGCCCACTTCTAGGATATTGAAACCTAGACAAATAATGCCAATAATGAAAATCACAACTGTAGGGCAGTTTGCAGAACTATGCCCTGAAGTAACCCCAAAGAGTGTGAACTATGTTTATGTTGCCAGCAGGGAGCCAACAGGCGAGAACAATGGTATTGCCCCGGATGTCTCACAACCCCCACACTGATCCTGCTGTCTCAGCAAAACAGGACATGGTGGGGGCTGTTCTCAAGACTTCACCACATCACTGAGTTTAATGTGTTATACTGTAACTTCATCATTTACATGTACAGTATAATCATGTTTGGTGTTGTTGGAGAGCTGATGTCATGAGCAGTGGCTTGGTGTCATTGATGATGTGGTACGCTTACTAAAGATTTCAGAACACCGTTCAAAAGTGAACGGCGCAAATGCAAATGATCTACGGTCAGCAGCCATCTGTGAAACTGGCGGTGTGATGCGCGTACAGAAACAGCGCAGGCAGTGGTTCCGTTTTTCAGTGATTGTGTCCTTATTTGGTGTTTTATGGTTTCCTTTGATGTATGGGGATATAGGGGGAAAAGTGGCATACTTCGAGGAGATTCGTACTATGACCTCCTGCACAACTTTCACGTATAGTCTTTGTATTCTTACGTTACGCAAATTCTGTTTGATGTTTTTCTGCAAGTCCGGCTAATAAACATTTTCATACCAAAGCATCTCTCATTAATCTAAACTGCAGTTACACGTTTTGGTTTTAAGATTAAAGTTAACACACACATAGAACGTTGCACTCCGTAGTCACTCGTCTATACATTAGTGCCGTTGCAAGATATGCAACTGTATCCTTGCTAGGCTTTACACAGGCCAAAGACATGTCTGCATCTCATATAGAGATAGCAACACGTATAGAGCCACACTACGCGAGCCGAGAGACTATAGTCTCTCATTTGCCTATACGATTCTAGAAGTAAGAAGAGAAAGAGAAGAGAAGAAGAGAGAAAAATTAACATACATTGGAGTCAGATAGAGTTGTAGTTAATTAACCTCCATTTAATTCTGTTCCGGTAACACAAAGGTAAGGCTACACGCTATCCTTCACCACTTGGACACGTTCGCTATTTGGTGTGTTTGAGTGGAATTTTACAGGATTCTACACAGCCCTAATCTGATTAGGAAAGTAGCTAAAAACTTTATGCACAATCATGGTCATGCTATTTTTGAGACTTTAAACCGATACAATTATAGATTTGTTTCATAACTGGGGGAGTAAACTGGTATCATATACTGACACGTTAAATTCAATATAATAAATCCATAAAATTCATAAGAAACATACGTGAGTTATAGTTTTTATATTTTCCACTGTTGACAACATCAGCAACTTTAATCACCATCATTTAAGATAAAGGAAGAAAAGTCTAAGGAAAAAAGTCATTTTTTGTTAATCTTTTCAAAGTATTTTCTAAGTCCTTTTTGTTCCATTTTTCAGAAGTCCAATTATTTGTCCCGTTTTGCTCAATTTTCCAAAAAGAAGAGAAGAGGTTTCAGGCAAAAGATTTTCAAAGTTTAGACTTTATTTCAGATGAAATCACAAAGCCGAGAGCAGCTTGCAAGTTGCTCAAATATTCCTTTGTTTCAAAAAAGTTTATATACTCTTCTTAGTAGTTACATGATTGGTCACTTCATTCTTTTACCTCATTGGTTTACCTTTTTTGTTTTACTTTTCTCGTCATTTTAATTGGTCTTTTAGTTATGCGTAACATGAATCACTCTAAAACAGTGGTCCCCAAACTACGGCCCGCGGCCCGGATCCGGCCCGCCTCCACATTTGGCCCGGCCCCCTGAACAATACCAGAGACGCATTATGATTTTTTTCAGTCTGGCCACGCAAATCTAAAACTCGCCCCTGTCAAATAGAACGGAATAATGGCGAAAAGGTTAGGTAAGAGAAAAATTGATTCAGAATGCAGGGTATTTAACCTGCAGTGGTCAAACGATTCTTTTTTTGTTCAATGCAAAGAAAAGGCTGTTTGTCTCATCTGTCAAGAGGCGGTGGCGGTATTCAAAGAATACAATCTGCGCCGACACTATGAATCCCGTCACAAAGACAAGTATGATAGCCTGCAAGGCCAAATGCGAGCAGACAAACTCTCAAAGCTAAAAAGTGGACTGTTAGCTCAGCAGAATACATTTGTACGCCAAGCTCAGCTGAACCAGTCATCCGTTCGGGCCAGCTTTCGGGTTTCGCGTTTTTACGAGCTGCTACCTGAAATTAACGCATTTCTTTATTCAAAAGACAAAACGGTCCCAGAGCTGATCGACCCAGAATGGAAATGGCACCTCGCATTTTTAACAGACGTGACAGAAATGCTGAACAGCCTTAACTTGCAGCTACAAGGCCAGGGGAAACTCATTTGCGACATGTATTCTCACATAAAAGCATTTGAGGTGAAACTAGCGCTGCTTTTGGAACAAGTGAAAAAGCACAACTTCATCCATCTCCCTGCTACCCAAAACCTCTCTGCAGAGAACCCAGCGGTCCCATTCCCAGCTGAAAAGTGTGTGGAAGCACTGGAAATGCTGAAGGCGGAGTTCGGTGTGCGATTCCGGCAACTACATGTTAATGCAAAAGAAATCCATCTTTTCCAGAACCCCTTTGTTGCCGACATCGATGAAGCCCAGCCTTCTTATCAGTTTGAGTTAGCCGAGTTACAGAACTGTGATGTTCTGAAAGACGCATTCAAGCCCAACAGTCTCATTGACTTCTATGCCGCCCTCCCAAACGACACGTACCCTAACATAAAAAAACACGCAATGAAGATGTCCACACTTTTTGGCAGCACGTATATCTGCGAGCAAACCTTTTCACACATGAAACATGAAACATGAAACATGAACACAAGAACTTTGAGAGACTGCTCATAAGAGTCATTTAAGTAAGAGATTCTGCTCTGACAACTAAGCTGAACTTTTACCTGTTAAGATTGTGCACGGCACAACAGAAAGTTAATGTTCAATGGACTTTTTTTCTGTGAAGAACCCAGGGAGGGTTATTTTGTTATTATTTATTTCATAAATAGTGTTATTTATTTCATTAATAGTGTTATTATTTATTTCCTGACTTTTTTTTCTGTGAAGATCCCGGAAAGGGTTATTAATATTTGGTTATGTGTGGCTTTCTGGAAAACAATAAATGTTTACGTTTAGGCACCCCTGCGATAGTCATACTTTTTCTGTTACAAACTGACCCCGGCCCCCATCAGAGAAGGGAAAAGTTATGTGGCCCTCACAGGAAAAAGTTTGGGGACCCCTGCTCTAAAATAATGGTGCTTTTATCCATAAATGGCTATTCCCATCGTTCCATCCCTCCCCTGGGGGTGGTCCCTTCTCAGCTGACTTTTACCCCATATTGGCATGTTGCCAAGTGCTTTACTCATCACTTTTCTAATGGTGGTTCCGCCAGGCAAAAAATTATGATTTATCCAAGCACCTTATATGGAATTTTATCGTACTATTAAGCAATAGTATCTCTGCTACGCTAGAAGCAGTGACACAAAATAACTAAATACATTCTGTAATACATCCTGTGACCGCGTACAATTCTACACACATCTAGTAACCACCTATAAGTATACAAACATCTTGTGACCGCATATAATTATACAAAACATCACCTTTCAGTGCATATGAGTGAGTGATTGTGAGTTTATATAAACATTACTTTCCAGTATATTTTTGCGAGTGATTGTGAGTTTATACTCTCTACCTAGTTTCAACTTTAACAGTGAATTCTAACAACACAATGATAGAAGTGCTTAATATGTCATACACCCGTGTCGACATTTAAGTGGCTCCTATCCTACCGGGCTATACTGTACTATTTTGGGCACCCACAGCTGGTTCTAGTCAAACACCCCCTCTGTCTGATCGGGGGACGCTCTCTTGGCAGACCCTCACAGAACTGACAGTTAACACACATTTTCGTATTCCTGTTATGTTTTTTTTATCTCTCTCTAGATATTTGTGGTACTTTTCCACCAGACTATATTGCCCAATAGTATTCATTGTTTTTTAGGTACTTTTCATAGGAATTCGAATATAGTGGCATCAGTATCAAAATCATGGGTATTTTCCTTACAGCTATTAATAATCACACTCTTTACACTCTTTACACGCCTGACCGTACACGGTCCATCTTCGAAAGCAGTCCTGTGGTTGACCCCTGGATTTCAGGTCGGCTATTAGGCCCTGGTCAGACTCAATTTTGTCAGTGGAGGGAATATTTTCTCCTTCAAGGGTTCCACTATGCCATGCACTCAAAGAATTGTATAAAAAGTATAAACCTCATAAAGACTTCAGCTATATAATATTATCAGGATATGAAGAAAAATACCAAAAAGCAATTAGCTGACGATAAGACAAACCTTACTGATTGGTAATGAAAAGTGCTTAATTTATACAAAATTAAACAGCTATACATATTTTTTGTCATGTTAATATATGTAAATATTAGTCTAAATGTTTTTGTTTCACTCTTTCCTTTTTGTTTTGCCAAGATGACAAATCCCTTCATTTCAAAAGCAAAGCAATGGAGCAAAAAAAATGCATTGGGAGTACATTTTGTTGAACTTTCACAGCCTAGTAGCAGAGGATTTTTACGACATGGACTTTGTAGCTTTGGCTTCAAGATGCAATCATTACTTCCTTTGCCGGATGCAAACTAGCTCAGCAACTCTTACACCATGACAGTGTATAGGAATCTCAAACTGCTTGCAAAGTGAGCTGTAGACCACCATGTTATGGTTTGTTCAGCTTCCTAATGGTCTAATGTACAGATTGGCTCTTTGAGGGCAAGGGAAATAATAAAAACATCCTGAAAACTTTGTATTTGGAGCAGTTTGCGTTTATAATTGAGTCTAATTTAACCAAAAAACAAGGACTGTAGATAGATTAAAAACAACTAAGGAGAGTTAATAGCAAGCACGATGATACAATTGCACCGCGCATTAACGTGCGTTATCTTCAAATGCCAAAACAACTATGGATCATTCCCAATGTTTTATTTTGGCATAGGAGGTAGATGGGACATTATATAAAATGTGAAGGTGTCTGCCATTAGTGAGTTCAATGTCTAATGAAGTGGGAACCATGATGAAAACACAGAATGTTGGCTTCTTCCCTGATACATCCCTCACATGTAACATACCTAATTTAGTGAAGAAAGAAGTTAGTTTCAGATTCAGTGCAGACCTCTTACAATGCTATGAACTACATCTGAATGCTACCACACCAGATTTAGAAAAGGATCTGGTCCAAATGGCAGTTGTACTCTGACTATAACGCAGGGGTAGGGGTGGAAAATGGAGTAGGGGACTAAATGAAAGACTTAATAAAATGATATAGGTAATTAAACACTGCACAGTCCTGTAATATTTAAATAATGGTTGCAGTGTTTGTGTTCAAAATCCAAAAAAACTCTAATCATTAGCAGTCCATTACACATTTTGCACTCTTCCTCCATATTTTACTGCGGTATATAGTTTCTCACCAAAGTAGAACACGTCAGACTTTAAAACGGACCAGTGCACTGACGAAAATGTTTCATGTGAAATGTTTTTTTATTAAAGATTTGGGGAAACTAGGCTCCATTCAAAATGAACAGGTAACACTTCAGTACAACAATGCTGGAAACTGGAAGCTATAACAAAATACAAAGTCATTGTTAACACTGTGTCGTAATTACATGAGCGTTGATAGATAAAGTGTACACTCCCACTATAATCAATGGCTGAATAATCAGGCTGTCCTAATCATGCCCATCTGTCCAAAGGTGGGGAGAGGGTCTCCACTAGAGATGTGACCTTCAAGAATGATCCGGTTCTTTTGAACGGCTCTTTGGTATGAACGAAGGGAACCAAGCCGTTCTTTTTATCGTTGTGCCCATTTCACTGCCTGCCCCAAATCCACTCCCCTTAATGTGAACACACGTGGATCTTGGTGTTATGAATCTAAATACAGCATGCACTTTATTGTTCATGTCAAAAGTTGTTATGAATCTAAATTTGAAGGGGAATGGTTTGCAGCTCATTATTACACACGACAGACTATATTAGGATGTGATGTTAGAGGCATTATTTAGAGCAAAAACGGCAGCGACCAATTTAGGCCGTAAGGTAAACGCCGAAAATGTGTCTAGAAAGTGAATCTCGTTCTCATAAAACCCGACTACATACTTTTTACTTCATAAAAAAGATCTATTGCTGTTGAGCGAGAAAATGAAACACTACTCGTGGAATCCTGCAGTTGTTTTATGATCAGTGTTTAAATTCGGTACTAGTAAATCCTGGGCGTAATCAGAGTTTGTTCACGAGTGGTGAAGTGGCCGTCACATCCCGCTAGACCAATAAGGTGGCCGCTTTTTGGGACTAGCTTCCGAGATGTCTGCCTCCATGTCGTTAACAAGCAGTAGCGAAGATGATGCAAATCCTGCCAAAACTCCTCCGAAAGTGCGCAAAAGGGATTATAAACAATGCTATATGCATGTCACGTCCATAAAGAATGAAGAGGCAAAAGGTGAACTAAGAAAAAGTGCCTCGAACGTGATTTGTTTTCACACCTGGGCACTAGCCTACTTTTTAAATGCATTTTCCATAGACAACATCTGTATCCTGCAGTTTAGTTTTTTTGCCACAACCCATAAATGTATATGTACCCATACACGTATATGTATAGCCTACTACCCTGATCCTTCCTCTTAGCAGATATTGTAGGTATGTTACAATTCCCGTGCGCAGAGGCGGTCTAGATGTACCTGTGTCCCTGTGCGAGCGATTACGAGAGACTATGGCCGTACCCCAAAAATGCAGGCTTTTCAAGGGCTGTCGGGGTTTTTTCACCATATGTCTGCGATATAACGTAGTTGAAAACTTGATCCTCTATCTTGTTTCCGAAATTTGATTAAACATTGCTCGGTTTGGTCATAAGCTACACTTCAGAGTCAGACTCGTGTTTAGTGCTTTCAAAGTCATAGATCGCAAGTTCAGGACTAAATAAAAGGTATCCAGGATGTTAATTTAACATTTTATCTTGTTTCTGGTGAAATTTCATTGAAATCTGTCCATATGAAATGCGATATTTTTGACCCAGAATGTGAGATATCTTTGCCCAAATGCTCACTGCCTGCCGTGGTTTTTTCCATGTCGCGGCGTCTGCGCAACATGTAATTATGTGATTAATTGATTATGTAATGTAACTTCAGATAATTCAAATTAAGATATCATATCTTTTTTAGAACGCTTCAATCTGTAATTACTGAAAATGTCATGCAATTATCTTTATTTTTCATAAAGTTATGGCCATTTATGTTATTGGATCACAGCTTTTGTTTCAAGCACATTGAAAAGCAATGGGGGTCAATATGCAAATTTCAGAGTGTTAAAATGACCATAAGTTCCTTAAAACCTAACACATGAGAGTGAATAAGGTATCAAATTAAATGTATTTTCATGCTCTATCTGGTGGGATAAGTTTCAGGCTGGATTTATAACATTTCTAGATATTGTACTGTATTTGTATAGATTTGTTCTTGCACTTACCTCAGCACTGGTTATGCTCTTGGATGCTTGTTTAGTAGGGAGATGTACTTATGATTTCTGGTGACTAGCAGTTCTCTTGCTTACCTATGTTAAATGCACTTATTGTACATCGCTTTGGATAAAAGCATCTGCTAAATGACTGTAATGTAATGTAATGTAATGAATGTGAATTAAAAAAAGAAAATCATATGCTGATGGTTCTGCTTGCAACTTTATTCTTGCAGCATCTGTGAGGCCTTTGACAGCTACAGTACATATAGAACCATAGGCAGAGGTCTACCTCGACCGAGATTTGACTAAGTAATGGACATTCAACGATAACAATGCACAATTTGACTACATTACAGAGGGAATAGAGAGAGGGCTACAGAAGAAGCAACAATGTAAGCAACAAAGGTGAAAAGTTTGATGACACAGAGATGCTGTTCTGAGGCAATACATGCACAAAACTGTACAAGTACACTGATGAGATGTTATTTTGTGATGTTATATTAATCTCAGCACATCTAAGAATGTAAGTCAAAAGTACATGTCAAAGCAAGACAAAAAAGTGTCCAAGTCTATAGATCAGAAACACCCCACCCCCACCCCACATCTCCCAGGTAACACGGCAAGTCAAGTTATTATGGCAACCTTGTTACTTAAAGTGGTTCTCTGTGGCTCAGTTGGTAGAGCTAAGCGTTGGCAACGCTTAGGTCGTGGGTTCAATCCCCACTGGGGCCACATATACTGAAAATGTATGCATTCACTACTGTAAGTTGCTTTGGATAAAAGCATCTGCTAAATGGCGTATATATATATATACTTCATAACGAGATTCATACTCCTATGCTGGGCACTAGCGGTTCAAAAATATTGTTTGAATCTATTTAGGTTATGTTAGTCAGTCGACCAGTTTATGTTAGTTCTGGTAAAGGATAGAATATTGTGGCGTTCCGCTGAGGAAGCAGAGGCAGAGACAGAGTTTGTGGTTCAGGAATCGCCCCAGGGGGGCTTCTCTTTATTGAAGTCATCACAGCAAAAACAGTAGCACATTCTGGCCCGTTTAACCAGACGAACTGCCTTTTTATTAGACCCTGGTTCGCTCTGATTGGCCGCCGAGGGCACAAACAATGCAACCAATCGCATAACAATTAAACAAACAGACATTTACAGTGCGGTAGCGGCTGAAATGCAGAAAAACAATAACGGTACAAAACGTAAGAGTCCAATAAACACAGCACAATGAAATAAGCTACAAACACATTACAAAACAACACAAGCATAACTGCGTAAGTTTGCACAAAAACTAGCGGGACAACTAACCGCTAGCTAACTACACCCAGATATTTACAAGTATTAGCCACAAGCTACGACAACAGGGGTAAGCTACGACAACAGGGGTAAGATCGCCACAATATTGTACACTTTATTTATGATAGGTTTCTGTGTTTTGGTTGTTTATATATCAATTGTTGTGGGCGACATCACTCACTAGACAAGGTAATTTGCTTATAGTAGTGACACATCAGACATAACAATTTACATTTACATTTAAATGTAAATTACTGCATTTCGCTGTAACGTTAACACCGATTGCTAGCTAATGATAGCTAGCTCATTTCTAGCATGTTAGATATTCACTTGATTAGCTGACTACCGTGTCCATTTGTGTGTAATGTGTGTACACACTAATACACATTGGCATGTTAGTCTGGCCAGGTAATGTTATGTAGCTAGCTAGGCTCAGCTGGTTTGACAGTTGAAGTTGGGTGCCATCATTTGTGTCTTCTTTAGTTGGATAACGTTAACTACCTAGCAGTACCGAAATATAACTAGCTAGTCAGCTAGGTGGCATCATGCATGTTCACTAGACTAGATTTTATTTCAAAATCACCTTAGAAAAGTACCAAAAAGGCTTTGTATGTGCAATAACTGACTTTTGTTGACTGAGAATAAAAGTTACTAACTAACTTATAGCTAGCTATGACCGTGCTGTCCAAATCAACACTAAATAAAAAATGTTTGCTACTTTATTGCTAGGTCCACTATTCCAAGATGTTTGAACCATGTGATCTCCTTGACAGAAAGGAAAGTTATACTATTACTATTACTACTAAGGTGTAATTTATGCTGTAAAAATTTAATATACTGGGAAGTAAGCTTAAAATAAAGTTGTGTAACCTCCGGAACCAAACTCAATTTCAAAGCCATTCATTTTCAATGGGACACAACATTTACTTCATCATATGGAAGAAAGTAACAATTAAAATGCTGGAAAATGCATAGGGGCTATTCTTGGAATTATTTGTTGTTAATCAACCTCTTTCATTAAGGAATCAAGCAATCACTATAAAAGTACAATATCTAAATTAATTTTGAACTACAACTGTCATGAAAGCACAACTTTTCATAGTAACTGGTAGGACCTGCACTTTTTTACAGTTTAATTGAGTACCTTTTACATTTATTGCTCGATCCCTGAATAGAACAGTTTGCTAATCAGCAAATAATTCATGGAACATCCCCCAGACATTTTTTCTATATATAAATTGTTATTTTATTCAATACAACACAGGAAAGTTTGGACCTCAATGCAATTGAATGGTTCCGGAAGGTTGCATGAAATGGACAGGCACTGCCTCTTTCTCAGGAGACCAGTGAGAATAGACCATACATTTATTGGGAGCAGGCAGGACTTTCTGCTCCGAACTACTTAAGCAGTGCTTGTGTGCCACATTAATAAATTAAGTGTAACACATTGTATTTACTGGTTATAAACAATGTTATAGATAACATCTCTATGCAAGTATGAATAGGTTACCTTTGGTGAAAAAAGTCTGGAAATTAAATCAAAAATATATCTTTCAAGTGAGAGATAATTGTTTGCAAAAGCCTAAAAAAGATGGGTAATTACATTATATTACATTACATTACATTACATTATAGGCATTTGGCAGACGCTCTTATCCAGAGCGATGTACAACAAAGTGTTAACCGTAGTCAAGAACAGTTTAGCTGAAAGCAGGTGCTAGGAGCAACCACATAGTTAAACTAGGACCCTGTAGGTAAATTTGTAGCTACAATTCAAAGGTAGCAATAAAGCAATCAATGGAGAAAATAATGCCTAAGCCTAATACAATACATAAACAAGTAGACATGTGTAAAACTAAGCAACTATGTCCCTAAGTTAACAAAAACCGGACTACAGGGAGAGGTGCACCCTGAAGAGGTGAGTCTTCAGTCGTCGCTTGAAGGTGGCCAGGGTCTCAGCTGTTCTGACTTCCACAGGAAGGTCATTCCACCATTGTGGAGCCAGAACCGACAGGAGACATGACCGGGAAGCGCAGGTGCGGAGGGGGGGAGGTGCTAGGCGTCCTGAGGTAGCAGAACGGAGTGGTCTGGCAGGTGTGTAGGGTTTTTAGATCTTGAGGAAGTATGTTGGGGCTGATCCCTTGACTGCCTGGTATGCTAAGACCAATGTCTTGAATTTGATGCGAGCTATAACAGGCAGCCAGTGGAGGGTAGTGAGCAGGGGGGTGACATGGGAGTACCTAGGAAGGTTGTAGACCAGATGGGCTGCAGCGTTCTGGATGAGTTGCAGGGGTCTGATGGCAGATCAGGTATATCAGCCCGTGTTTGTAGTTGAGCGTTCCTTGAGTAGCGGAAGGAACCTGGGAGTTGTTAATTAGTCTGTATTGTTGTCAGGTAGGATATAAGCGTGTTACTGCCAGAATCCCAGCAGTGTGCATTGTATCTCGGTTGGAATTGTCTCGTCACGTGCTAGTAAGTGAAAGTTATCCGGAGTTAGATTTGGTGCTTAGCTTCTGCGTTCGTATCCTGTTCATTGGTTGCAAGTAGCACTTAATGCTACTTTGTTATCTTAACTAGTAGGCTATTGTGTTGCTGATGTCCAGTGGTTATTAGCTTCTATTGCTGCTTAGTAGTTTTATTTCAAAGCTGATTGCTACTTAGCTGTTTTAAATCGGTTTTATTATATCAGCCCGTGTTTGTAGTTGAGCGTTCCTTGAGTAACGGAAGGAACCTGGGAGTTTTTAATTAGTCTGTATTGTTGTCAGGTGGCACTCGCCACTTAGTGCCTAGCATCACTCGGCTATATTAGCAACCATAGTTGTGGATAGCGGCAGCTTTTTGCGGCAGCCTCACCTTCCTAGCCTCACCGAACGAAGACTAGGCGGACAAAGACGTAGGAGTCTACCTGCAGGAGTCCACCGAGGGGGGCCAGCTAGGGAGTGCTCGCCGCATGGTAAGTATCATAGTTCTAACTGTTTTGTTGAGATGTACTTTTGACTTACATTCTTAGATGTGCTGAGATTAATATAACATCACATCATCTCCCTGTTCTACTTCCTCTGCATCTAACACTACATGCTACCTCCCTATCCCAGTCCATGTCTCCTCTCCTAGATTGCCTAGAAGGAGAGATTCTACCCACACCCGTAATCTGTCCAATCTCATCCACCCTCCTAGATCTCCTGGTGTTGACGTGGTGGTAGCAGGCGGACTATGGAACTACCAGTCCGCTGTCCGGAAGGTCGATTTCATCTTGGCCCAGGCCTCACTACTCTCTCTGCAGTTCCTGGCACTCACGGAGATGTGGATCACTCCCCAGAACATGGCCACCCCTGCTGCTCTCTCCGCTGCCTACACCTTCTCCCACACTCCACGACCCTCAGGTAGAGGTGGAGGGACAGGTATACTGATCTCCCCCCTGTGGAGATTTGGTATTGTTACTTTTCCTCACTTTTCACCCTCCTCCTTTGAATTCCATGCTGTCATTATCACTGTTCCATGTAAACTGCACATCATTGTTCTTTATTGCCCTCCAGGTCCACTGGGGAGTTTCCTAGATGAGATGGATGCCCTACTGAGTGCCTTCCCTGAGGATGGCACTCCCGTCTTACTCCTCGGTGACTTCAACCTGCCGCTGGAGACCTCTAAGACCTCTGCATTCCTCCCACTGCTTCAGTCCTTTGACTTCACCATGGCTGAATCCCCGTCCACCCACAAGGCCGGTAATCAACTGGACCTGGTCTTCACCAGGAACTGCACCTCACCCAACATTACGGTATCGCCTCTACATGTGTCTGACCATTGCTTTCTGTCTTTCTCCCTCCCCCTCCCCTCTGTGCCTAAACCATCTTCACCTGCTCCTACTGTCCTTGTCCGTCGCAACCTCCGCTCTCTCTCCCCCGCTGCCCTGTCAGCTACTGTCCTATCCTCCCTTCCCCCTACTGATGCCTTCTCTCAGCTACCTGCTGAGGAAGCATCATCCACCCTACTTTTCTCTCTCTCCTCCTCCTTTGACTTACTCTGTCCTCTATCCACTAAACCTGCTCATCTCCGCCCCCCGCCCCCTGGCACACCGATTCCATTCGGGCTAACCGACTGAAACTGCGAGCGGCAGAAAGGAAATGGAGAAAATCCAAATCCCCTGTAGCTCTGACTGATTTCCACGCACTCCTGTATTCCTTCTCCTCTAACCTCTCCTCTGCTAAGTCTGCATTTTTCCTTTCCAAAATTCAATCTTCTGTTTCCAACCCACGTAAACTCTATTCTACATTTTCCTCTCTCCTCACCCTTCCTCCTCCCCCACCCCCCTCCTCTCTAACCGCCGATGACTTCTCATCCTTCTTTCACGAGAAGGTCGATGTCATTTGCAACTCCTTCCCCCCAACCTCTCCCTCTCCCATCTCGCTACCTTAACCTCCCACCCCTACTGCAATTCCTTGCTGGCAGGCCTTCCAGCCTGTGCCATCAAGCCACTGCAACTAGTCCAGAATGCTGCCGCTCGCCTGGTGTTCAACCAGCCGAAGTTCACCCACGTCACCCCTCTACTCTCCTCTCTGCACTGGCTCCCCATCGCAGCATGCGTCAGATTCAAGTCACTGGCGCTCGCTTTTCAAGCGGCCAGAGGTACTGCTCCCCCATACCTCCAGTCACTCATCACTCCCTACACCCCGCCCAGACCCCTCCGCTCCGCCTCCGCTGGCAGACTGACTGCCACATCCCTCCGGGCGCCTGGCAGCCACTCCTTGCGGTCTCGCCTCTTCTCTGTCCTGGTCCCTCGTTGGTGGAACGACCTCCCGCAATTGGTCAGGACTCCGGAATCACTTCCAATCTTCCGCAAGAGACTCAAAACCCACCTCTTCAGACTCCACTACCACTGAACACTGTCCATCTAGTCAATCTGTCCTCACCACTGTTTACTTGTTCTACACTATATAAAAAAATAAAATAAAAAAACAACAACACACTAACCTTTTCTTTCCCAGTGTTACAGGTATGATACGCAGACACCTGCAATGATGTCTATTGCTGTATTACTGCACTGATCTTGTGTGCAAACTATGAATGTTCTTACCTTTCATTAATGCACATCTTGTAAGTCGCTCTGGATAAGAGCATCTGCTAAATGCTTAAAATGTAATGTAATGCAGATGCGGGAAGGCCAGCCAGGAGTGAGTTGCAGTAGTCCAAGCAGGACAGTACCATTGCTTTAACCAGGAGCTGGGTAGAGTACGTGGTAAGGACGGGACGGATTCTCCTGATGTTATACAGGAAGAATCTGCACGCCCGGCTTACCGCTGCAATGTTCATTGATAGGGACAGCCTGTTGTCCATCACCACACCGAGATTCTTCGCACAGGGTGATGATGTCACCAAGGTGTCACCTAGAGAAATGGAGAAATCAAGGTAGGGAGAGTTTAGGGCAGGAATGAAGATTAGTTCAGTTTTACCTGGGTTGAGCTTTAGGTGGTGACTGTCCATCCAGCTCTGAATGTCCCTCAGGCAAGCAGAGATGCGGGTAGAGACCTGAGTGTCTGATGGGGAGAAGGAGAGAAAGGTGGGTGTAAAAGGTTTTGTGGACCGGACAAGGTTTTGTGGTTGGGGACAATCATTTGTTGGAGCAGGGGGGACCTGTAGTCTGCTGTTTCTAAGGGGGGTCTGGAGAAGGTCTGTCAATAAAATATGTTGTTGCGGGCTATTGCTGAATGTGGTGGGGTTGGACCTTGTTAGTTTATTGATCTATCTATGTTTTTGTTTTGTTTTACACTTTTTACAAGTAACTTCAGTCCAGTTGGATTGGGACGGGGGTCAGAGTCTGTCATATCTGAGGAGGAAATGGGCTCATCTACCATAATGAGAGGTTCAGAGTCCACCTCCTCTTCCATTGCAATAGGGAGTGACTGAGGGAGTGGTTCCATTTTAGGTGGTGAGGTTGGGTGGGACAAGAATTTGCTGTGCTGGGGGTCTCCTGTAGTACAAATAGTGAAGAGGGTTGGGGTGGATCAGGCTGGTGAAAAGTGGTAGAAGTTGGGGAGGGGGGGGGGGGTGGCCGGTGCCCCTAGCCCTGTTCGCATGAGAGGGGGCAGTCTCGAAAGAGATGCCCCCTTTCCCCACAAAGGTTGCAGCGCCTGGGGTCATGGCATGCCCTGGCCTCATGCTCACCTCCACAGCTCTTGCAATTGACCTCTGTGCAGGCTGCGACTAAATGACCTAACTCACCGCATCGCCTGCACAGCTTGGGCATGCCGCAATAAAACACCAGGCCCAAATTGTTACCCAGCATGATAGTGCTGGGGATATGTCTCACCCCACCTACTGACAGTGAATCTGGGCATAGTTGGACCAGCTACTTCCTGTCCCCAGTCCCCCCATCCTCATCAAGGACCTTCCTCACCTCATACTTGACGGAGCCATATCCGCCAACCACGTAGCAATGTCATGGTCGTGTACAGCCTCGTTATAGAACTGTACAGTGAGCACTTTGCTCTCTGTGTCAGACAGGAGCTCCACGTCAAAAAGGTTCAGGGGACTCCTATCCTTCCCCTCTCTATAGAGGTTCCAGAACCTCTCCAGGACATCAGCATTTTTTAAGTTAACTTCAAAGGTGTCAATAGCATTAGGGACTTTCACCAGACAGTTCAAGTCGCACAGCCCGAAGCCCATACCTTTTTGGAGCACAACCCTACTAAAGGTGGTTGGGTTGGGTGCAGCACTGGTATTTTCTGCTCCACCGGCCTGTCCGGTGATCACTGGTCTTATGGTGCTTGGCTGCGCCTCCGGGCCCCAATCCTGCTGTGGTGCCAGTGGTGGTGCCGCTACCCTCTCCCTCTACTGGATTCCATGTCAGGCGGATGGTGTGATGGCGGCACATCTTGTTTCTGTCAAAGACATTGGACCTCATCTAAGAAAGACTGGGAAAGAAGGCCCAGCACACCCAGGAATGAATGTTCCTTCTAGGAAGATAGGAACCAAAAGCAGATGGCTCAGGGGGAGAAGGCTGCAAAGCCTTCCCTGCAGTCCACAGTGACGATCACAGTAGGCCCAACTCTGGGTGGTGGTCCAGGGAAGGGTCCAGGCATCGTCGCTCGGAAAACAGGTGCCTGCTTTGACAGGTGGCTCCTCTGGTTCCATCCTCCGCACTGCAGCTCCGGCGTCTCATCTTCCGGGATCCTTCTGGTGGTCCTGCTGCAGGATGGTGCCTGGAGTCTTGGCAGAGGTCTTCTGGGGTGCTTTCCGGGCTTCAGCGCTTCGGGCTTAGGCAGGCCACAGTCAAGCCACTGCTTCTACCCAAAGCGCTAGGTGGAGTCCGGCCTTGTCCGCTGGCCTGGGGTTCAATCAGAGCCGCGGACAAGCCACTGCTACTCCGGTCTCACCACCAGGTCCTCAGGGAGATTTAGGGAGAGAGAGGAAAGAGAAGAAAATGAAGGAGAGGAGGCAATGTGCTCCAGTTAGCTAACTAACACACAGCTCTTTCACTGGGTTTCAGTGTAAGGCGAAAGGCTTGTACGAAATGAAGAGAAACCTGAGCAGATTTTTATGACAAATCAAGCAACACAGGGAATTACGAAGAAAATTATACATTCACTAAAAACTGACGGGGGGTCAGTAATTACACAGACAGACACAGGAATGTTTACACATTAATCTATTGAATGACACAAGAGGTGATGGAAACTTCCACGGGCTAGGTAGGTCTGCTGGACCACGCACTAGACATCAGCGGGCAGGGCGATTCCCTCTCCCTATCACTGCTCCCACTGATGCTGTCGATCCC